>JAMWET010007655.1:0-250000 GCA_024036415.1 Prochilodus magdalenae | reverse complement strand
GTGCTTTGCTAAAGTCATAGACCACATTTTGTTTATTTACAATTGAGTCAAAACAGCCATGACAAAATATTCATTTTTTAGGGGGAAATATGGAAAATATTCATAAACATAAATTACACAGATGCTGCAATGGCTAAATACAAAATTCAGTGTTTCCTGTTTTTAAAGTCTCAACCTTTGCCTTTGTTACACCCTTTTTCATGAGACTTTCTACGAAATCTGCAGGGACGTTTTCCACAGAATCTTAAAACAGTCTTAGAACTGTTTCAAAAAAATAAATGACTTGTACTTAATGGCCTTACCTTAAAATTAACTAAAAGGTGACATATATATTGGGGTGATATATGACACTTGCACAAAATGGTGTTTGCCAGTGCTGATTTCAGTGCTGATGTATACATGTTTATAAAATGTAGAAACTGTGCTCTATTTGGAGTAGTATTACAGTAGAATATAACAGTGTTGCAATTGCAGTCAACTCATCATCATCATCATCATTAAAATAAAAATGCTGACATTTTAGTATAGTAACCCAGCATAATCTAAACATTTTGCTTTTCCCAAATGCAAATCAGATATGACTTGGAAAAATGGTCAAATCTAAACATTTGTCAGATTCAATTCTAATATGGTGTAAGCAAATATCTACTAATATCAATAATGACTTTGACATCATTAGGCATATAATTCTATATCAAGGTTCTAAGTTGTTCATAGTATTATCCTTGGCAGAGTTCGCATTTACCCCAAACCATGGTAAAAGCATGCTTTATTTGAGCACATGCTTTATTTGGGGTAACAGCATCATAAAACAGCAGTGCTTATCTGTGTGAATCTGATGAAGCCTGATGGAAATTTCCTAAGCAAGCTGTGTTCTAGAGTTCTAGATCTCATAAGTGCTCTGGCTGACCTTTTGTTTTGACTGCTGATGTTCTGTTGAAGTATTACACATCTAAAGACTGGTTACCTTGTACACAAGCTCTATTTGTGGCCTGAGGAACTGGCTTCATCATTTTTTAGCATGCTGAGTGGACCTTCCTATCTCTGGCCCAGGAAGTCACGAGCATGTGCTCCTGCTGAGGTCATTTGTCAGCACCAGGAAGAGAAAGTTGCTCTATGTTTCATTGCCTGAACTCGCAGGGTTGGATGACTCATTGTGTACCACGTGCTTGTGCGACTTGACACTCTTCATTAATTTTCTTCCGCTGTCCTCATACTTCTGAGTTGCCACTAGTAAAAAGTGCGGCACAACAAGAGACTTCCTGCAAACACACCAAACCAGACTGTGGCTTAACCCTATCTGGATCCAATGACACCAGCTACCTCTCAGTATTTAGAAGATATACATTTATTTCTGATGACAGATGAACAGTAGTTGTCAGACTGGCTGCCAGAGAGTATATTGATAATTGAGAGTATATTGATTGAGAGTATATTGATTCAGGTATATTGATAAAAAAAGACAGTGTGGTTAATGCACTTCTTGGCAGAGACCTTTTAATGCAACCTAAAAAAAAGAATGTTATTTTAATTTTCCATGATTTACCTTTAAACCATAAGTTGCAAAATTGCGAGCATTCAACTAATTTAAAAACCTGTTATCCATGAATTTTGTTCCCATTAATGTCATATTCCCCATCTGACAGCAAGGGACTTTTAATTTTGCCTCAGAGGCCCTTTCACAAATATTGACATTTTCATAAATGGTCTCCCTCAGTTTACAAGGTCCCCATGTGTAATTATAATAATGTAAAAATGTATGAATATACTTCATTTAAAGAGATTGCAAGGGTTAGTAATGCATGGGTGCCCCACCTGACTTCATCCTGTCATATGTCTTCTCAATTAAATTTAGCCCTGAACGTTTTTGCACCCACACTTTTAATGCTCCTGTTCGCTTTTCATCTTAAGGCATCCGATTTCGTTATCATCTTGAATCAGCGAAGAGCTGTGGAAGCCTTCAGCAAAGGAGGAAATCTCACATTTGGAGGAAATTGCACCGTGGCTGTTGGGCCTCTTGGCAGGTAAGAGTCATGACATCACTGTCTGTGCCAGCCGTTTTCATCCTGGTGCCAGCGAGCAGGAGGGACGCCATAGAATCGGTTAATGAGATGGAAATGTGAGCATTTAGAAAGAGTGATGATCTTTTATGTCACTATTGTTCCGTTCGTTTTCAATCCAGTACGCTTATCTTTTGAAACCGATAGCCGTGCCCTGAGGCTGCAGACGAAGGTGTTGATGGGTTGTTGAGAGCATGTGTATTTGTTCTGATTGAAGCTGAATGTGTGAGGTGGGAATGGAAGAGGGAGAGACACCGCGTTTTTGACCTATATCTGATTTGGCTTTACAGTGAGTCGGGTAGTCAGATTAATTTATCAGCAAATGCAGAGACACCTTTTTGTGCTCACGTTTGTAATGTAAGTCTCTCTTTTTGGAAGATATAAATTAGCTCACAGTTAGCTCTAGACTACTAGACTGGGAGTCCATGGATAGTGTTTCAAAGAAGAGCTCTTCCTGTCGGTGACCAAGATTATAAAGCTTATTTTATATTGTGCTGATTTCAATTTTGGCATCTCATTAGACCTATTACCCCTGATGAAAGGTGATTTATATAGAGATCAGATCCGGTAGTGCTGCCAGCACCAGCTCTAACCGGCAACCCAATTATCCATCATTCAACAAGCATGAGCATGTACAGAAGTCTCCCTCAGAATTACATATAATGATGATAACCATTGCTAAGCACAGTGCTTCATCAAGAACTGGTAGTTTGAAGGCTTTATTGTTACACAACCGTCTACTTTTTGAAACTGTGTCTGTGCACTTTATTGACTGATCCATCCAGTTCTTTTATTGATGTTGGTATTGTAAAACTACTGTTGTAGATAAACAAACGCTAACGTTCAGCAACTTAATCACTCAATAACAGTTGTTGATATTTTGGTCTTTAAAAGTAGTAATTATGGCAGCAACATTAAAACCACAGCCTAGTTTCTACATCCCTTTCATAAGCTCCACTCACTATATAGGTGCACAGAACAGGTATTATGTGGGTGGTGGCTCATTCTCAGCACTGCAGTGATACTGACATGGTGTGTGTTGGGCTGGTGTGAGTGGATCAGACACAGCAGTGCTGCTGGAATGTTAAAACACTGTGTCCACTCACCGTCACTCGTGTAGACACTACTACTACCGTGCTGTTCCACCTTCTAGATGTAAGAGGACACTGCTGGCTGGATAGTTTTGGTTGGTGGACTGTTCCACTGCTGTGTCTGCTTCTCTTGTACAAGAACAAAACACGCCACTAACACACCACCACCATGTCTGTGTCACTGCAGTGCTGAGAATGCACCACAACCAATTTATTTCCTGCTCTGTCGGCTAACAAATATGCAGAGAAACTGATGGGTTACAGTCCGAAAGTGTATCACATACATGGTAAGTGGAGCTGATGAAAGTGTAGAAACAAGGACGCAGTTTTAGCATCATGACTGATCAGTGTATGTGATGTACTTACATGTTTTTTTCAGCAACAATGATTATTGTTATAAATGTTATTATTATACTAGTAGTTAGAGTTCAAAGTTGTATTATGCTGCAACAAATAAAAGTCAATTGGGTGTTCAGGAAAATAAATGCAAATAAAGAGAAACAGTAAATGCATTTATTGTCTATGCTTGTTTACAGCACAGCACCATATTTTTATATTTTATATTTATATCTTATAATCTAACCACAACCACAGATAATAGCTAAAATTTATAATAAATTATATTCTAATTACACTACTTAGCATGTCTCCATACAAAAATTATATATTGCCTAACAGTTATTTCAATTTACAGTATTACTAGATCATAAAAACACATAAACTTAAAGTTAAACAATGTCATTTTTTTTTTTTTTTTTTTTTTTCCCACAACTTTTGAGCACAGAAAGTGCCATTCACAGGGTGAGAAGATTTCATGTATTTCATGAATAACCAGGTTGTTCACTGTATTCAGGTAGCTGTGGCTGACCTTATTCTATGGTACATAACGTTGCTGAACCTAGACCTGACCAACTGCAGCATTCCCAGATCATAGCATTGCCCCTACAGGATCGTACAGGAGGCACTAGGCATGATGGATGCATCTCTTCAGCCGCCTCTCTTCTTACCCTGATGCGCTCCTCACTAGCAAATTAAAGCTGTTTTGCCAGTTAGCCAGTTAGACAACAGTTTTTTTTTTAAAGCTACACAGCTGTTTAGTCCCAATCCCTTGAGTTCCCTTCACATTGTGGTGTGGAAATTCTCTTACTTTCACTATTAAACATCTCCCTGAGTTCTTGCTTTTCTATGATTTGATTTTACCAGACGTTTAACTGATCGCCGATCACGATCATTCAAGATTTTTTCCCCGACCACATTCCTTCCTCGAAGATGATGTTTCCCCACTGTCCTTCCACTTTTTAATAATGCACTGGACAGTTCTTAACCTGATTTTAGTAGTTTTAGCAATCTCCTTTGATGCTTTCACTGCTTGATGCATGACAGTAGCTCTTCTGAAACAGTTTAACATCTTTTCCACAACCACAGGATGTGTCTTTTAACATGGTAGTTTAACAAATGAGAAGCTCACTGGAGCACAGTTAGGGTTAAATAACTTGTTTCCAGCTGAAACATAATCACCCATGCAGTAATTATCCAATGGGAGGCTCTCACCTATTTGCTTAATTAAATCCAGATGGTGACCTAATTTTTGGTTAGTGAACCCTAACTGCAGTGTATTCCCATAGTAATAACAGGTCGGCCTTATTTCATTGGGGTATAAATAGGAGGTGACACATAGGCCAACTTTCTACAGTCATCTAACAATAAGAAAAAGCTACAGATAAATGTGTATTTCAAATATTAGGACAATAATTAACAACTATAAACTAACAGGAGATTCTAAGAATCTGTTGGGAAAAGGATGCATGTCCATACTGACCTCGCATGCAGTGGATGGTTTGAGTGGATAACCCCCAAAAACTGCAGATGTTAGATCTTTGTGTCAGAACCTCTCCCAAACTACAACCATACACCACCTGTTGTTTGGGAGGGTTGCCGGAAGAAAGCCTACGCAGTCAAGGATCAACAAACTTAAAAATAGAGCTTTTTGGCAACAAACACTGGGGGAGTGTTGCAGAGAACTGCTTTTGATGTTGGGTGGCTGTTTTTCTTCCAAAGGCCTTGGACAACATGTTTGAATACAAGGTATTATGGACCACATCAAGTGCTGGCTGATATTAAATCAAAGCCTGACTGCCTCGGGCAGGAAGAATGATCTGAACCATGGTTGGATCTCCCAGCAAAACAGTGATCCAAAGCACACCTCAAGGTCAACACAAAAATGCTGCACTGGCCACAGTATCAAGACCATGGCATGGCTATCCAGGTCCCCTGACCTAAACTCCTTAGAGTCCACAAGCATGCACTTCAGAATCTAGAGAGAATGCAGAAATGATCTCAGATCACTTGCCATGTGTTCTCTCGTCTCATTAAATAGGAGAAAACTGAGATTAAACTGAGATTTTTTACAAAGGGGGGGCTGCACAGAGTGTGTATTGATGTATGTATGTATGTATGTATGTATGTATGTATGTATGTATGTGTGTGTGTGTATGTGTATATATATGCATGCAGAGCACAGTATTCGAACAGTGTTTCTAACTTGAACACTAGTAATGTTCTGAAAATGAAGCTATGCATTGTACTTAGTTATGTGGGTGCGAATGGCCCAGTGTAATCCTTCCGTTGACTGCTGATTTAGAATGTGTATTTTGCAGCACTCTGCCTACATGCACACAGACAAACCCATCTGACTAAACATCTCTGACAGGAATTTAGAGGCTGATGTGGCGTTACGCAGTACAGCGGCTGTATACTCTTACTGCAAGTCCCGTGGCCTCTATGCTGGAGTGTCACTTGTTGGTTCCTACCTCATGGAACGCAAAGAAACCAACAGAAAGTAAGTACTCTAAAATCACTTGCCATTAGTAATTCTTGAGCAGCTTGTCCTTATTTTTCATTTTGTCCTTGCTTTTCTCTCTGGAAGGTTCTATGGCCAAGAAATCCGCGCTTCTTCAATTCTCAATGGAGATGTGGAACCTCCCCCTGAAGCTTATGACCTTTATGCCATTTTGGAGGCATATACCGAGAAGTACACCACCGAATGGCAGAACAAACATCTACGATCTTCCAGCAGGGTGAGCGTTCCCACAACCAAGCTTATGTTCTGACCGCACATTTCTTGTAGTGTGTTTACATACTTATCATTTTTTACAATGCCTAATAGACTTCAGTTATGAGGTTAAATAGAAACAAGTGTGAATGTTATCAGCTGGCTCTGTACTATGATTAAGTGAGGTTAACAGCTGTTATGCACTTTAGCAGCTCTTGTCAGTTGTAAACTGCACACTATTTTAATGGGCCATAAAGGCCATAAACTCCAGAAGGCATAAGTTCGGCATCTCTAAATTTATGAAAAAAAAAACAACATTCAAAACACTGTAAAACAAAGACTAGTGGCACGTTTCAGAATAATGTCACAATATGGCTAAAGCTGCAGTTTAGACAGCAATGGAATAATGGCAGTTTTTATCCCAAGCTTTTTTTAATAATTTAAAATCAAAGTGTGAAAGCAGACATGGAATTTAATGCATAGCATCTGTTATAAGGTTAAATAATCTCAGGATTAGAATTTACTTCACTGATGATAATGTTCATAATTTAATCTTTGAGATGTTAAAGCTATTCAAAGTGGCTTTAAAGTCATTCAAAGTGGCTTTATATAAAATATTTCCTTGTAGAGATACATAAAGCTGCACTTATTTCCATAGTTAAAACTGAAAGCAGTCGCGTTACTCAATCAAAAAAAGCTAGAATTAGAAGCTAGAACTAAATGGTCTTAAACTCCCCAAATCTTATATTGCGTAGCTTTAAAGTGGATCTAATCGTGCTTTTCTGTTTTTTCCTTTACCTTTAGCGTGAGAAACTCTATATCCCTCCTATTAACAAAAAATAATAATCATCTCAGCAGCCCGAAACCCCTCAAAGTTCAGGCCTTTGTTACGACCTGACACAATCCTTATAGCCTGCTGCCTGGAAGCTTTGCATGCCCTCGCATAGCTATATCACTTTAATTGCTCTGGTGCTTCACCAGTCAAAACAGAGTGGGAGAGCTGACCAGTCAGAGCACACTAGGCTCATTGGGAGGCGGGGCTTAAAGACATAGGAGCTCTAACAGAGAGTTTCAGATAGAGAGTAAAATAGAAAGACTTAAAAAAAAATTATTTGATACATTAATGTGCCTGGAATGAGATATTCATACATTCATTTTATTTGCAACCAAAAGTGGCCAGTGGGCCTGAACATCTGTGAGAAATGATGTGTTTAATGTTGATTAAATTAATGTAGTGGTAATAAGTTGTGTTTATGTCTAAATATACTGCTTACTGAAGTGTCCTCTATTTTCACAGAGTGCAGCCCCAAGTAGACCAAAGCCCCCAATGCAAAAGGCCGTTTCCTCCTACACTCCAAAGGCATCGGGTAAGACATTATAAGAATGATAAAACTAATGTCTCATGTAATCTAGAATAGAACTGCTGACTCTTGACGTACTGATTGGCTTGTGATGCTGTGAGTCATTTGTTCCCTGCTTATTTTGAAATAGTTACCTTTTGATGTTGTGCACTGAACATGAATAAATACAGGTTCTGATAATAACAGTCATAATTTTAACAGCTTATGTTGCAGAAACAAAACCAGGACTGTATCCCAACATCTCCAACTGGCCATCTGAAAGCACAGGTGAGGAAATCCAGAGGTGTCTTGTAGCATACATTGTAAGGAGTCAACTAGCGAATGAAACCTGAGCATCTTGACAAAAATGTATGTGAAAAATTTTCACATACAAGGTGTCTTAAAGGGAAAGTCTTAAAGGGCTATAATAAAAAAAAAAAAAGAGCAAATGGAAATGATCATAGCTTTTAGATTGAAACCAAACAACATTTGGTGGCATATTTTTGAATAGACTAAATATTATACATATTTTATTTGTTTATTTATTATTATTATTAGCTTCTGTTAAACAGTACCTTTAACATAATCCTCACGAAGAATCGTATGCAATTAAGACCGTTTATATGCTACATGTACTCAATTGGCTCAGTTGGGCCAGAGTAATATTACTCAACATATTCACTAAAATGGATCAATACACAGCTTTTTAGTAAAATCAGGTGGCGGTATGAGGAGATGCCTACAGACCATGTAGCCCTCAGCGAAGAGCCTAAAGTCTGAATTGCTAAGTAATGCCTAAAGACATTGATTGAGCTGTTTTAATTAATACACAATAAACAAATTACATTCTTTTAAAGTTGGCAAACAGCAAATCTGTGCCCAGTGATATGTTATATTGGTTTACATAGTTACACTGCCTTGTACTTTTTGAACATGCATCACAGTTTCCCCCTTGTTTTCTTCAACTGAGTGCACAATGGATTCCTTGTACTGGGAACGTATAAAATAAATTTGAGTTTGATGGCCTACTGTCCAAGAACAGACCTTGGTCCAAATAAACTGGAGTGCCTTTAAATCCCTTCAGAAGAAGAGATTTTATTAGGGCTTAATAGAATAGTTTAGAGTTTACCGGTACCTTGAAAACTTGCTTTTTGATTTATTTCCCCAAAAGGTTCAACTTGTGAGAAAATGTGTTTAGCTGATTTTTAATGTGAATGTCCTGCATTAGACTGTGGATCATTAAGTAATATCAATATGCTTTAGTAGCAGTTTTATACATATTGTCTTTGGATATGTGTGCTATGTAAATAAATTGTAAAAAAATAAAATAAAAAAAACATGCCTGTAAGTAAATAAAGAGTGGTTACCCTTATCCATCACTCATTCATAACTAGAACCTTTACCAACAATGAAAAATCAGAGATAGCAATATGCATACACATGCTAGTCATACAAAGGCATGCTAATCTAATAAGAATAGGCAGTAATTAGAGATGGGCGATTAAAAATGTTGAAACCTCCATGAATGTAAAAAGCTCTCTTTTATCTAGACCTGCGTGTGATGAAAGATTTGTGTTCTTTTCAGTTAGGAAGCCGCATTTATTTTTATTAGGCTCCCAGAGGCCTGTGTTTACAGTTGAATTGAGGGGATTAAATAAGAAATCACGCACTGAACGCAGCCCTGTCTGCCCTCGTTTTCTGAGGGAAGCCACTTGGCTTGGCTGGGAAGCTTTAAACAAGACGCCATGAGCTAGAATCTGGCCTCTTTCCCATCTCTTCTCCTCATAGGAAAGGCCTTCATGCTCTTTGCCATGTCAGGAGTCAGCTGCGCAGCTAGTGCATTCTTTCCCACAGAGAGATGACAGTAACATCAGTAAGTGGGAAGATTACACAGGGTGCTAGCCAATAGCTCATGTGTGTGATAGGATTGTGTGTGCCTCACACTGACCCAAATATCAGAAGAGTCAACTCCCACCATGTCCTCTAAACCAGAAGAAAGAGCAGGCCTAGAGTAACAAGTTGATTATGTCTAGTCTAAATATTGTGCTGCCATTATTACAGTAGTAGTTTTACTGTTAATGCATTAAACAGTAGTATCACTTTCTTGACAGTTTCAAAACAGTGTCAAGCACAAGCACAATTTTATAGTCATGTGATGTAGAAAGAACAAAAACAGCTGCAGGTCTTTCCTTGCATTTTGTACATTTAGCAAATGAATCTGTTCAGCCTATATTTTTTAATTACAGATAATACAAACATTAATGCTGCATAAACATGAACTACGGCATAGTGTCAGTCATTATTCCACCATATAACTGAGTGGCGTTAATGAAAATGCTGAATTTTAGTGGACGTTTTAACCTGATCCCACAAAAATTGCCACTTTTAATGCAAATTGTGGAGTTTCTTGACTACGTTCACATTTCAAACAGTTGATGTGTTAAGAGAATGGTTGACTAGGCCCTCCTGCAGCACTGTAACTTTCCAGTGACTAAATTGGGCTGTAGGTTGAACCTGAGGTGGTCTCCACAGGCTTAGAGTAACAAGTTTATTATGTTTCAACAGACACATAAATAAAGAATAAAACACAGAATAAAACAACTATTCTCAGTTTCTTTATAAAAATAGGTTTTTGAAAACTGTGCCAGAATCTCTCAGAATGCCAATGCCTTAATGACTTTTACTCCCAGGAGATTTCTGGTTTATTTACCATCCCTGGTTATGTATCATTAAACAAAAGTTGGATGTTATAACAGCATACAAGATATGCCATGACATGGTAATGCCAGTGTTGTGAGGCATGGTTCAAGTAAAGTGTTATTGTCTTTTTTGCCAGGCCAAAGGTTTATGCGTGTTTATTGGTTTATGTTTCATAAATTTGTATATCTTTGTCCTTACCTGGCCTTTTCCGTGAAATTCAAAAGTTAAGGAGAACTTGGTTTGATTTAGTTGTTATCTTAGGGGTGGGAGTGGGTGAAAACTCCAATGAAAAGGAGACACTTTCTCATCTACTCTTTATTCAGAGCCTTGTATCCCTGCTTAAAAATATCCCAACTTAATAGAAAGTTTTCACAGATCAGATGACTAGCTCTTCATTAATATGTGCATTTTAGCAAGCTCCCTTGACCAAACACGAGCCATGATCTATTATTATTATTATAATTTCCTGGTATCATTCATTTCCCCTCTTTGCTTTTTAATTGGTTTAGATATCATTGTGGTGCATTTCTGTTGTTATTTTTGTCTCTGATTCAGACGCATTAGTTAGGCTCATTGAGTGATGCGTGTGGCGGATCCAATAACACATGAGCTCCTTTACATAAACCAGAAGTCCTTTCTTGGACTAAATAGGGGGCTCATGGGAACGGGGCAGTACTTCATGTATGGGAATGCTTTAATATATGGAATTAGTGGATGGTTTGTTTATCTACAAGGTTATGTGGAAGTTTTATTTTTTATGTGCAAGGACCACTGTCAATTGTGACTATGCTTTGCAGTTGCTTTCCTGGTGGCACCACAACAAATAGATATCTACTTTTGCTGATGTACCTAAAACCCATAACCCACAGCTTGTTTTGTAGAATCATTTGTTTTTTGAGATGAATCTCATTCTGTGAATGTGTAAATCACTGAGCTGAAATTTAAATAAAGACATTTTGCAACTAAAATACTAAAATAAGGCTTTCATGATGTGGTCAGAAACGCTAAAACATAATGTGTTCAGTTACTTTTCCATGACAAGAGTTTACATTATTAGCTCTTGATGAGTAGCTGACATTAGCTGACATAGCTCAGCATACGTCATTACTTTCTCTTTGAGCCACTAATTTGACTGAAATGTTCAATGAATCACCAAATATCAATGACCTAGTAGGGCAGTAGAATGCCACTAAGGTTTGAAGAAAGTTAGGTAGAAAAGACACACAGTGTGTTTAAATCAACAAAAATCAATAAAACAACATTTTTTTGCATTCTGCAGTGACATTGACTGAAAATGTCACTGCAGAATGCAAAAAAATGTTGTTTTATTGATTTTTGTTGATTTAAACACACCCACTTTAGAGAACACACTTCTGTACATTATGATGCACTTGTGTTAACTTGTAAACATTTTTGACACGCTGTGCAAAAGCTATATGACACATTTCAGCTTATACCCTGTTCGCTGTCCTTAATAAAATATTTAATTTGACCAGGGGTGTTCAAACTTTTACATACACTTGTATGTCAATTACTTTTTGTATTCCTGTATGTGTGTGTGTGTATATATATATATATATTTGTTAGAGGTGATGCTAAAGATGCATGAAAACATCATATTTATGGATCTCACCATGAAGCTGTTAACATTCTTCCTGCCATATGCCATGTTTACAAACTGTGTCTTGGTTGTCAGGCTGTTCAGCACATTGACTGTCATTATTTCGGAGCTGGTGAAGGAGGAGACCTCCAAAACTCTCACTCATCAGTGTTTCATTAACATTCCTTCCATACACTGCAGGTCATTAGCACAGCGAGTACTGTAATTACGCTCTCTTGGTGAAAAGTAGGAGAGACACAGTCATTTTGGAAGACACCTCTGCTCCTGAGTCTATAAATGGAGACTATTGTGCGAGCGTATGGTTTATCTGAGGGCAATGACTTTGGGCACTTTGAGTACTTGTGTGTTGTTTTCTGGTGGTTTCCCATGAAGACATGAAGCTCAAGCAGTGTCGTGGCTTTCACTGGCCTAATCCAGCTTATGTGTTTGTATCGTGTTTTTCCACATAAGAATGCAGTAAGATCACCTGGCTGGAAATGATTGACCTCAAGTAATCTCTTCTCTTGCACCCTCTTGTTGCTTAGCCAGGCTTCTCAGGTACCACCAAATGCCTGAGATTGACACTTGCTTTAAGAAAAAGCAGTCACCAGGCTTCTGACGATACGCGTGATGTGACCAGACCTTAGGTTAGCTCTAATCATAGAGTGTATATGGGTGTAGACATGAAAGATAACTGAATAACGTCCCCCCCCCTCCCCCTTTTCATGAGCTGTCACTTTTTGGATGTTGCGTGTGCGAGCAGAAAACCGCATAGCTCGAATGTCACCACTCTGCCAAAACACACGAACCTGACAGATCTGAAGAAACTGTCTGGATTGTGTTGCTGTCAAACTCCCCTTGGCTTGTTGCGTCTTGCAGCTTGTGGTAGCAGGGGAACGAACGTTACGTTGACGGGATGCAGTTATTTTAGGATTCAAGTCAAAAAGTGTTTAGCGTGAAAAACGGCCCGACTGCAGCTCTTGGCACTGCCTGAGGTTTTTTTTTTTGTGAGATTTAAGTGCAGGTGCCAATAGGTGGAAAACCACATTCTGCCTCTATGTGAATCTTATGCCTGTCTCCCATATATATGCCTCCTGCATCTCCCCCTACCAGCTGTTTTCCTCCCACCCTCTTAACAGTTTTCAGATGTTGGTAGTGCTCATATTATGAGCCCCAGTCTGGTGTGAATTTAATGCCAGGCTTATTTAAATAACACATCCGTTACACATTAAGCGGCTCATGTGCTACATACAACGCTGCTACACGTGTTAGATTTGTTTATACTTTATGGCTGCAATTATGTGCACAACTGACAATCACAACTATATGAACTTGTTGGACATCTCATTTTGGAATCATTAATATGAAGTTGCCCCCTCACCCAGATCTTTACACAAGATTGCAGTGCAGTGCATCTATGCATCCATTAATTTAAAACAGCATTGGCTTGCAATCAGTGTTTTAAGGTGTTCTGTGGTGTTAAGGTCAGAGTTCCTCTACACCAAACTCAAAAAACCATGCCCTTATAGATTTCACCTTGTGCACAGGGAAACTGTTGAACAGGAAGGGTCTTAACCAAAGTATTGCCACAAGGTTGAAAGTGTGTAATGGTTTAAAATGTCTTTGTATGATGTAGCATTAACATTACTCTCATAGGAACGAGGAGGCCCAAATACTGAAAAACAGCCTGGATGATTATCCACCCACCACAAAACTTTACAGTAGCCATTATGCATTTATGCTGCTGCTAGTCAGACTGCCAGGTAGTGAAGCAGAATTATTTCCTCCAGAGAATGTTTCCACTGCTCCATTGGGTCCAATGGCAGTGTATTTTCACCACTCCTGTCGACACTTTGCACAGGCCATAATAATATTTCTTATTGCAGTCAGAATAATATCATACCGGAAATACGTGTCTGGATACACTCTTAATAGTCTCATTCATTGTCACCCCTTTCAAACCTTACTGCATCCTTTGACCTACAGCCACCTGCAGGTAGTCACTCTAATCCACAGCTATACTGACTCGCACTACTCTATGTGTCGTTTATTCATCACTTGTTCCTCCCATAGCAACCACAGTCTAGCAACAGCCTAGCAGGAAGTAGGAACCATTTAAGCTGTGCAACCATTCTGCATTTCCCTCCTTGTTTAGTTACATTACCTGCTTGATGGTATAGCTGTATGTAAAGTTCATGTCAATGCTAATGTTTCTTGTTATTTACTGCATGTCCTTTTCGCATGTTTAGAGGTTGTGACGGCAGCTCAAATACAGAATTGAGAGCTTGCTCCCAGTTCTTTGCTCTGACTGTATTAAACTCTGACAAGGAATAATATCGTCACTATCAGCATCAAGGCTGCAAGGACCTGCCTAGAGACACTGCAAAGTACATGCATGACGTGCCTAACAAGTGTACCAAATCCGGCCTTATCACACCTCACATCTCTTCACGGTGGCTGATACATTGTACACTTATTCAAAATGTTTACACATTGTAGGCATTCAGAGAGTTGCGAAAATGACTTGACAGTGTCTCTTAAAGGAGGGAAAAAATTCTTTAAGACATTCGTAACTCATTCTGAGCTCAAGTATTTCATCACCAAGTGCTATGGGAACACTTCTGTCCTTCAATCACTGTGTTGTCTGGAGTAGAACCTGTTCTTGGTGTAGCTAATTAATGATAAATACTTTCTCCCTGTTCATGGCTGTCAAAGAAGGAAGAAACAAAGTGTTTTTCCCAGCATGGGGAGAAGTTAATTCGGAGTGAGACATGGACAATGCATTGATGCGCACCCATACATTCTGGCATGACGTTTTAGTATCTGATATACTAAGTTTTACTCTTCTTGTTCATGCATTTAGGTACTGGGAAAAACTCAGCTGGCACATTTATTCGTAGTAGTCCACCAACCGCCAAGAATAAATGTGCCAGCAAAGGTTTCCTAGCAATCAATATCTCCAGCAGTAAGTAGTCAAAAGTTACAATCAAAAAGCAGAACTTTAAACCGTGTGTCGTAATGCGTTTTATGTGGTTTACACATTTGTGATCTTGGTTTCTGCTCAGACTAAGTCTCAGACTAAATTTCTGGAGAGTGGATTGGACTGCCCCCTAGTGTGATAAAGCTGGAAAGAGCTTTATAGGTCAAGCATATAGAGCATTTTCAGATGCCCATAAGTATATTTCTGCTTTTGGAACAAAACCTTTTGTTTCAAAACTTCAGGCAGCAGAATGATGCCTAAATTTTAAGTAAATGGTGTAATGACACAATGGGGGGGATACCCTCAAGGGTATGTCTTTTGTACCTTTAGCAGGGGAACAATTAATAATGTAATTAGTTAGCACTGTTATTGCACCATATTCTGTTTATTTTTTTTTTAGTTGCATAAAATCCATGCTTTTATGCAAAAGGGAAAGACAAAATAATTCACCTTTCTCAAATGAGTTTTGTGTACTTGTAAAACTTTACTCATTTAAGAAATCAGTCTGCTCATTTCACTTCACACAGTGTGTAGCACATCCGGAACATAGAACCAAACCCTTTAGTTGAGGGGGATGATAAGTGATTAGCATTTGGCCCACTAAGTAACCCAGGATCTCTGACCTGCTCAGCACACCTTAGCCTGTCTTCTACTTTACCAGTCTAACCCTCCGCTGTCTTATCTCTCCTACAGGCCAAGCATCCGGCGGAGCTCTTGTGGTCACAGCCATGCACCCTTACACTGCCCAGCAGCCAGGGGATCTGAGCTTTGCCGTTGGAGACCGCATCACTGTGCTCACCAAGACAGACTCACAGTATGACTGGTGGGAGGGAGAGCTGAGGGGGCAGGTGGGCATTTTCCCTGCCAACTTTGTGTCCTATAACTGAGAGTAATGGAAATCCAAATGCGCATACATACAACTTGGTGGGGGCTTACAGTCAGGCCCCAAGGTGAAGGTTTTTTTTTTAAAGCAGGCGCTGGTGTTTGCTCAAAGGTTTTCAGTGTTAACCTGGTGGTATATTATTTCCTTTTTTGAAGTTTCCTATAGAAGTCTTTATTATTTCTCACTTATTATGTAACTTATACTCTAAAAGCATAATATTAGATCTTTTACAAATGATATTTTAGGGTTGGTTAGAAGTTTGGTTCGGTTCTTGTTGTACCCTGCACGCTGGTGTTTGGTTACAGTTTGCATTTTTAAAAACAAATGTTTTTGTTTTGTTGTATTGCACACTTTGCACACATTCAGTTATATTTTTAACAAGCACTGCGAGAGAGAGAAATTAAACCAGGAAACTTGAAATGCTAACTGCAAAGTGACTTCAGAATTTGAATTTCTGTCTGATTCTGAAAGTACTTCATTGCCTAGTTTATTCATCATTGATTATACAGTCTTGCCATTGTTGACTTTTCTTGCCTGGCGTACCGTTAAAGTGAGATATATAACAAGACTGGATTTGCTGAGTTTTCATGCTGGGTGCCAGTTTTGTTGAGGAAGCATCAAGTGATTGTTTCACTACCAGTATCATCACTTCATGCATCTGTTAGTTTGAATGTACTTTAATGAGAAAATGACATGACTTGATCACGTTACATAAGTTCTTTCCCTTTACTGGCAGAGATGGAGAAAAAACAAGCATAATACATACATGACGTACACCTCAAGCTTCAGCATTTGTTGTGTCACATTCCTTCTGTTTTGCTGTGCTCTGTAATGCTTGCTTGTGTAGAAAATAAGAAATAATACACTGGATTATGATTGTTAGGTTTTTCATCAAAAGAAATGTAATATATTCAACTTGTTGAGCAATTCTAATAAATACAGTTTAATTATATTTTCTTCACTTGTGATGTTTGATGTTTACTTTCTCCTTCCATTGCACTCCCCCAAACCCCCTCCTTAAAACCAATGAAAATCAAGAATTGCCTGTTCATCCTTTAGAAGAGGTATTAACTTTTTTTCCCACACGGGGGCAGCCAAAGTACAGTTTTAACATGGAGGACCAAGTCAGTATTCATCACTTGTACTCTACAAAGTCACTACCCTGGTAAGCTTAATGTGCTTCCCTTAATAAAAGGCTTTATTCAATTCCTAAATGGCTTGCTAACTCTACTGTAATTATATACATAATAACTGTTCAAATTTCCATTTAAATTGTATGTGTATTTATTCTACAGTGTACCAATAATGTACTATACAGAAAACACAAATGTATTTATGACCAGTTCATCCAGTGCAACTGAGCTGTAAATTATATTAAGAACCATAGAAATTATGTTGTAAATTCAGTACAGTAATTTGAGCATTTAGGTGTCCATAGAATAACCTTAACTTATAGTTGCAAGGGCAAGGAAACCAGAGATTAATGTCATACTTTCACTGTCAGGTTCTCCTGCAAGTACACAGGGCTAGAACTTTTATTTTAAACAGACTGAGATTGCATGTCATTAAATTAATAATTCAATATGTTACACCACAAGGGGTCATAGTCTCACTTATATAACAGATGCTGTTAACAGATAAGCCAGTACTCATTCTCGTTATAACTCCTCTTACTCTTTCAGTTTGTTGGTAGAGGTCATTTTACACTATTTCCCACTTAACCGGAATCCAGATTTGCACGTTTAGTTTTAAAATCTGAGCAACAATGCTAACAATGCTAGTAAACACTAAAACTTAGTAGTCATCCACACAGCCCAAATCTTTAATGCAATAATACATCAGTCAAAACCTTTATTAATTAAATATGTCTGTTTGCTTGGGTGCTTACGGTTTCACTTGTTAAATGTGACCATAAGGGATGAAGGTACCAGAATTTTACTAATACACAGTGTTTCCATTTCTTTGGTACACCAGCGTCGTACACAATTACAGTCAACAGCACCCCACCACCCCACCGCCCCCCCTCCCCTTTACCAAGCCATCATTTTGCCAATCAGGAACCTCTGCAGTTGTTTGGACTGGGTGGAATAGATAAAGGTTGGAACCAAATTCTTTTGGAAAGTAGATCTGTGTATATGGTCTTATTCATTAAAGTCCAGTTTATACATTTTAACAGAAGGAACAAAAAATAGGCGCTTAATGAGCTGATAAAGCATATGAATGACTATCAGACAAAAGTGGGTAAAACTTTACAAAATAGTTTTTAACAAAAAAGTCTTTCATGACTACTGACAGACTTGTATCAGTTTTTATAAAAGCTTATTCCAACAAGAGACATATTTTCATATAGGCTATTTTACCTAAACACTTTGTAAATGTCCATATAGTCTTAAGTGCTAATGAAAAACTTGTGTAGGATTTGTTTATCCTGACCAGCTGTACTGCAGTAAAATTGTGTTACTCACAATTCTAAAACAATATTTTATTAAAACTTTTATTAAGACATTTATTGCCGCTTGCAGTATTAAACAACTTGAAATAAGGGGGCTTTTGTAGTGATTTAGGCTTCAGGCCCTGGCATGCAGCACATGCATCTGGGTTTATCGAGAGGTCTCACTGGGGGAGAAGGTTTTCCGGAACATTCTGTATCTTCAGGATATATTCATTTTGCCATGAAGCACTGAAGCACTTAACATTGTCTAAAACATCATGTGAAGGATATTTGTTTTTTTTAATAGCATTGCAGCACTTGAAATTGCTTTAACCGGTTTGAACTTTTCAGGATATTTTTAGAAGATTCTCACAAAGGGCGATTATGAATCCATGAAACCTCACTCTTGGTCATTACTGCTGGAAGGAGTCCATGGAGTATGCCTGTTTTTCAGAGGATACCTTCTTAGATTCAGGGTATTTGACTATGAAGAAATGTTGTTAGACTCCTGCTGGCTCTCCAGGTCTTTTACCTTAGTGAAAGAGTGGTCTTTTTTTGGTTCATGATTTGGTGACCCCCTGTCAGAAGAAACAAAACAACATTGATTATTTAATAGATGGTAGGAATAATGATACGCTCGTGCAAGTGTGGAGAAATCTGTCCAGCTCATTTTAAAAGTGGAGAAGAATTTGTTCTCTGAACACCAAGAGGATTGCAGACAGTCTGGCAGGTTACAAGTTTTCATTTAGGGACCTTAAAGAGAAATGTTTAATCAGAGGCGGTGTAACACCCGTGTAATCAATCTTACCACAAATGTACTATTATGTTGCTTTGGAGCACATTTAACTTCTTTGAAATAAAATACTAACGGGAAAGTGTGAAGATGTGAGATGGTTTTCACTTAAAAAGGAATTTGTTCTTGGCCAAAATTAAGATTTCAAGAAGGATTTAAATTTGAACATGAAATTCAAGTTATGTTATTAATATTATTACTAATTTTATTAATTAGTTATTAACGTGCCTTTGCTACTTAATACATTGTAATACATTATAACATTGCCTCAGCTCAGCAAATAAACTGAGGTATATTCTTTTTACTTGCATGTTGATTTCATAGACACTGTTTCCCCCTTGTGCTTTAGCCTGGCATCCCATTGTGATATAGTATCCTCAGGTAACTTTGTTCATACATTGAGATGTTTTAGGGTCTTTTCAGAATCAAATTTAAAAATGTGTAGCCAGACTGTCATATCCAAATATGTAGTCTGTTTCATCAACTGCTGGGCTAGTTCTGTATTCCTGGTCAGCTGGACCGTTTGTTTTAGTTTGAAGGGGTTGAGGTGGGGGGAGTGGGAGTGTATGACCGTGCAAGCCCTGCTCTGCTGAGATTCCAGGGAGTGCTATTCCTGTTTGAAGCATGCCAAAAAATGTCACTGGTATGTTATTCTATTGATTTGTTCTCTTAAATGGCTTTATATAAAATTCTTTTCTTCCCAATATTTGGGATGATGCAGCACCTTCTGACATCTAACAAAAATGTAATGTTCCACTTCAAGTACAGCCCAACGCTTCTCTGTGCAACACACATATCTTACATGTGATGTACCATTTTAGCCATTTTACCTGGCCTGTTTCTAACCTCTCTTCATCCCCCAGAATGAAGCAGCTGTTACTGTGCCTGTAAACTGACCAAATATAGATGAGCTTTGTTCTGACTGGTGATCCTCTATTGTGTCTCATTCAGAAAAGCACTTGAAGGTAAACCTTTCTTAGAGTTTCATTGAGTGGCAGAGCTTAGAATTAATGAGCACATGAGTTGTTTTCCATGATATGTTTTTTAAATAGCATTGTAGCATTTGAAATTACTTTAACCGGTTTGAACATTTCAGGATATTTTTAGAAGATTCTCACAAAGGGCAATTATGAATCCATGAAACCTCACTCCTGGTCATTACTGCTGGAAGGAGTCCATGGAGTATGCCTGTTTTTCAGAGGATACCTTCTAAAATTCAGGGGATTTGACTATGAAGAAATGTTGTTAGACTCCTGTTGGCTCCCCAAGTCTTTTACCTTAGTGAAAGAGTGGTCTATTTTTTTGGTTTGTTTTCCATGATATGTGCCCATTACAGGGAAATTGATCTGTGGGTGTTTTACACGACCAAACACTCAATAATAAAATCATGGGTGCTGCTGTGTCTCCTTTTTTGGTGAGTCTCCACATAGACTTGCCCAGCCTGGATTGGCTTAATCTTAGCTCCATCCCTTCATTACCACACAGCTGTAGCTTGCTTATTGCAAAAAAATCTCAGCCTACAGGAAATTGTAGACTCTTCAGAATTGTGCCAGGGAGGGCATCTACCAAATTTGGTCCAACTGTGCAATTCTTTGATGCAGTGGCTGAACACTGATGTTGCCTACATCCAGAAACGTGCAGTCCATGCTAAAGCAAAGCACAGCTGTTATTTGTGCTTGTGGAGGTATTACACACTATGTTGTACAGGTATATAATTTGTGTTTGGTGATCTTATATTCTCCGTTGCTTGTGTCAGCTGACTGTAAAGTTTCTGATTTGCTAACCGAAATCTGAGCCGTGTTCTTTATCTGTTCTTCATTTTCAGCACTGACCCTCACTCCTCAATTTGACTGTGGATTTGTCTTCACTGTTGTTGCCTGCCTAAGCATTGGATAGCCCCAAATAAAGCTACTCTGAACTTGTATCCTGCTTCAACGATTTCAAATATTATGATTTGGTGTATTAACTTCAAATCATGCTTAAAGAACTCACCTAAAGTGGTTTTAACTAATTGCTTGTAGCTACAGTTCCCTGAGTATAGTCTCCCAAAGGGCTTAGGGTCAGCTTGATATCCAATCCAATTTTTTTTTCAGTGATGCAACTCTCTCTAGGCTTTAATAGAGTTCCTAGTTGCATTAGAACAAGCGACTAAAAATATAGTGTGGGTGTGCTAAAACAGAACTGGAAGTACAGATTGCTCAATATAGAGCAGCTCATCTAACACTCTGTGGCAGAAAACAAGACTCATGTTAGATCGAGTAGCCTGCAAGCGTCACATACTGAGCTGTACTCGAGGCTTGGAAGAGGTCAAGTTCAGCTGCTCATATTCACTTTTAATAAGACTAGCATTCATATTTTAGTAGGCTATGTAGGCGGCGATATCAGGGACAGCTTTCAAAATAATTATGAGCTAATCTTAAAAACATGCCTGAAACTCCTTCTTGTTCTAATTACTTGTATATTGTTAACTCGCCCCACTGTTTCTGCTTCTGCACCTCATCACCTCTCTACTGCAATCCGAATCCTCTTGACATCAATATTTAATGTACATGTGTGAAATCAGTTTTACTCTATTTTAGGAAAGTGAATTTGAGTTGCATGAAGTAATCAAATCACATGGAACTATGGTAAAATTTTAGATTTCACAGAGCCCTGCATCATAAAAGTTAAGTCATGGTGAGATCACATTAGTGTTGAATAAAACAGTATCTCACTGAGTACAGCAGGATCCAAGCTTCAGACTGGGCTGTTTCTCACAGTCCTGGACCGTGTCCGGTAAAGGGATGCCGCTGGTCTCTGGGAGTAGCAAGCACAGACCTGCTCCCAGGATGGGTCCACTGCTGTAACAGATCATGGCTCCTAGAGAGACTCCACCCTTAGGAGCCACCACTGCATTTACTATGCAGCCCACCCGGTAACACAGACTCACCAGGCCCACACATTTCTGCCTGCAAGAGTGTCAGCAGAGTATACATGTCAACACTTGCGTGAAACTGATGGAATAAAACAATTGATATTCACATTCATAACATAACACATAAACTAATGTAGATATTAAAATGCCTTTTTATAAAATTACATTTTAATGAAAACATTATGCTATTTTTTTTTGTTAGACATTATAGTTCATCGCTAATGTGCTACAGTATATCGTAGGAAAACGTGATTATTAGTAATAAATAAAATGTATTAATTCATGTTATGCCTAGCGATAACTGCCATCATAAAATAACTATAATGCTTGGCTTATTGTTTTAACTAACTAGTCCCACAGGGTCAGACATGATTCTAAACCAAACACCATACCCTTATATGTGCCAGATTTCACTACTGTCCAGCTCCAAATGTTTAGCAGGTGTGTACAAGAAGCCTGGCTCCACAAAACTGTCATTTAAAAATGTCTGATGTAAAAATGACATACAGAGTTTTTGGGGTTTTTTTGCATAAGAAATTATGTTAACATAATTATAAACATTTGTGTGACCTGGATAAGGCCATGTTCAAGATTTAGGTTGTGAATTAGGCTCAATTTGAGTTTCAAAAAAGGAAAAACTCCATGAATTGCCATTTGAATCCAATGAAGGACCTACCTTATTACAGTAGGGAACAGCTCTATGCCATAAAGAAGAGAAACACAGGTAGTTGCCTGCACACATAATTTCCCCAGCAGAGCGAGGGCCATCACCAAAGCAGGTATGTCTGAGGGGACAGCATAAAGAAAAGCAAGCTACAGATTTTTTTTTTTTTGCTGTGGTACACTGGACACACTGAATTCTGAAAAGTAGTTAAATAGGTATAGTTTGTATTAAAAGGTTTCCCATTTTGATGGGTGACTTTACATGGTGAAAATTCAGGCATTTTTAGTTTGAAATATTAATAAAAGTAAACAGACTGACTGGTACGCAGGTACGTTTTAAGGCCTGATAGTTTCATTTGCCGCCCTTGCTCTAAAAAAACTGGAATAATAGAAAATACAAACTCTTGCTTTAATTAAAAAGTGAACTGCATGCATTCATACGACTTTGATTTGATCTTATTTCGAATTTTATTTCAAATAAAATTGTCAGTTCATGCAACTTGATGGCATAAAAGCCAGCCTTACCAAATGTAGCTGATCAGTCAATGTTGGTGTCTGCTATAGGTTAAATTAGTTTGTCACTAAAGCTGTGAGACCAACATAGCTAGTAATTAATGGAGGCTTGTTGGCCACTAATTAGGTAAATGTAAGGGGAAAACTGTGTAAATGAGACTGTTCACCCAACTATCACTTTAAATGGAATGCACTGCATCAATGGGCTTCATCCTTTACCACAAAACTTGGAGACGAGGAGAGACAGCAAGCAGCCAATGCCACTGAGCAGCAGACTCCCCATGGTGAAGGATCTACGGCCACATCGTGCCAACAGAAGTGGCAGGAGGAGCGAAGGAGACTCTGACAGCCCTGAGAAGAACTGAGCCAAATAGATATCCACTCCAAAGCTCCCCACACTGAAGCAGATCCCATAATAGGTGAGGGCAGATGCTAACCTGAGAACAAGAAGAACATGAACTAATTTATAAATTGCCTGTAAACAATGAGTTTGGCGACTCATAAACTTTTTCTCAAACTCCAAAAGACTCTATTTTTTTTTGCCATTTCTCAAACTAATTTCATGAAACAGTACTAGCATGTCTTCTTTGGTTAAGGATAATTTGGCACTAGGAAAACCAAATTTAAAAAAATAATTATGGATTTAACATGGACCGGACAATTTTCTGGGTGTAGGTGACATCAATGTTCAGCCACTCCTGCATCAAAGATTTGCACATTTAAGACAGAGTTGGTGGATGCCTTCCTTACACAATCCTGGTAAACTTGGTAATTCAAAAATGGCAATACCACACACAAGATGACTGTTTATTTGAATTATTTGTGGCATAACATAAAGTAATATATTTAATTTATCACAAATAAGTGTTGATCACTATTGTTCCACTATATACTGTAGTACATTAGGAATAATATACTGTGTACCAACATTGCTTTATAAAAATGTAAAAGCATAATGTTTTCATTTCAATAGATATTTTAATATCTACACTAATTTAAAATGTATGTGATATGTGCATTTAATAATATCCCCAGATACATTCTGTATATTAAAAAGACAAACCATTCCTTCTTACCCAATCCCTTCTTATCCTTTATACAGACCATTAGAAGGAAGATGCTAGAACCTGAATACCCAGTAACGGTAATAGAGGCAAGACAAGGCAAACAAATAAATAAAAATATATATTTTTATTTATTTAAGGAAAATAATTTAATGAACATGAAGCTGAATTTAGCTAAATATGAATTTGAGAAAAAGGCTGATTTATGTTAACAAAATAACCTGCAGGAACGTTTTCTTACTTAATTGCAAAAAATATACTTAAACACAAATAATCATAACAATGTCCTAATAGTTTTAGTACGTAAGTGATGTGAGAGATGTGTCGGCCACTCCACACATCAACGGTCAGGGAGGCATCTGATTACTTGTATCATTTTCACCTACCTCAAACAAACAGTTAAACTCATCACAAGTACCTAACTAATGTGATATGGATGAAAGATGTCTGTAATGTAGCAGCTTCAGAGGTGGATGAAGTACACAAACCATGTACTTGAGTTAAAGTTGAGATACCCAAAATATTACTCCAGTAAAAGTAGTCCTCACTTTAGACCTAAACTCCAGTAAAAGTGCAAAAAGTATTTGTCTTCAAAAAAGTATGGAAAACGAAAGGAGCATGACTACTTATTGCTCTAATGTCCTAGTAACATTTTTGTAATAGGAATTTTGCCTAATCAACTCATCTGAGGTGAAAGTACTCTCAGCCTATTCACATGATCGTATGCACAAAACACTGAAGGAGAACAATGTAGAACCAAACTCCAACAGGCCAAAACAAGCACAAAGCAATCACTGTACCTTGATTGTTGGGCTCCAGTCAGACTTCCTTTGTTTTGACAAATGATGTTATGTTTTTATGGACACATAAGCAACAGTAAGAACAGATTTTGTATAATTTAGTGGAGTAAAAAAAAGATTTTAAAAAGTTAAAGTAAAAAATGAAAATACTTCAGAAAGGTACACAAAAAACTACTACAGTACAGTCACCAATTACATTTACTGAGTAACTGTCCACCACTGAAAAGCTTACTAATATACTAATAATGTAAGTCCACTGTTTCAGTTGATGCAGTATCTGCAGACAGATTTTTTGGTTTTATTTAAAAAAAGTAACCAAATACTTTTCCAAATTAATCCATTTGGGAAAAAATACTACTGTACTTCTAGCTTATTCTGTAAAACCCACATATCTACCAGGTAATGCAAAATTCAAATAGTGTAGAGTGATGGCCCGGTTCTGGTCCACAGTTTCATCTGGACCATATACAGATATGTAATGATAGCAATGACTTCATCCTTAACTTTGGCATGTATAATCTATTTTGAGTAATGTATGTTTGAAATGCATTGTGCATAATTATTTTGCTCTTTTAGAGATGTACGAGAATGCAAGTAATATAATTCTTACTGTAATCCATCATCACAGTAAAAGTAACCACCTTTTCACACTGCAATGCGTTACCCCCAAAGTGTCTGTAGAATATAGTGCGTAGAGGCTTCAATGTCAAGTTAATCCGTTACGTCATGTGGGTAAGTTATCAACTCAGAAACATAAGCTTTATAAAAACAACTCAAGCAGGACATGCTTCAGGGCTGAAGTTGAATTCCCTCAGGAAACTGAAAAATTCCTCAGAAACTATTCCAGAAATCTTGGAAAATAAAGATTACCTAACAGTACCTCACTGCCTTTGAATGAGCATATTGTAATATAAAGTGCTGCGTCCCCTTTTTGGACCAACATAAAAGAAAAACAGCTGGAAAATAATATGTTTTAACAAATGCAGCACAAACACTGAGGAAACTTACCTACCCAATGAAACTCATGATAAACAGGCGCAGGATTATAGTGGCTGATTTGAAGTGGGTGAAATCAGAAACTTTTTTATTATCCGTTTCCTCATTGGTTTTCTTCAGACACTCATTACCCACTGTGTCCAACAGCTGTCAATAAAAAAAACAATCAAAATGTTGTTATGATGTATATAGACATATATAAAAACCACTCTATATTTCTTTAACAGTATATGTATCATTAGAGCCTTAGTCTTTTCTAACCAAATCAAGATAGTGCCGGTCCTCAGGACTCCTACTGCGGTAGTTCTCTAAAATGTGAGTTCTCTTATTAAGAAGAAGCCATCTTGGCGATTCTGGAATTGAGCTGAAAGTATAGGAACACATAAACCCTTGTAAGTCATAGAAGCAGATGCGCATTTAATGGTGCATGTAATAAAAACTACAACATATATATGCTTACAAATAGAGAGGCAGACAGAGAATCTGTGGGATGGCTAGTGCTAGATGGAACTGCATCCAGCTATTGGTGAAGTAGGCTACAGCAGCCAGCGCCATCATGCCCAAGCTGAAGATGAAGGAGAGAAGAGTCGTCGGCCAGATACGATACTTCGGTAAACTCCATTCCACACCTGTGAAAATAGTTTCACATCACTTATTATCTCCACTGATGATATCTCAGTATGTTAGAATCTAGATCAACATATACAAATTTACCATTATCTTAAAAAAAACTGAAGGATGGATTTTTAAAGTTCAGATGGAATCTGATAGTTGCACCCAGAGGGAATCTTAAAAGACTTACAGAATGAAACTTGGTGGATAGGTTTGGTATTGTGAGATTGGATTATGCAGAGAATGTGGAAAAACCTAAAGAATGTCCCTTTAAGAGCACGTTCAAGGCCAGGGGTCCCTTACAGGACAGCACCTGAGGAACCCTCGTCACTGTAAACAGTAAACAGGAATATTTACCCACCCAGACTGTAGGTGCAGATGTGAACGGCACAGCAGGCGATTCCCGCCATGCAGCGCGCGCTCAGGTAGAAAAGCGCGTTTGGGAAAAACGCAGTGAGCAGCGCGACCACCGAGTGAAGAACAGAGCAGCACACCAACAGGAACTTCTTCCCGTACCTGTATATTAGAAACATCCCGTAAATACACATGTGTTCATTCACCAGCTCTTCTTACGCCTTATAACGGAAGTGATCATTACAGACTTGTCCGATAGCGTGCCTCCCAATATGGAGCCAATGAGCAGCCCCGTCATGTAGGTCGCTTGTCCGTACGCAAAGGAGCTATCCAGTGTACACACAGACCCCTACAGACAAACAGACTCAGTCACAACACCGCTGGGAAATGAGTTCAACTTTCTTTTCTCGCTTCGTGGCTTGGAAACACCTCAGCAGTTCGCCCTGAATCCAGCACCCTTGACTGTCCTGGACTACGTACGTTTGTGTGATGGCTGAAGTTGCTCTGGTGGGAGATGTTGCCCTCCTCGCCTGATCCCTGCTGGCTGGCATTGAAGGTCTGACCCTCCGTGTCCACATTGCAGGCTTTGGTTTCGATGAACACGTCAACGAAAAAGAGGAAAGCCGTGAAAAAGATGGGTAGACCGAGTCTGAGGTACACGTCTCGCTGCAGAGGACCCATCCGCGCAGCCGCTCCGTTAGCCGTGTGCATGAGCTGGACGAAAAGTGCGGCGCCTCAGAGCGTGACGTGAAGGAGGACTGCTGAGTGAAGATGTCATGTCAGCGTTTTAACCTGAGCTCGTGCGGTTATCATTCTCCAGGGCTAACCCGCCACCAGCAGCGCTGCTCCGGGGCAGACTTAACACCAACCTTCGTGTGTCTACATGTACTTGTAAGACTGTGTGAGGTCTTTCTCAGAAATGAGCCCAAAGAGCTTAATCACTTGATAACAACTTGAACTGGGGGGGTTGGGTGTGTGTTTGTGGGGGGTTGGGTGTGGGGGAGGTGGTTATTTGGATTACAAAAGTATTTGGAAACAAAATCAACAGTGCCAGTAAAATACCAGCAATTACACTTTCAGTGAGCTGTTTCTGGCTTGATCGTAACCACAACAGTCGTAAGAGGTTTTCAGAAGAACCTCCAGGAAAAGCTCTCACCCTGTCTTTCTCTTTCTGGGTGAAGTCTTTTAAGATCTACCTCTTACTGACACTGAATAATGGACTGCGGTAATGCCTCCAGATTCAAATCCCCAGAATTTAGGCCAGCGGTTTCAGTGGGCTCTTAGTTTGTTCAGTCCAAGACGACCACTTGAAGCAGTCATGACTGAAGACTGGCTTGTTTCAGATATCAGAGGGCAAGAATAAACATGCTGAGAAGTTACTCATGATAAAGATAATTGTTTCTCAACCTGGGTCCTGGAGACCCACTGTCCAGCTTGTTTTTAGTGCTGTTCCCCTTGTACCTAAAACTAAGCAGCTCCTTTATTGATTTAGAGTGCCTGTGTTGAGGCCAGGGAAGCACTGAAATGTACAGGGTGGTGGACTTGCAATACCAAGATAGATCATTGTTTCCCAACCCTGGTCCTGGAGGCCCACTGTCCTGCTTAGTGCTGTAAAAGGCCCTCTTCAGCTCAGTAAGGAGCAGTTGATGCTCTTAATTCGTTGGGGTCTGTAGCGATCAGGATTCCTACTTTACAAGTGTACATTAGGGAGCAGGCGCACTGGGATGATGCTGACTGCAGTTTGTCAAGTCTTATTTTTAGAATTATGAAAGAACTGCATACTGTCTTTAGACTTTATGTTTATTCTCTGTCTATCTATTTCATATCTAGGTTTGAAGGCCACACCTCATAAACTAGTAGTCCAGTGTTGATCTACAAAGCTGTAAAAGCCTCATTACTTTAGCCTTATTACATTTCAAAAGATTTCAGTTATATAACACAATATAAGTGAAAGGAGAAACCTGATCCCTTTAAAGGAGCAATGTGGGAGATTAGGGTGATCTATTAGCAGAAATGGAGTATTCTATTTAAAACTTTATTTTCATATGTGTATAATAACCTAGAAAGCATTGTGTTTTTGGAGCCCCTCATAGCTTTTTTAGGAGACTGTCATGTAGTCAAGTGAAGTCAAGTCAAGTAGTTGTGAATACTTCAATGTGTGTAAGACATACAGAGGATTCAGGAACACCCTAAGAATGTTGCAGAGTAAAACTACAAATTCGAAAAAGCAATCTTGAAAAGCTCTTTAAAAAAAGTGACACTCTTTCACTGACTTGAAGACGTAGAAAGTAGAAGAATCCTTGTAGAACTGTCCAACCATAGTGCATATTTATTGGTGGCTCTGTGCATAAAATTCCAGGCAGGATATTGCCCGGGTAGGATTATTAGTTTTTATCCAAAATACTGCCAGTATTGAAACTACAAGACTGAAGCCAGTTTCTTCATTCCACCTTGAATGGTTCAGCAGTTATGATTACACCTCAGGCACCAAAATGTAACTGTAGTATCAGGAAAATCCCAACAAGAAGCTGGCAGATAGAAAGTTGACTTTGGTTGTACGGACCTAACCAACAAATATGGGTTATAGAGGGACTTTTAGACAAGGTAGCGCCATTCTTCACAACACAGAGTACGTAAGGCCAATGGATGCATTGCTAAAGCACACGCCACACTGCTTGAGATTAATAGAATGTTGTATTTGTATATAATGTGCTGTTAGCGTTATTTAATTATTTAAAAGGGAAACAGTTTGATAATTCAGTTTGGGGCAGGACTTTGTAGTTTCTCAACAAAAGGAGGGGTGGAGGGTTTAGGAGGTTGCAATACACAATCTCACCACTAGAAGTTACACACTTTACCTTTAAAGCTGAACATGGCCTAAACATAAAGAGCACATTAGAAGACACATCATGAAGTCCCATTAGAAGAAGGTTATTTACCCTATTCTGTAGTGCAGAGCCTTCATGAATTCAATCAGTTGTTTTAGTGGTAGAAATCAAGTGAAGTGCTACGTGAGTTAGTTCCTAGACATGATGGGCGGTGCACATTAACTAGATTTAGGAATAAATGGGCTGTGGATTATATATACTTAATTTGTTTATTATGTGATTTTGGTGTTATCTGCTTTGCTATAAAAGAATATATATAACACTGTGTAAGCCTGCAGGAGAACAGTACCACAAGCTGTTTATGTTGGAATGCAGGTCTACAGTAAAGCATTTAGCACAGAATATTTTAAGCTGATCTGGTATTTAATGAAATGATACAATTTAAACAATATATATTTATATATAAAGGGAATAAAAGATCTATACTGTTGAATATAATAAATTGTGTCTATGGTAAGCATAAGAATTAGTTTTTCCACTCAACAACAGGTGTCTGGAAGGTGCTAAATAATTAAACTGGACTCTGCACTTTCACGCTGCAAAACAACATGGGACATTATGAAGCACCCAAAAATGTGACTGCTCATTTGAACTTTGAGGCAAAAACGACTACTGTTGCTGGTGACATGTATTTGATTTATTGACTACAGACTACAGTAAAACCCAAATAAAGATAATGTTTATACAGGCTGTTTTTATCTTTGCTATGACACGTCACATACACTAAATATCCCTTAACAATTGGAGAAACTTTAACCCTGATTTCTTCTTTAAAACTTAACTGACACCTAGTGGTGTATCCGTATTATTTCTATGTACAGTAGCCTATTTTAGGACCCAAGCTAGGCATCCCTTTCTTTGATGATCCATTTTGAAGGTGTGAGTAGTTTATGAAAAACTGGAACAGCTATTGAGGTGGATTTCTGGGGATGGGGCTGTTTGAGATGTGCTTTATACATCTCTGGCTTCCTAATGCCTTCACCAGCTTGTATAACAAACAAACACAAAAACCCACACATTGCATTCAATCAAAAGTCAGCACAAGTGGCCTTTCAGCAAAGCCCCCCAATTTATTTTTATTTTTTATTTTTTATACCTCTTCCTACCTCTTTCCAAGTTCCTCCCACCTTTAACATGCATCATCAGATAGAGGGGTTCCTTGTCTGGGTGGAGTGTCTTTTTAATACATCATTATGACTTGCTATAGCAAGCTGTATTATAATCTGTGCTACTAGTATTATAACTGCAGTTGCAAAAGAGTGTCAGCTATTATAAGTGCTGTAAAAAGGCCCCTAGAGCCTTTCATATTAACAGACCTGCTGTTTTTGCTTTCCTATGGGAACTGGCATCATGGTTACCTTTAGAGTAGTTACCTGTACCTTTAATGATTTCTATGCCATTTCACAGCACAGCAGCCAAGACTGTTAACTGAAACCAATAGGTAAAATATAAGTGCAGCCTGTTTCACACATATACCTCTGACTTCCCATCACATTTCCTAGACAATCTAGTAAGATGGAAGTCATAGGAGCCTGTTTGTGCTGATATGGGCACAGACATTCCCACCAGTTTGCTGGTGATGGGAGCAAATGCCCTCCTGCTCTTCTTTACAGCTTTCACTGACAGGGGTGAGCGGACGTGGGGACGGAAGTGGGTACGGAGTAGATGGAGGTCACGGTTACTCCTCATGGAGGGGATGCGTGTTTGGGCAGTTCTCCTGGCATCCGCAGTGGGATCCTTAATACGGAACACATGAGCAAAGGCAGTCTTGAATCCTGCTACAGTTTTGGTGTAAGGAAAGAGCCGTGACAGAACTTCCATGGACGTCTTCAAGTTGGCAGGTCTCTGGCCTCCTGCAGTGTGTATCAAGAAACAGGATTAGAAATGCAATGTTTGATACCATTCTGTAATTTACAAAATCAAGTTTCTGTAAAAAAATAAAAAAATAAAATTGAGTTTAGATTTTTCAGTATTGGATTGCTATTGTACAAAGTACAATGTGAACTGTAGATATGAATTTCCATATGAAGATTCTTTTCATAGCACATGCAAGTGTTTTCTTTTTTTATGACCCATGTTATTACAAATATCATCTATTTAGTAAAATAAAAGTGTGTTTGCATTATACACTGAACTGTATTTTTTCTATACATGCAAACCATGCTTAGCAACTAATCAAATCAGCGTTTTTTCGATTTGCATCTGAAACTGATGTAGATTACATTTATTTCTGTTACTGCCGTAACCACTTTGAAAGCTTAACGACCATATGTATTGCAAGTGGCAACTGTTGGGGTCCAAGCATTACACCACTTACGGAGAAAGTAGTAATTACAGATTTTGCACAAACTGACCTTTTGACTCAAAAAGCAAATTAAATTAAATTAAAACAGAAATTAAATTAAAACAGTACAATATTTAGACATAACCTAAATAATCAGACAGAATTTATACAGAACTTTTCAACTTTACAGCATGGAAGTTTTTATGTCTGCTTTTTTTAGAAACTTGTTATATCTGAAGTTGACGTAAAATGTTGTTGTAATGTAATTCATCAGATATATTTGTGTCTTAAATTAGCCAATAAGGTTTTTATCCAAATTTGTATTAGGGTCAACACTGTCCTGGAAACACTATAATCCTTTCAGAGACTTTGTGTATGTAGTATGGCTAATCTCTTTACTGAAACGGCAATATGACAGAAAAGCAAAAACAGAACAAACTCAAAGTCATTTTTTTATTACATGGTTTCCATTGAAAGCAGTAAATGACAGAACTTTGGAAATGGCTGAGGCCCACATACAATTTTTATTATTTCTATAAACAGAATATATGTACATATACATTGTTACTGTCCACAGAAAACCATGTATCTCCATTTTTGTTGACTTTTACTTTTATGCTGCCATTTACGTAGTGGGAACGGACATGACCCAAAAATGCTTGGGAAAAGTCTTCTTCCATTGACTTAAATTAAAGTTAAAGTAGGTTGTAGATTTTGCCCGCTCCTGTAAAGTTGCCATTTTGGAGATACTTGTACTACTTTGAACACAACAATATATAACATATACAGGATGAAAATAATTAGTACAAAGCTGCTGTTATAAAGAATTAGCAGCAAACATTTCAGTATAGACTCACCTGCTGTCAGTCCCGCTGAAGGTTAACTACCACCCGTAATGGAGCTGTATCTGCTGTGTTGCAGTCCTCTGGTTGCAGTGCTGGAGATACCACTGTGATTTGGTAGATAACTTAAGCCTGTCTACGACCTCTCTTTCTTTGTGGTGACTGCTGTATCTAAAGGAGAGCCTAATTACATAAGACATCACATGGTAAGGACCTATTTGGATTACTGGCATACAGCCCTTAGGTATTTACGTTGGGTGCTAAAGCCTGCACGCAACAATTCTAGCGAATAGGTTATCAAAAAATTAAAAAAGAAATCAAGTTTGTAATGTATACTGTGATAACTGTCATATTGCGTTATCATCAGATGTCCTTCTTAAATATTAAAGCAAAATTTGAAAACATAACTGTTATTTTTGAGAGTATGTAATTAGTATACATTATATGAAATTTACAGTGAAAATTGATATTGATATTGTTCTCATTGTCTTAATGGAAAACAGCTCCACGCTGACTGACACCAGAACTCGTCTGACCCCTTTAAAGGCCAGAAAGGACAATGACCCACAGCTTAAAGCAAACTACTAACGTCACTGGTGATGCATGGTGAGCCAGTCACTTAATGAACAATAGTCATTCATTTAATCAACTTAATATGATGGAATTCCATTGTTCCAGTCATTTTAAATGTATCTAAAAAGTTGCTGTTTAATTTGCCATTGTCTTATGTTAATTTAGATTATTGTTCTTTACTCCAGTTTTGGATGGTCAGATGTGTCGATGGTAGAGGAAACATCGATCTGTGCAGGGCAGGTTGGCCTTTAGACTGAAATTAAGAAAACCTGGTCCAAATAGCTATACATTAAAGCTGTACATTATTAACAGTCTATTTAGATGTGGATTGGTCCTGGTGTAACATGGACTTGTGTCTGTTCAATTATAGTTTTTTATGATTACTCAGAATCTTTCAGCACCAAAAACTCTTCAAACATCGCTCTGCAGATACAGGCAGAATAGTCTCAGAATAAGTTCATTTCATCAAAGCATCAAGACTGGTGTCCTTACAACAGGAATACTTACACTCACCTAAATAAACACTAAAGCTGTTGGTGTATATCTGTGAAGGAGTAAAGAGTTATTTGTTCTGTAATTTTGAATGTAAGTCATTGATTATGTTGATCTAGACCCCAAACTGCTTTGCATTTTCATGGAAAGTGTGTATTTAGATTAAACAAACACATTTAAAGTGTTTGTAAAATATTGTAGGTTGATTTAACAGTTTGATTTGCACTAAAGACACTCATTAGAAATTGTAAAAATGTAAGTAAATGAGAATGTAAATTAGATATATTCTGAAAAGATCTTGACAATTTTGTGGTTGTATAGTATGGTGTTGTCTCTTGTAAACATAGTGTACTGGAACATTTCATAATGTTATAATTAATCATATCGGCAGCACTTTACAGATCTGTAATAAGTAGGTAATAATATGGTAATTTTACAGTAACAAATTGTATCTAATCACTAATTAAATGCTAATGTTCTAGTTGTCACTAAATAATAAATTAGAAATTGCATTAAGTGTTAACAAGGCCATTGTGAGATGGTAAAATAATGATATTAAGTTGTACTTACCCAAACATTACCTGCTTGTTGTGTAGTTCTTTATATATAGTAAGTGAGCAACTGTAGTGTTAACAGGGCAGTAATGTAACAAATTTACCTCATCTATATCCAGGTAACAATACTTGTCTGTAGGTAGGCCTATATGTGAAGCGTAAGGCCATTAGGGACTGATATTACGAGCTGATGGGACGTGTAGTAAGTAAGGAACAGGATGGAAATACGTGAGTTTAATACGTAACAGGTAAGAAATAAACAGAAACAAGTAAATTAATACTTTACAGCCCTAATACCAGGTAATTACAGCAGAACTACTTTATTGATTTGGGGTAATAACTAACATTATATATTATATACATGTACTCAATTATTATTCATTAGAAACTATAAAAAAAGCAGGAAATTTGAGGTAAATAAAACTTGTTACCACTTTTTATATTATTACTTAATACTGATTTAATAACTATATATCTTTTCATTTATTAATGACAAGAAGATGTGCATATAATATTTAGTGAAGTACAACTTTTTACAATTGTGTACTGCCTTGTTACCACTACAGTTGCTCACTTATTATACATAAAGAACTATACAATAAGTAGGTAATGTTTGGGTAAGTACAACTTATTTAGTAACAACGTGACATTTAATTAATGATTAAATACAAATAGTAATTTGTTACTGTAAAATTACCATTTTATTAGCTACTTATTACTGACCTGTAAAGTGCTACCATTATATCATTGTTACAGGAATAAAAATGTATTTGTGGCAACAGATGTATCTGATGTAAAGTGTAAAATGCGCGAAAACTGGATCTTTTAATATTATTTTTATTTATTATTTTTGTTTTGGTAGAGACTTTTAGTAGTGATGACCTACAATTTCCCATAGCACTCATTTTAAGGCTACTTTTTGAAACATTATATATATATTGGTTGGTGTAGCTCAGCGGATAACACCGCTACCCGCCAAGTAGCCACCACCACACTGGGTGGCTGTGCTACACCAATAAGAGTCCTTGGGCAAGACTCCTAACACTACATTGGCCCACCTGGAATATGGTTAACCTTGTAAGTCGCTCTGGATAAGAGCGTCAGCTAAATGCTGTAAATAAATATATATATATAAACTAAATAGGCCTAAACATGTTCCTATTATCTATCTAAAAATAACACTACTTCTTAAATGTTAAAGATGCATTCTGGCCAATAACTAGCTTACATGTTTTCTGTAGTGCAGTATTGTATCCTTTGGCCTGCTTTGTTGGACAGACATAAATTTGTATTGTTTTGTTCATCAATGCTTTATCACCACAGAACCCAGAATTCATTATGCAGATATATTTCACAATTACTGATAATCTCTATGCTGTTTAATAAACCCTGACTAGATCATCAGACCTTTAAAGATGTATGCTAATGACTTAGGATTGTGTTCCAAGATGATGTCACCTTGTAACAGAGACAAGGGTGGGAATTTCAAGTGGCTGAGAAGAGTGCTATCTGTGCGAGAAAGTTTCTTCTCTCTGGCAAGTGCTTTGGGTTTTATAACTTTGCAGACAGATGCATCAAACTTTAGACTGCGGCCAGCCTGCAAATCCAAGATGGTTTACTGGGATGTCTGATTTTGTACAGTGGGGAAAATAAGTATTTAGTCAGTCACCAATTGTGCAAGTTGTCCCACTTAAAAAGATGAGAGAGGCCTGTAATTGACATCATAGGTAGACCTCAACTATGAGAGACAAAATGTGGAAAAAAATTGAGAAAGTCATTTTGTCTGATTTTTAAAGAATTTATTTGCAAATAATGGTGGAAAATAAGTATTTGGTCAATAACAAAAGTTCATCTCAATACTTTGTTGTATATCCTTTGTTGGCAATGACAGAGGTCAAACGTTTTCTGTAAGTCTTCACAAGGTTGGCACACACTGTTGCTGGTATGTTGGCCCATTCCTCCATGCAGATCTCCTCTAGAGCAGTGATGTTTTGGGGCTGTCGGCGGGCAACACGGACTTTCAACTCCCTCCAAAGGTTTTCGATGGGGTTGAGATTGGGAGACTGGCTAGGCCACTCCAGGACTTTGAAATGTTTCTTACGAAGCCACTCCTTTGTTGCCCTGGCAGTGTGCTTGGGATCATTGTCATGCTGAAAGACCCAGCCACGTTTCATCTTCATTGCCCTTGCTGATGGAAGGAGGTTTGCACCCAAAATCTCACAATACATGGCCCCATTCATTCTTTCATGTACACGGACCAGTCGTCCTGGTCCCTTTGCAGAGAAACAGCCCCAAAGCATGATGTTGCCACCCCCATGCTTCACAGTTGGTATGGTGTTCTTTGGATGCAACTCCGCATTCACTTTCCTCCAAACACGACGAGTTGTGTTTTTACCAAATAGTTCCTACTTTGGTTTCATCTGACCATATGACATTCTCCCAATACTCTTCTGGAACATCCAAATGCTCTCTAGCAAACTTCAGACGTGCCTGGATATGGACTGGCTTAAGCAGGGGGACACGTCTGGCACTGCAAGATCTGAGTCCCTGGCGTCGTAGGGTGTTGCTGATGGTAGCCTTTGTAACGTTGGTCCCAGCTTCCTGCAGGTCATTCACTAGATCCCCCCTTGTGGTTCTGGGATTTTTCCTTACCGTTCTTGTGATCATTTTGACCCCACGGGCTGAGATCTTGCGTGGAGCCCCAGATCGAGGGAGATTAGTAGTGGTCTTGTAGGTCTTCCATTTTCTGATTATTGCTCCCACAGTAGATTTCTTCACATCAAGCTGCTTGCCTATTGCAGATTCAGTCTTCCCAGCCTGGTGCAGGTCTACAATTCGGTTTCTGGTGTCCTCCGACAGCTCTTTCGTCTTCACCATAGTGGAGTTTGGAGTGTGAGTGTTTGAGGTTGTAGGCAGGTGTCTTTTATACTGTTAACGACTTCAAACAGGTGCCATTAATACAGGTAATGAGTGGGGGAAAGAGGAGCCTCTTAAAAAAGAAGTTACAGGTCTGTGACAGCCAGAAATCTTGCTTGTTTGTTATTGACCAAATACTTATTTTCCACCATTATTTGCAAATAAATTCTTTAAAAATCAGACAAAATGACTTTCTCAATTTTTTTCCACATTTTGTCTCTCATAGTTGAGGTCTACCTATGATGTCAATTACAGGCCTCTCTCATCTTTTTAAGTGGGACAACTTGCACAATTGGTGACTGACTAAATACTTATTTTCCCCACTGTACATGTATTTGCCTGTGTACCAGATGAAAAACAAATAGCAACTATTAGATTTGTGATCACCAGCATGTTTTTATTGCAGAGGTTTTCAGCATAGTCTTCACTCCAAGCATCTTCATTCTCTACTCCCACACTACTGCAAGTACAGTAACTCAGTACAGTACAGTAAGAACATTCAGGTGCTCCTTGTGCTAGGTCATATAGGCTATACAAGGCTATACAGTACCGGCAAAGAAACAACACTTGTATACATTCTCACTAAGGGACAGTAATAGGGATACAATGTATATATATATATATATATGTTTATGTTTGATTTTACAGAAGTAAAGAAGAGAAACTAAATATGCACAGACTATGATATTTAGCTTTTAACACCTGGATTGTTTTACACTGGTAAAGTAGAAGTTTACGTTGGTTCATTGGAGAAATCATTCATTTCCTTCTTTGGTAAAAAAAGGACATCAAATTAAAGCATTTTCTGAACACCTGACTACTGAAAAGAGCTCTTAATCTCATGTTGGTAACAATATATAACTAGATGTAAGATTGTTGGACACAGTATAACAGTAATTAGCGTTAGAAAGGTAGTGCAAAACTACATGAATTAAGTCAGTCTCTCTAAATACCTCCTAGAAATCTTCATATTTGTCCATCACATGCGTCTCATCATCGCCACATTCCTCAGCAACTTCTCCACATACATTCCTCAGCAACTTCTCCATCACAGTTCAGTTATGCCTATTACAACACAGACCCTCCGTCCTCGACCATGCTGTTTTTTTGTCTGAGCCCCCCATCTTGTTGGGGGTGTCGCTGTGTCGACGAGCCCTGTATAGCTGGTCGTTGTTAGTAAGTGCTTAGTTGGGTCAGGATCTTTTCCATTGACTGAGAAGCAGAAAAGCCTCAGCACCATCCTCAACCACTTTCACAAGCCCATTCCTCCTATAACTCACAGCAAAAGGAAACCTACGTTTATCCTGCATTTCCTATCCTGCAAAAAAGAGATATGACAGACGAAAAAGGGCTATCCTCTGGAAATGTTACATTTAGTAAGATGCCACATTTTTTCTTGAAATATAAAAGACATTCTACGAATAAGAATGAAAATACGGTGGTAGATTCCACCTTCCTCTTTCCTGTATCTCCTTTGGGCCACTCCTGGGCCAGTACAAGCTTGTACACCGAGCAAGACTTTAGCTCAAGGTTCTCTGGAGTCACAACGGCTGTACAACCACTTTTTCTTTGGTTGTTAACGAGGTGGAAAAATCTCCAGGTTAAGGAGAAGAACATTTGTAGACTAAGTGCTGCCCTGAGCGCACACCGTGCCACTGGAAGTCAGAGACATAGGGAAGGGAATCTCTGCACTGAGGCAGCAGTCTGACGACTCCGCCAGTTCCCCTTCCTTCTCGCAAATCACAGTCATTGGTCCGCTGGGGATACGACTGCGACTGTTATAACGGCTGCTGGCAGCAGAGGGTGGAGTGCTGGAGCGCCCGTATTTGGAGGACGTCAGGCCAGGTGAGAGGCGAGGCAAGGCACCTTCGGCCCGTGCCCACTCCTCAGAAGCCCTTCTGCTGCGCCCTGGGGAGGTGCAGGGGGCGTCGGGTTGCGAGGCCTCCGCATTAGGTCTCTGGTAACGCGGATCAGTGAATTTTAGCATCTCGGCTGCAGACATGCGGAAGCTTTGCTCAGAGCGGCTTCCTTTCTTCAGAAGCAGGGCTTTGAAGCTGTCATTGCTGGTGGTGGAGCGGCGCAGGCTGCGCTGGATAAAGCCGGTCTGACGGGGCAGGGAGGGCAGGCTGGGGCAGGTACCGGTGGGGGTGACAGGAGGAGAGGAGAGTGTTCCACGCGAGCGATCTTCTTCAGAATCGCCACGGCCCAGAACTTTCCTCTTCGACCTGTGAGGTGATGAACAAATACAGCTTAGCAGATCAGCTCTCAGCACTTTGTACTACTTGTCTGAATATGCTGATACAGCATACTGAAATAGAAAATAATGGAATACATGCTTTGTATCCATGTTGTATAGCTTTGACTATGGCTATTTGTTCATGCCACTGGTATGAAAAAAAAGAGCCTGAATTCATTACACAATACTTTAAACCAAACATATTGTCTCTGTCCAATGAAAAACATGTATCTATATAATTATATATAAAAATATACATTTTTCATTTTTTTGCATCATATAAAAAAACAGCACCTGTCGTTTACATATTGTGAAAATTTCATGATGAATGGACGAACAGAAATGACCCAAGACTGCTTGGAAAATACTTTGGTTCCATTGACTAACATTCAAAGTGGAGTAGGTTTTCCCTGTCCTGTAAAGTTGCCATATTGGAGATACTTGGTTTTCTCATTCCTGATCTTAACACAATATAGTAGTTTGCGGAAAATATGTGTATAATTACTGTATTAAGTATATCCTGTGGACCAAACTGAAAAGTCATCTTTCTGTTTGCGTCAAAGGCAATACAATTAGCATATTAATAACCTTTAATATTTTATTGTAAAATCTTTGCCTTTTGTTTTGAAATGCTGTTTGGAAATAACTTTAGATCTACACACTTTCCCTTGAAAAGCACTCAGCAGAGTCTGCCTTGAAGGAATATATTAATATCTGCTCATGCAAGGCATTAAACTTTGATTTAGACACATTAATAGTGACAGTTAAGGAAAAAAAAGCCTGCCCAGAACGTTCCAAGGCTGTGGTTAGGAGCTGCTCAACACTGTTTTATTGCTCTTCCATAAAATGCAATTCATGCAATGTTTCTTTTTATCTAGGGACCATATATAATCATGTTTCAACCAGTAGGAAACTATATCACAAGCACAGTGAAACATAGCTTTGGGATCCAAAGGAGATTAAAGAGGGCAAAACACTGCATTTAATCTGTCCAGGAAACTACCGGGTTTTTACAGGTGTAATCCACAGGCCTAACAACGCTACAGGGGGGCACCACCAGCCAAATGACACAGTTACTTGCCAGTCCACTCCACACCTGTAATTGGATGGTTACGCTCCTGCTCCAGAAGGTCATGCGAATTTAGAAAATAAGGCAACACGTTGGATACAAGACTGTCCACAAAGCAGCATTACTAAATGTAGGATTAGGGACTGTCATCAGCGTTTTCCCAGACCTATCCCTAAATTCCATCCTAAAAGCGCTTTATGGAAACAGATTAGGGACAGATAAAAGTAACATACCTGCGGAATTAGAGCAGTTTCTTAGTAGGAGAATAAGCATGGCTAAGACACACTCTAAAATGGGCATGTTCACTGGAAAGATTTCTATGTCAACCCCGCTATCATTTAGACCCTCGTCTCTTTTTGCAACAAATTGTAGCTGATGTTTAACATTTAACCCTCTACTGCACATATTATGAAAACAATCTTTACAAAAAATGTCATTCACTTACATCAAATTTAAATGATTATGTGTGTCCATTGGGCCCTTTAAGGGTATGTTGCTTTGAGGCAACATAGTGTGACAATGGAAAGAAATGATAATCATTTAAAAAAACTGAATCTGTAATGTAAATATGGGAAAGGAAAGTGAGTAACTTAGTAACTGCACTTTTTGCTGATCTTTAAATGCTAAAAATGTTCTTTTTTCCTAAAGGCACCAGGTTGCCTTGATGCAATCACCAGTTATTACTATCATAAAGTATTTTTATTTCTTCCAACAATCACTGGAAAAGTAAAGTCATTTTCAAATAACCAGACACTCATAAAATATGCTGCATGCAAACTGCTGCAAGGCCGAATTTACTGTCATGAGCTTCTAACAACTAATTCCAGTAAACACAGAACATTGTCGCATTGTCCAATTTCTAGCAACAAATCTACAATGTTGTCAAGGTAGTAAGGTTTACATTGTCTGAAAACAAATGGCCACAACTTCACTCTTCACTTAAGTAATGTTGTCACATGGCTTTATGACTTCCTATTGCTAAATAATGTAACCATGTTTTACTATGTTGAAAACAATGATAAGTACTAAAGATGGATTCCCTAAATGAACAATATTAACAAAAATGCAAAACAATTTGAAGCAAAAAAGGTATCAAATAAACATCAACTGCAGTGGTATCTCATGAGTCAGACTTTATTTGAGGCTGGCTGTATACTATTCCATTGCACACTGTTGCTTCTATGCAACATACATATTTAAAATGTTTTATATAATGCTGAATGTTAAAAAGCAGCAGAAGTGTAGCACGTTTGTAAATTAGTAACAAAGGAAGCTTTCTTTTTGATGAAAGTGGTCTGATACAGAAAGGTATGTCCTTCAAAGGCTGCATCATGCCAGAAAGATGTTTATGAATATAAATATGGGAATGGTGTTTAATACTACAGAAGACAGGATCAATTGGATCAAATGTTTCTGTATTTCAAATAGTACACCACTAATTGAAATATCAGCTGATATTATCAAAATTCCATCTGTTAATTGTCCAGCCCCACATTTCACTGGTATCAGTATCGGACCCCAAAAACCCTGATCAGTCCATCTGTAATGTATTTCATCAGTATATTCATTTCATTGTCATTAAATGTGAACCATGCCATTGTAAAGTGATGACAATATGCATGTTACTTGAGAAATTGTCATACAGGGTTAAATGTTCAAGTAATGACAACAACTGACATATTATAAAAGATGTCATGATTTTTATAATGGGACCACATAATACAGATCTCATTCATTTATACACTCTATATTGATACTCAGCTTTTCAGTTTCTAAACGCTGATATACCTTTTATAATCACACTGTATTGCGTTCTAAACTAAATGTCTACCATCAGTTTAAAGCACTTTCCTATCCCACATAATTTGATATCATAGAATTATGAAATGACCAGCCTAAAACATCTTTAAAATACATATATTATCTCTTTTTCTGCATGGTAGGGTTCAGCATACCTGTGAATGGCTGCAAAGAGGTCCTCTGTAGTACGTGGACGAGCAGGCGTCACCATCTCCTCCACAGCTTCTTCGGTTGTGCTGGAAGTTGGAGAGGAGATATCTGTGCTGGAGTCAAATACACCACCTAGGACATAAACAAGACATGTGCATCCTGGTTACTGTCCTTCCACGGCAACATTAAGCCAATATGCTCACATCAAAATCGAGACTAATTCTGACTGTGATGCAGGGTGGTCTAAAAACTGCTCTGCCACAGATTTCCAGCTCCTTTAATTATTCACATTCTGCTGGTTCTGCTGCTGCCTCGCGGTATCTGCACTTTGTCAAGCTTTATAGCAGCAGAACATTACATTTTAAGCCTGTGGTTTTTCCCAGTTCTGTCCGTCCCACTCACAGCCAGAAAGTGTTTCTGATAACATATAAAATCAAATGAATTTTAAAGTGGAGAGTCATTCCTGCAGCAGGGGATGACATGAAAAGCCAATAGTAACTGTGGGGGAGGTGGTGAAGAGGGTTCCACAGAGTCACTTCTCGCTGCAGGGAGGAGGAGGAGGAGAGAGATACAGCAAACCAATATTTACTACCTGCAGTCTACCCGGCTTCGGAACTGGAGAGGAAGGTTTATATGCACTGAGGCTTGTAAACACAAAGCTAATCACCTTGTAAACACACAGCAAATTTTTTTTGTCAATTTATATGACCAAAAAGCCCATTAAACACAGCACTCTGTAGCCCCACTCAAATTGATTTTGTTATCATTTATGGAATGTCTATAATAACATTTTTACATATCTCCTCAGTGATAAAACTCTCATATCCGGACAGCAATAAAATTACAGCCGGACAAACGAGTTTCTAGTGGGTTGTATTTTCTAAACCCAGATGCTTAAGCTACACATGATCACCTGGAAATGAATATTTGATGATTATGTGAACGTTCAGTAATGCTTTATACTCATGCATACCATTATAACCACACCTTTAATCAACCATCTCGCTTTTCTGACTGACTGTATTTTTGTTTCTCCTCCTGCTTATGGTCCCCCATTGTTGAGAGGATGGAGTCCACCGTGTTTACCACCCAGACCACGTTAATGGTTGAAAGGCCCTTCCAAAAAGACCACTGTTTTGCGATTTAGGTAGCATTTTATATGAATACTAATGTTAGGAGACTAAATATAGTACGTTAGGTAACTAGGCTTATCATTTTGTCAGGAAAGGAGGAAGAGAAAATCGTATTGGCCAATTCAAATGGGTATTAAATCACTGAGAAACACATGTAATAAGAGAAATTACCCTATGATTCATGCAAAATATAATTCAGTCTGAATAGTGCTTATGATTGATCATGTTCTATGTGTGGGCTTGCTAGTTACATGTTCTGCACAAGCTACAGCTCACTGAATACTGCTGGCTGCATTAGGTGTTCTCCCAACACAACAAACACATCAGTTTTACCTGAACCAATGACTAAAATGCCTTATAAAAGTGATGAGTGGTTATGAGTCGCTGTGAGGTTTGTATAATTATGCATTAAATGAAAAAAATTCAAATGAGCACAATCTAAATAGATGTTGGTGCTGTGTATTGGCAAGAACCTGCTAACACATTATGTATCACTATACAGGGACTATGAGTCAACATACTATGATAAACTTATTTTTTGCTGAAACAGCCTAATGGCTATAGAGTAGACAACTGCCATCTAGTGGTTGGGGTTTAAAACACCACACAGAACGAGCCACTGTCTGACATAAATATTACTGCATAAACTGTTATTTAAAAATTGCCTACTGTGTTTTGAGGATCGATATAGTATTGCAAGACATAATATCGCAATACTCAAGTGTAGGCTTCTGATATATTCTTACACCCCCGTTGGCTGTAAGGTGCAATTTTGCAATTTGAACAAACCAAAAATGTTTTTTTATCCTTTGCCTAGAACATTAAATGAGTTAAAATGTCATGTAAAATGACGTATATGCAAACAGTATAGAACTGTACATGAACACATTTAAGAATCTTACCATTTTCTTCATGTTCATCCTCTTTGAAGCTGATTGATCCTGAGCTGCTGCTTGAATCATCATCCGAAATGCCTTTATCATCACTTAGCCCAAGGTCTTTATCACTCAGCCCGAAGTCATTATCACTCAATCCAAAGTCACAATCATTTAAAATCAGGGTAGTGAAGTGAGGGTCATTCAAACTTTCTGAGGAGAACTCGCTGCTGAGAGAGACTCTGCTTGGGCCCACAGGAGTAGAATTACTAGAATCACTCTCAACTTGTACATCTAGTCGTAATGAGATCTCCCCAAGTTTATCTGAGTCTCTCAGGGGAGTGCTAATTAGTGCCTCTGGCTCTGGAGACACCTTTGGGCCAGCATCCTCAGCAGACTCAGGACTATTCAAAACAGGTTGGTGCGGGACTGGTGGCATAATTAAAGAAAGACCAGGACATACAGTTGTAATAATATCTGAGAAAATGTTTTCCAACTTCATGAGCTTTATTGGTCGGAGCTGTACCAGGAGGAGGATGTCTGGAAGACTCTTGGTTTCTTTGAAGCTCCACAGTCCGATGTGGTTGGTGGTGGAGGACAGCGATGTAGTGGAAGAAGAAACTGAGGACCGGAGAGAGGACTTCCTTTCTGGGACTTTTGGTTTAGGTCTTCCTGCTGGAGACTTGGCTCTCAGAAGAGATGTCACCGGTGTCCCTGCAGTTGGAGTTATTGACTGACTTGAATAACCACTTGATGGTGAGGTCAGATGTTGGACCTTGTCTGGTGATGTAGCTATATTTAACTTTACCCTTGTTCTGCTGCAGTCAGCAGATACATTGGTAAAGACTTCGTTCTCCTCAGCGCTTACAGATCTTGCATTTGGAGAGGATGGACCTTGATCAGTTTGTGAGCGAGGAAAGTCTAAGAAGAAGTCCCATGATTCAGCATACTCTGAGCGTTGACTGCTGCTGCTGTCACTATGTGTAGGTGTGACTGGGCACACAGCAGCTGGTGCTGACATCCCACTGCTCGCTGCACTGACTGTGCTTTGACTCCTAGGGCGCAGCACCCAGGGGTCCTCATATCCACTGCAGGGCAATTGGCCAGAGAATGATGCACTGGTGCCTTTCAAAGACTCCTGGAGAGTAGTGATCAGTTGCTCATTAAGAACTGTCTCACTGTGGTGCGGTTTTCGTTGTGGCTTGCGCCGCAAGGAGTCTGTCCGTTTAGGCGGGAGTGGAGGTTTTTTAGCTTTCCTTAGGGAAATGCTACGGGTCAGCGATTGGTTGCTGTGTAGGCTTGCACGGTCATCTTGACTGTGGTGCTCCCTGCATTCATAGAAGTTACGTCTCGCATTTCCTGCTTTGTTGATGCAACCATGGCTACGTGATTTAAGCCCTGAGTCCAGATGCATTGAGGTGTAGTACCCCTCAGTGTCAACAGAAAACAAGGAACTGGAATCTGTCTTGGTAGGAGAACGTTCCAGGCTGTTATAGACATGACTGACAGGAGAGGAGCAACTTGAGGTATGTTGGCCCTTTGGAGCAGTTTCATATGTCCATTGGTCACTGGTCAGCGTGCTGCAACTTTGAGTGCTGCTCTCTGAAAAGTCAGAGTCTCTGAGAACACCACGGGGACTGTTGCAGTTTCTTCCATTAAGGGTGCTACATTGGGACTCAGTTTCTGTGTGGGTGGCTGTGTGGCAGGAAGCTGGGGAATGGCAACGAGAGGACTCAGCAGAAATAGAGGTACCAGCAGTGCTGAAGGGGAGATCTGGGGGACCAGGTGGCACAGATTGCATTGTCTCCTCTGTGTCAAAGCCTTGCTCTGAGTAGGTAGAACTAAAGTCACTCAAGTTCCGTAAAGCACCATTGGGAGTGAAAGGTGCCGGGGTGTTACTGTGTCTGGAAAAGATGTACCCTGGTGGTGCATTATGCTGTTCATTCTGGAAACCTTGGAATTCATCAGATTTGGGACTGATAAAATCCTTTTTCCTGGAATCAACTAACATATGCTGTGAGGATGGGCTAGCATGCTGCATGTTAACCTGGTAGGGTAAGGAGCTTGTGGAGCCATTGGCCATCTTGTAGGGGGAACTGGTGTACTTGGGCTCATGCTGTTGATAGGAGATTCGAGCACTTTGACGAGGCAGACTGTGAAAGCCTTGGTCACTGCCGTTACGTTGAGGTGTAAAGATGGCACCATTGCAGTCACTCATGTTGGAAATGCTGCCCGAAGAGGAGAGGGAGATGTTGGCCATTTGAGCAGCAATGCCGCATCCCCGCTGTGCACGGATTCTGCGCATGGACGGAGGTACAATCTTTATTTCCTCTGTCTGGCAACCAGATTCACGGGTGTCTGAGTGTTTCAGGGTGGAGTTGATGCTTCCTGGATGACCGAGTGTGGAGTACTGGCCTGGCATGCACACAGAGTGAGTTCTGAGGTCATTTTGTCCTGCTGTAGAAAAGTTAAAAGGGAGATAAAAGTATTAAAAGAAATAAAATTATAATCTATCTATCTATTTATATTTTACCGTTTAAAAGAACCATTGAGAGAGACAATGAACACATCAGAAACTGAATGATATTAAAGAACACTCCAGCCAAACTTAATAATTGCTAAATATAAATAATTGCTAACATGCTAACATCTAGTCTTTAGAATAATGTTTCCAGTTTGAACCTTCTTCTTATTATGTATCTTGAAAGTGGAAGGAACCACTGGAAAACTCCAACAGTTTTGGGGTGGATTTATGAAGGTGGGCTTCTTGAATATATACTTTTATTGCTAGCTGGCAAACACAAAAGTCAACGTTTCTGTTAGCATGCTGATTAGCCTGTTGCATCTAACATTGTAGTCTTTAATGTGTTAGTACAATGCAAAAAATGTATTATTTAAGTGACAGAAGTGACTCATCAAATAAGGTGGGCAAAAAGCTAAAAATTTAATTTTCACTGGCTAAAAGTGTAAACAGATTTTCCTATTGTGCTCAATCTTGTGTTGGGCAAATATAAATATTATGCTTTGCTCAGTGAACAAGGCAAGAGACATTAATGCTAGCTTCTCTGTATTGCTAGGCTATGGTAAGAATTTGATGTAATAAAACAATATGAATAAGAAATAAATGCATATATTTAATAACTACTGGCCACATGTTCAGGACCCAAACATTTTAATGCATCATATTTTGTTATTAAGAATATGGCTTGGCATCTTTCTTTCACCATTGTTAATGAATGTCATTACTTGTGATAAGGTGTTACAGCATCAGAAATAAGAGCAGTTCTACAGTGGAAACAGAGCCCACTTTGTTGGAAGTGGAGAAGAACCAGTAAAAAGTTTGGACATGTGTGTCACACAGCCATACCTAATTCCCTTTGGACGTTGTCTGGAATCCCTGTTATAGTCTTCCTTCGTTTCACCTTCTTTGACCTCCGTATTACTGTGTCAGTGTTGCTCAAGGTGCGTCGAAAGCTTGCCTGTCTGTCGAAGCTCTCACCTGTAATGAAATTTTATGACCAGACAAAAGTGGTTATGCACAAGAATCTTTTCAATAGGAAACACTGATGATTTCACTGAATATTAGAAAATGTTTTTTTTTGTTAATCTAATGTCATAATATACAGTATATTATATCAGGGTTTCTCAACCCTCACCAGTGGGCTATGACACACCCTGTTAGTAGTCGGAGAAGAACCTGATGGTAGTTGTGGTATGTAGTGTGTCAGAAAGCCATATTTAATAACTTTGGAGTGTTGTCTGGAATCCCTTTAATAGTCTTCTGTGTATATCACCTTACTTTGTACAAATCCGTAACATTACTGTGTCAGTGTTGAACAGCCACTGGCTTTTATAGCTCCCTTGTTTGAATTTGGACTTTTTTTCCTTAACCAAAAACCAAGTGAGTGGAGGGGAGAGTGTGGTTTGCTGTTTCATATCAATCACAAAAACCTTTAAAACTAAAGAGACATATTAAGACCACTGCTCTTGATGGAAAACCAGAGTATGTTCAGTGGAAAATGTTTTTTTTAAGCTCCAATGTCAACATCTATTGTACAGTATTATTCAGTATTATGCTTTTTCTCTGTTATCTAGTGGCCTTGGTGAGGAAAACTTTGAGAACTTCTATATTGTATCATCACATGATTAATAGAGAAATAAGTATGTGTTTTCCATTAACATCAGCTGTCATTCATTTCAAAAACTGACTATTACCAATGCATATACATTATTAAACTTCAACTATTAAAACGATTTTTGATATGATACTTGTGATATGATAACATCGTTACGGTATTACATCGAATTATGTGACAATACGCTTTTCTTTACAATAGTTATGGGACATTGGCCACTGCATATTATATTTCAATTGCAGGAGAACATCTTTAAACTGTGCTGTATTCAGAATTTTTAAATATTGAAGTGTTTAAATATGGCACTAGTGGTTCTGGTTTGTCTGTTGCAGCATATCAAACCTCAGAAAAACGTGCACTGTAAAAAAGTAGTATCATGATGTGATGTTATTTTTTCCCCATTTTTGCCATCCCTATTTTAGATAATCCCTATGTTTTTGATGTTTTCTACATTAATAGACATGTCTTTTTAATGTGACCCATTTAATTTATAGAAAATGTTGTTTTTCAAAGGTATCATCACAAACAACAAACAAACATATTGTACCTGTAATGTTGATAGGTACTATGTCAGTGCCCACAGACTGGGCCTGCTGCCTCATCTTTTCCTCTGGCGTCGGTAATGGAAAACTCTTGCTCCAGTCGCTCTGGGTATTTATGTCACAGATGTTATCCAGCAAAGGAGTTTGAGGACCCATAGAGTACACAAGTTTCTCCTCTTCAGCTGACGACTCTGATGACTGAACACAACACATGCACTCAGATTTGGTGAGAATAGAAGTGAGCCTATTTCCAGTGAGGGGAATTGCGTCATACTTGGTCATTTCCCCAGTTTGGCAGCTGAGAAGCTAAAAAGAAGGAGGAACTGAACTCCGGACTCCTCTTGAACTCTAGGCACTAAATTGTGAATGAAATATTTCGGGGCTCAGAATGCTCTGGCATAGGCCTGTAAATTATTCATGCTAATTTGAGCTCAGTGTTACAGAGGCTGCTTACCACCACACTAAGGCTCCATGCATGTTCAAATGTAGCAAAAAAGAAAAACCTAAACAATATCCAGTAACACCATAAGCTATCAGCTGTACAGCCCATTCGTAATTCTCAAATCATCCAAAGGACATCTAAACACAAAGGAACTGGTGGCAAATGCTGTTTAACATAGGTATCACTTAAATCTACTGCATCGGTGTACAGGGTGGACACAAGCACTAGCTAGGCTACGGCATAAAGCCACAAGAAGGGCTTGAAAGGTTGAGGAGTCACTCTTTCTCAAAGAGAAACACAGCACTACCACAGCCTACTGCCAGCACAACCAGCTGTACCTTTTTCCTCCAAGGTTTCAAATGACAGCAGAGAGAGAAGCAGGATTCTGACAAGCAGTCTAGTACGCTAGACCGCTTTCAGGAGGAAAGAAAACAAATATGAAACGTATAATCAAAAATACATATACATAACAAATACCTCACTTCTGGATAATCTATTATGCCAAAAACTGTGTATTAGTCACTGGTCACACATTTCAGCATTGTTTTCTGACTTAGTGGCAGTGTGTTCTGAGACCAAAGTTCCACCAGAGGGCAGTGTAAAACAACAATTTACATCAGCCACCAACCTACTTCCTGGAGATGGACCTGCCTACAGACTTCAGCTCCAACTGTAAATGAACCCTACCTGATGCACCTGATTATTACATTCCTAGATAGGCTGTTAGATTGCGCTGGAGGTGAAACCTGGAGGTAGACCTGGTAGACCTCAAGGAGAAGGATTGGTGACCACTGCTTTACTTTAATATGTAAGTTTCACATTTAAAAGAACTTTCAGCTCTAATTGATGTGCATTAAAGCTGATTGATACAAACTAAACAGTTTTAAGCAAATAAACTAACATGGACTGTATTAACGATATACTAACATTCCATCAAACATCAATCATATTTAGATCGGATTCAGACAGATGTGGTGGTATAATCATGATTCATAGCCAGATATTTTCATACACACGTTACATAAAATATAACATGTTCACATATACACTTTAATAGGCCAAACAGTTACAGTCATATCTTTTTTTCTATTTTGTGTCTTGTCATCTTTCATTCTCTCCTACCTTTGCTGACGCCATTAGTAGCCTAATACTGGTAACTACTACATACCCTCTAAAAAATATGAGGTTGAACACTGGCCAGTGCGCTCATGGCAAGGCATTGTGAATTTTGGGATTTCGAACTAGATAGTGGAATGCTGTCCGTAGGCTCAAGTCGAGTGAAGGTGCAACGCATACCATACATGAAGTTCATACAGGGCTGGAAATTATCACCAGGCAGTGAAATGTAGCAAACACCACTCAATTACATTTTTAGGAGTTTAGGCAAAGTGTCTTGTTGACACCTGGGGTCCATGGCTTTATGAGGTCACACTGATTCAGTGTTCACCCTCACTCACAAGATAACACCTCATAACTACAGGTGTGGGCGTTTCCAAGCGGTTCCCTGAGGCCACTTCTTTTTGTACTGAAAACTGATAGTCTGGAAGTGTACTTGTAAAATTTACCTTTTTCTTCTTCTCTGTCTCATCTTGGTCCAGAGGCCCACTGGATAAGATGGGTGAGGAGAACGTTGGGCCTTGGGAGTAGTACTGAGAGCTACGGAAGCCATCTTTCCTCAGTTTGTCACATTCTGTGGGGAAGTCAATATGACAGTCCAACCCATTAGATTGACAGGTGTGCATTTAATCAACATTCAAATACTGAAACAAATGTATCGACTTTCACTTTTAAACTGCCAGGACGGTGCCAACTGCAAAACAGCAGTTACAATTGTAAGCTGAGCAATTCTTATTCAAAAGACTTGAAGACGTTAAAGGAAAGTTTACATCATGTATGGCTATAAGAATGTATAACTCACAACCAGCACAGTGCTCAGTGGGTTTATAAACTAAGCTCAGTTATCCAAGGTATGCATCGACTTTCATGCTAGAAAACGCCCCCATGTCAGATTGAGTACCAGAACATTGGTGCCTTTATTTAAACCAGGAATAAAGCAAGCCACAATCTGCTTAAACCAAAGACATATTAAATATAATTAAATATAATTTAACAAAAAAAATAATTTTTTCATAAAATGTAATGCAAAAAAATATTTATGGTCATTGTAAAGCAGCTGTTGCCAGTGTGATAGCCTTTCCTTTTTCACTTAGAGAACCATAAAACATAAAGTGCTTTTACATAACTGAAATTGAGGTGAGTATCACCCACTCAATCTCTCAACATAACATCACAAAAAAGACTTCCAACCAGATATAAAAAAAAACCTGCATAAGAGAGCCCAAGTTTAACCTAGATGTGCCAGAGATGAACGTTGGGTTATGAATGGTCTTCGAAGTGGGGGTCTCCACCTCCACCCAATGCCACATCTATTTATTTCAGTTGGAGATCTCTGCTGACATCTTTTCTAATGAAACCCTGCTGAGAAAAAAAATATTACCCCCCCCCACAGGCCTCATCTTTTTGCAGAGTCCAAGGTAATTACCTCATCTTTTCAGCTCATAATCCTTCATTCTGAGCAGCTCAAAGAACTTAATTCAGTTACTAATGCTATTTCTGTCATGTAAGGCCCTGCAGAGCTCCAGCACTTCTTTCAGGCACAATGACTATACAAAGCAAATCTGCTTCAGTAATCGGTATATACAATCCTGCTATATACAAAAAGCTATGAATTGGGATTTTTGATCAAAGCAAGAATGAACAAGATTAGTTTTAGCAGCATTTTTGTAGAAATGGCCACCTGCTAAAGTACTGAAGGAGAGTTCAGCAGACTTGCTGCCTCAGCATACCTGAAGGTGACAGATAACGCAAGTGGGAGGCACATGGCCTACATTTGCAACATTCAGAATGCTGTGCTTTAGACGCAGGCCCTGTGAGAAAAGCCAAAAGCACTCTATATACAGCTGAAAAGTGGGCTTTGACCCGTAGCTATAGTGGAGCTCTTCATGGTGCTGTATGGAAACACAAGGGTTCTTCAAAGAACAGTTTTTTGTTGCTGAGAACTTTCTTTTCACTGAGAAAAACAATTGATCATCCAAACAATCATTTATAAATACGGATTTAGTCTCAAACATAACAAGGGTTGTCATTTCTGTCTTGAAGTACATGTATTACATGTGTTTGGGTTTTTATGGAAATTCATAATATATTTTTACAAGACAACTTTCCAACCTCTTATCCCTCAGTAAACTGTGCTCTTAAAAATAATATATGTAAATGAGCTCTATTTTAATTGGCTGCTCTAAGGAACGCACTAAAGGTCTGTAATATTTATACAGTAGCATGATGAAAAAATTGTGATATTTACATCATTATTATGACACTGATAAATCTCTTAAATCTCATAAACTGATGAGTTATGTCATGACAACTTATGTCAAGAACTTTTATTTTTGATGTGATAATGACTTGAATATCAGAAGATCTCTAAGAAATAAATGCAAATAATTCCACAAAACAAATTTTCACACAAAATGAGCAAAATCACACAGTCCCTTTAGGACTACCACACCTTAACATTTTTAACAATATTTAAATACTACATTAAACTTTTTTTTATAATATATTACAACAGAGGAAATTTAGTTTCTCTGTGATGTGGACCCAATAACGCCACAGACTTAGTTCTCTCTTTATACCGATTTGTATTCATGTATTTTAGTTACTATTGCATGACCAATCATTTTAACTGGTGACTGCTGTTCACCTGTTGGGATCAAACTCTGCTTCCTTAGGCTGCAAGGAACAGGTCACGATCTAGGCCATGATGGTCACCCACTTTTGATATATATCGATCTTGTAGCAGGGTTTTTCACCTGACCCTGCTGTGTCTTCAGATTTACAGCTCAAACTGATGTCATCAGCTTCACTGTCATGACATACTGTCTCGTAGAATGGCTCTGACAGTCTTTTAGCAGCAAAGTGCTTCCATCCCCGTGTAAACAATTCCTCTCCAAATAGCTCAGCTACACTCAGCTCAAAATTAGATTCAATTGATTCAATTCATGGCACTGAATATTCACAATTCAGTATTCCCATGACGTCTGAAGCAACATTTATATCCATGTTTGCACATCTAATAAGATTAGTGCAGGAGAGTTGCAGCGTATGACATTAAAATGTTGGAGTGAGTTGGAGCTTTTTGTTTAAAATCAAGCACTGCTGTATTAGATGATATTAGACGCCATAATTAATAGAATTCTCATTCTGCATGATGTAAATTTCTGCATTTTTGCACCCTGTTGAAGTTTTAACTGTGTTTAGAGAGCGATGTCAAAATATTAAGTGATTGAATGTGTTAACTCAGAGAAACACGCAGTCAGTGGCCAGAACAAGGCATTGTGTTAGTAGTACAGGAAAAGGAAACGGTGAGCACGTGTAAAGGATCTCTTATTAATCCCACAGCAGAAGGGGCTTAACTAGTGCCCTCATTACGACACTGGCACCCTGCTACATCCAACACATTTACTTTTGACAACGAAACCCACACTCGAACTGTCTCTGTGAAAAAGGGTTCCAGGGTTTGTGGAGCTATGGATGTAAAGGTTACTCAATATAGTGTTTGTTAATTGCTATTGCAATATTAGTCTTAGCAATACCGACACAGCAGAAGCAGATTTAATCAATCGCTGTGTTTGCTGTGACCATTCAGGCCAATTTACATGAGCGTATCCCTGGTTTAATGAATACAGTTATGTAATCCAACATAATAGCATAATGCAGGACAATCTTTAGCCATATCATATTACTGAATGACCATTAAACATTTTATATATTGCATGATGTATTGGAATGGGGGAATAAAAACTCCACATTCAAACACTAAAACCATTTGCTTTTCTGCATGTTTAAGCTTTTATTTAGAACATTAAAAACAGAAATGCTTCCATAGCAAATGGTAACACCAATACATGGTAGAAACTGCAACTGTATTGTGTTCAAGCACATTTAGATTAACATATAGTTCAGGTCAAGTCAAGAGGCTTTTTTTGTCATTCCATCCATGCACAAGTACGTAGTGGAGTGAAATTATGTTCTTCTAGGAACACGCTGTGACATGGAACAAGTGCAATGCAAAAGCCACAAAACACGCTTTATCTATCTATACATATGTACTCCACCCTGTATATATTTCTCTGTATGTTTATCTTTTAAAAATCCAGTTTTGGAAATTCTGTGTTTTTTAATTATTCTTTTCCTATGAGTATTCATTGGATACATTCATCTTCTTCCTAATAATTGAATAACTTGGGCTTAATGGCTGTTTGACTTGAAATAAAATAAATGAAGGGTTTCTGATTTTTGCATAGCAGATTATATTACATGAGTTACTTTTGGGGTCAGGTCAGTGAAGTCTAGAGGCATACAAATGCCTTTATTGACGGTCCTTTGCAGAATCTATGACACGATTTAGCTTGTCAGTTGAAGGATTTTCCTCATGAAGAGGCTCTGAAACCTGGCTCTCAAATCCATACTTGGTCCTGTTTTTAATCACTGATAGTGATTTTCACTATCCTATACTGGAACTGTGTCATGACACCAGATTCTAAGGCAAAACGAAGGTGCAAAGTCTGCAGGTCCTCACTTCGAGAACCGTTAACTGAATAATTCATATGCACTAGTTGTTTCAATAAATAATATATTGTGGAAGTATTGCCTGGCTACAGGTTTTGTCACAAGCATTCCTTTGGTATTCTGTACACTAAAGCAAGAAGGAGAAACTTTCCATCCCTCTAACTACCAGATGCTTCCTAATAAGCATTCACTGCTCTGCCACGAACACAAAGATGCCAGAGCTTGCAGAAAAGAAGACAGAAACTAAAGGGCTCAGGTGCACCACCTGCTCCACCTGCTGTGGCCATGACAGCTCAGTCACACAGGGAGAAACAGGCAGTAATTTTCAGCAACTTAGAAGAGCTAGCCGGAGTTTGAATACTACCAGCAGTTCTTTAGCAAATGCAGAGTTATTAATAAAGAGGTTGTGTATCCGAACTCCAGGTACAAAACACACAATGCAATGAAAGCCTTAAAGCATTTTGGACACAGAACAAAAAAGGTCAGACAGTAAATAAAATCACCCACTGGGTAATCGTCAGACTGTACAGAACATTATACTACTGGAGAAAAGTGATTCGCATTGGGGTTACTCTTGCATTGGATGTGGTGGAACTTTTGCAGTCTCTGGTTTTGGATTGACCTATGGGAAGTTCTCTAATGATTCCCAGACTTGGTACTGGAGAAACCCTGCCGTGCTCACTTGACTGTTTTTACAAACGTCTACTGAGCAAAGCCTGGCTCTACAACATTCTAATTTATTCTGCTTGAACATGTGACAGTCTGTTTAGAGTGGGTATGTTTGTACCTACCACTCAGTTAGTCTAAAGAATGAAGGCCCACATTCATTATTAGTTTAGGACCTGCTAGAGCCTGTTGGGCATTTAAATGAGTCCACTATAATGTACCCTAAAACTATCTAGAATTTTGCTGTTTCAATGTTCATACCTGATTGTAAGCTAAAACTGATTGTCAGCTTTTTTCCAGTATATTTTACATCCTTTTAAACATGGCCCTAAACTAAATACAGCCTAGAGATGTGGGTGTTTTGTAGTGATGATTTTTTGGACTGGCTTTCTAGACCTCAGAATACCTGCTACTTCATGTGCAAAAGGGCAAACATGAAAGGCATTGTATGAAACTGAATAGCTTGGGAGTCAACATTTCATTACCAGACTCCTGGGATTGAAAACAGAGAGCCCGACTGTTAGTCTGCAGAGTTGTAGTGCAGGCTAAATCCCAGGTGCATGTGAACTGTATGTTGCTATGACAGAACCTATGGTTGAGCATTGCTGTTGTTGCCTTCTTATTCAAAAGCAACTTTCAAATGACATTGATTGATACCTTCAGCACCTACAGCATCCTACGCTGGACAGTGTTTGTGGGACAACTACAGTAAATCAATGAGCAGCAAACTAACAAAAGCAACCGCAAAGTGGAAAGATACAGTAACCCCCACTATAACTGTATAAGCTGTGTGATTATTAAGCTCATTAAAACCTATTCTAATTAAGCTTAATTTGACATCTCATATATTACAGACGTTCAGTTTCAACTGGTACATTTAAGCATAAAATACCTTAGTTAAATTCATTTATTTAGCTTTTATTGAATAACAATTAGAACCATAATAGACATATCGGACCATAACAATAAGAACCATAATAGCCATATCGGACCATAACAATTAGAACCATAATACCCATATCAGACCAAAACAATTAGAACCATAATAGACATATCGGACCATAACAATAAGAACCATAATAGCCATATCGGACCATAACAATTAGAACCATAATACCCATATCAGACCAAAACAATTAGAACAGACCATAATATCCATATCAGACCATAACAATTATGTTATGGTCTGATATGGCTATTATGGTTCTAATTGTTATGGTCTGATGTGCCTATTATGGTTCTAATTGCTATGGTCTGATATGCCTATTATGCTTTCAAAATGAACCTTTAGCTTGAACATAACATATCATAACACAAATGAAAAAGGGGGCAGTCGTGGGCTGGAAGTTAGGGAACCAGCCTTGTGACCGGAGGGTCGCCGGTTCGATTCCCTGAGCCTACAGTAACGACTGAGGTGCCCTTGAGCAAGGCACCCAACCCACAACTGCTCCCCGGGCACCACGGACAGGGCTGCCCACCACCCTGGGTAAGTGTAAACACTGCCCCCTAGTGTGTTCACTAGTGAGTGTGTTTGTGGTGTTTCACTTCATGGATGGGTTAAATGCAGAGACTGAATTTCCCCACTATGGGATCAACAAGGGATTTAAATCTTAAACAAACCAGTTGTGTGTAAAGAAAACTGCCAAGAGAAATGAATCCTTGTTGCTTTTATTTCACTGCCTTTTGATCGTCTTTGAAGAACTGTTTTAACTTTCTACAAGTTTCCAGCAGCCTAAGTAATATCCACTTTTATCCAAATGCAGAGCTGCTGCTCCTCCTACTCACCTCTGAGGACGGTTTTGAGGTTGACCTTGGCCTGGAGGTGCAGCTCCTCCACGCAGGGTGGTCTGCTCCCGGGTAGAAACACATTTTCCTGCTGATGCCAGGGGGCTGTGTAGTGCACTGACCACTTGCTCTCCTCATCTAGACTGGACACAGCTGGAAACAAAACAGAGAAGGCAAGGCATACGTGTCAGACGTTTAAGCACACTGAAATCCCCAGTGCTGGATTAAATCAGGCACATTTCATCGAAGTTCATTAGCTGTACATGTTGCTGCCTGCCTCAAATAAAGGCTGGATGTTTTACCCATCACTGTGGTCAGATAATGAAGATGAAACAGGCATATTTTACTCTCTACTCAGCCACGGCTGTGCAATATGGTCCTCTGAATTGCCAGCATTAATCGCAAACGCATTTCATTTAATCCTCAGGCTAGATTCTGAAAAGAGATCCATTTAAGATAGGGAAGAAAGAGATCTTTAGTGTGCTTGCTGCAGAGCGGGAGGCACATGAGAGACATTTGGGAACCGCAGTCATGTGCCATCTCCAAGGCCGTGGCCACCTCAGACGAATAGGCACATTTACATAAGTGGCAAAAAAAGAAGCGTAAAGCATTTCTTTCTCAACGGCCCTAAAGACACAACGGCTCTGCATGTTTCTGACTGGTGCCTTGGTAACCCAGATTATACAATCAATTATACAGACAGCCTCGGGGCAGGTTTAACCAAGCCGGACGTATCATCATGCTGTAAGGGCATATCAATGAATATCGATCCATCCACATCATAGTATTCTGGCGTATGTGAGAGGTCAGTGGAGCAGTTCGTGGTGACAATGCAAAGTTTTGAATTAAGTGAGTTGGGAAGTAGGGCTGGGCAATACAAAGATATGGCATTAGTATCATGATAAATGACATTACAGTACACTTTTACTAAGCTGCATGTTTCATTGAAGCAACCAAACGTCCATGCTTTGTGACATCACAACCACTACTTGATGGAAGTCCCGCACACTACATTCAGGGGTTGAGCCTCAAGCTGGAAAAGGTGGATATTCTGGCCTTTTTGGCAAAAAAACACCAAACAAACAAACAAAAAAAACCTGAACGTTAAATAAAAAAAAAAGCTATTTAAATCGCAGTTGCAATATTAGACACAAATATTAGCAAAAATATTAGTCACGACTATTAGCATAAATATTAGGCATAAATATGAGCCATAATATCTCAATTAGACACAATTTCCTTTAATGTTTCAGCCCTTATAAACACCGTCAAAGTTATTATTATAAGGTAGTCATCGATTTTAAGACTATGTTAATTACACTTCCTGTGGTCATTGTAGATGCCCCTCCCTTCCCATTTTCCCATTATTCATTCCCATTTTTAAACCTACAGATGTTCATCTACAAGCTTCCAATATGCAAGCACCCATTTTCAAGATAACGGTTTGGAAGCACTGCTTCAAGGTGACACGAAATCTGGGTCGAGAGCTTGCTGCTTTGTCAAGAATAACCAGCAACCGCAAATCCCTATTCCACTCTAAACATTCATTTTCCTTCCTTTCATTTCGCTCCTTAACTACCAAACTGTAAATAAAGCCAGGAGCTTACCCAGAACATGCTATTATCTCCTGCCTCCAAACTAACCCAAGCTCTCAATGAGGGGCTCTGAATAAGACTAATGAAAATGGATGCACATCAATAGACACTAAATAGCTTGCAGCAAGAAGTTCCCGCATTCCTAATTAGACAAAATGAGAAACTGCGTAACAAAGCACGTTTATACATTAGCCTAATTACAAATTCCAACTAACTGCTGAGTCTCGAGGAGCAAGGTCACTCTGAAGCAGCATCTGCCCTCATACTGATATCCTTCCTTCTGCGACAGCTGCACTTCTCACAGGCAAGCACGCACGCAGCCCACCGTGACAGCGGCGAAACAACCCACACCCTGAAATACCTGGAAGTGTACCTGACCTTGAGCCAACGCACTGACGAGATAAACCTACCATGGCTGGAGAAGTCACGAGGCGAGAGGAGCTTACCCTTCCTCTTGAAGTACTTAATGACAGATTTGAGAGTTGTGCCAATGAACACCATTGTGACGACTCCAAGCCGGGTTCCTCCGAGGGATGCGCGTGTGACCGTGTTAGTCCAGCATTAGCATCAGAGCGAGTGGGTGTGTGTGTGTGGTAGAGAGGAGAAAGTGAGTGCTCTGAGGCACAGAGACACGCCAGCACTGCCCATACTAACACTATATTCTCATTTTACGCTGACTGGCAGAGCCGCGCTCAACTCCCCCTCCCCAATCTCTCTCTCTCTCGCCCTCCCTCAACCACTCACTCTCCCCATCCCCTCTTTCTCACTCTCTCTCCCTCCTTATACCCATGCCCTCTTTCTCCCTCCCTCAGCCTCTTTCTCCCACTCTCCCCTACTCTTTCTACCCAGACCACTCTCCCCTTACCCTCTCTGTATCCTTCTCCTTTTCTCTCCCCTTACCCTTTCTTTGTCTTAATCTCTCTCCTCCCGTCTTTCTATTCTTACCACTCTCCACTTACCCACCCTCTCTATATATCTCTTTCTCTCACCTTACCTTCTCTCCTATTTAATCTCTCTCCTCCAGTCTTTCTATCCTTACCACTCTCCATTTACCCACCCTCTCCGTATCCCTTTTCTTTTTTCTCCCTTACCCTCTCTCTATCTTAATCACTTTCCTCCAGTCTTTCTACTCTTGCCACTCTCCACATACCCACCCTCTCTATATATCTCTTTCTCTCCTATTCAATCTCTCTCCTTCAGCCTTTCAAACCTTACCACTCTCTACATACCCTCTCTCTTTCTTGATCTCTTTCCTCCACTCTTTCTACCTTTCTACTCACCACTCTAACCTTACCTACTGTCTCTATATCTCTCTTTCTCTCTCCCCTTACTCTCTCTATCTCTCACTCCAACTTACCTACTTTGTCTCTCTGCTTTACTCACTCAAACCCAATTAGCTTCCCCTACCCCATCTCTCTTTCTCACTCACCCATTCTCTTTCTCCCCCACTTTCTCTACCTTGCTCACAATTTTTTCTCCTTTACCCACTCTTTTTCTCCCATACCAAGTCTGTCTCTCTCTCCCTCACCCACTCATTCTTCTTTAACCCTAACCCTTATGTGCTCTGCCTATATCAATCTCTCTCTTTCTCTATCCCCTAGCAAGTATCGCTCTCTTTCTCTCTTGCCCACTGTCTCTTTCTCCCCATTCTCTCTCTCCTTCTTACTCCTTTCTCCCATATCCGCTCTCACTCTTCCTCTCCCTCTCTATCTCTGTCTCAGGCACATACCAGTCCCCATGGATCTTTGACTGCTGTTTGAGTTCTGTCCCTTTCACATACATCCTACACTATGTTTCTCCTCCTCCTCTCTGTGTATCTCTAACCCCAAAGCATTTTAGTGCTTGTCTTTGTGCTGTGCTGGAAGCAGCATTAGTGCCCTCTCTCACCTTGCCTTTACTCAGTCGCTGTGTAGGTGTCCTGCAGTAGGAACCACACCAGCGTGCTATTGATCATCCACAATAAGCCTATTACTTTACCATACGCTCCCCTGACCTTGTTCTCTCAGCCATTTCTCTTTTCCTCTGAAGTGGTACACTCTCAAAAATAAAGGTTCATAAAGGGTTCTTGGTCAGGATGTTCGGTTCTAGGAAAAAATGTCATTTGCTTTAACTGGTACCAGGCTACTACATTACATTGAGGATCTTACAGAGCTTTTTATAATTGTAAATCCAGGGGAGCAAGAGAGAGCGTGATAAGAACCCCAGCTAGACATACATTTTAAGGAATTATCCTTTTTCACAACTGATTAGCAAACTGCAGAATCTCATCACTGTGGAAACAAGAAACTACAAAATCCCTCTCACCTTCTCTCGTTCAAATGAGGCATGAATGATATACTCAGCACTTTCACACATAAGGCTGATCAGAAGCTGTATATAACCTGGTCCAAAGACTCGCCCAGCATTTAGATTCTGTGCACATGATCCTACATTATCCTCACAAATTAAGTGCTGCTGACTCGGTTCTTTGTACACATGGAGGACTCTCAGAGCGAGTCTTTCTGTTAAGGGTACAGTGGTACAGACCTAGTAAGGGTTTATTTTAGCTGTGTCTAATTCATCATCTATGTGTTTCCCTCCTTGGGAAGTACTAACATCTCATCCCAAGTCATATCATCCCCTTACTGTAATCATTTACTGTCTCATAAATCTGTAGTAATATCTTACTACATGTTACTACATGTACAAGTCAGCACTTTATTAGAGTACATCAAGGTTGACCACTATATCGGATGGATGATAAAAAAAAAAAACTGGCCAGTGTTCATTTGTGCCATTTCCATCAGCTTATCCTGCCGATAAGCCACCAACATCACTTTTTCATTTCTCAAGAGTTTATAGGTGCTATGTTTAATGAAAAGGCATCTAAACAAACTTAACAGTTGGAATAAGCATTCCATAGCACAACCAATTATTATGTAAAAGATAACTGATCAAAACCAAGACAAATCAGAGCCAATTAACAGGCCCAGGTGTTATAAATATAGACCTCTGGAGTCGTGGGCCATTCTGTAGTGAGCATCATGCCCATATAAGCAACTTCTGGTATTGCTTTTTCTCTTTTGGAATATTAATGGCTTTTAGAAAAAGGGTTCTGTGGCACACTGTAGTAAGTGGAGATGTCCTATACCTAATACATTTTGTCCTGTGTACACTTCACATTGCAGATATGACTGGATCCTCTAAATTATAAAGTTGTTTAGCAGTTAAAATGCAATGTAACCACCAGACTTAGCAATGCTTAAGATATATTCCTGTGGTTGCCAGTGTTATAATGTCAATTTAATACACAGCCCTGTTACCTTGCATGTAACAATATGTATGTTTTAACTCCTTAATGACCTCATAATGTAGAGGAAATCCAGTGAAATATGAAAAATGTATTTACCATTTTTGCCAGTGTTTACCATTTTTCCCATTAGGATAACCTGCTTAGACCTAGTACCAAAAGGCATAATGCCAAAGTTTGAGGGACCTATAATTTAAAAAAGATTATATGCTGTTTTTTGAGTTTCAGAATTATGACAATATAAGATTGGTAATCTTGTCTGCCAGTAAAGACCAATAAAGTTACAATACTGAGTTCTAATTACAGCCCAATGGGATTTTAGCTTGTTAAATTTTGGTACTGGTGACATACATTTTATATTAGTTGGACCTTGTTCCAGTAAGTGTGTGACTAGCTATGTATATGTCTTAAAATGTTTATTAGCTTTGAGTAGAATCTTAGAGTACTCGAAACAGCTTGAATTTAAAACGGTAACAATGAAAATATGTGTAACTGCCAAACAGTGTTATATGAACAGCTATGATTGCCAAACCAGGTCCATGGCCCTAACTTACTTTTCACTGTTGGAGAATTCCTATCTATAGAATCATGGTATCCTAGAGTATTTTCAGTTGCCCTGAGGCCTTGCGTTTCTGCCTCGTTGGTTTTATTGTGCTGTCTGGTTGGGCCTCCAAAAGCAGACAGGTTTTTTGAGGCTCCTCTGCTCCTCAGACAACACATTCAAACAAGGGCAATCGCTGCAAGAACAGAAGCAGCTGGGGGCAGACAGAACAGGTCATTAATACTCAGACTAGCACCCCTGAGGAGCCACCATGACAATGAAGGGTCGAAGAACACTGCTGGCGCCCTCATTAAACCTCCCAGTGTTGGGTGCTGATCTGGGGTTAGAATCTCTCTGTCTACACAGGGGTATCACTCTTGTAGTCTGAAAGCGACTATACAAAACTATTTGTGGAACAGCTCCACAACTTTGGCTGGTCTAGTCCAGTGGTGCCCAGTCTTATCCGCAAAGTCTTCAAACAACTGAGTATGTGTGCTCCCATTGGAAAGATGAAGTTCCTGGCCCTTTGCACATAGAACTGGACACCCATGGTCTACACAAAGACTTTGTTGACTTTGATTAAAAAAAAAAAACAAGTGTGGAGAAATACACTTAACTGATTAAACCACTGCATACAACAGTCCATTAACAAAAGACTAGTGTGCTACATTTGCATTTGCATGCTTCCACTGCCCATGCTTTCAATACCTGTTTAATGAGTTAATGAGGGGGTTGGTATTACAGCTGTTTGTTTCCGTGAATATACTGGCTAACATTACATAATATTAATATATGTATTTATTCAATGAACATACTGACAATGCAACATATAGTCTCCCTAGGCTATAAAAAGTTGAACAGAGTTACTTATAGTAAAATTGAACTAACTTGCAAGCAGAGAAGATGCTCTTATTTGTGAATAAGTGTGTTCTTAACACTAGTCAGAAAAAAGCTTACTATCAAAAACACTTAAAAGCTAGTTTTAGTCAGGTGTGTAAATCATATCAAAATATTCAGCATGTGTGACGGTCATGAAGCCACACGGGCAATGCCAAATGATACAATACAAAGAAGACTACAAAGAAGAGAATGTATTGGGAAAATGTATTTAGTTATGTTTCTGTACCAATAATAAAAATAAAAAAAACTTTCATGACAATTATAATTATAAATACATTTATAAACAGGATGATTATGATGAATAAGAATTAATAAGGACATTTTTTAAATCAAAATTTTGCATCATTTAAGCTCCTACTAAATGTTTGAAACCCTCATGCCACTGAGGTATTACCCTCAAGTCTTCAGCTCCTTTAGCTGACTTTACCTTCTATTGTATATGTATACACATATACATCTTTCCCCAGGGAAAGTTAACGTAGGTACACAGATGCGTATCTTTGTAGGAATCTTAGGAGTACATTCACATTGTTGGTACCTTAATGAATATGAATGCACCTGTATGGTACATATTTTTGGCAGAGCAATGTGTATAACAAAAGCTGAACATCCAGAGGAATGTAACAATGACTCAAGCCTGACTCATGAATAATTTCACAGTCCAGATTTAGTCTGTCAGAAGCTGACAAGAACATCACTCAGGAAGGCAAATTTGGATTTTGACTTAAAATAAACATACTATAACAAACAGGAACTTGTTTTATGAAAACTGTGAACATTTTGACAAACAACATTTTATCACATTTGATTGCCTCACACACCCTATTCCTTTGCCAAGTGCCGTGATCATAGACAGTAGAATACAAGCCACCAAGTGCTCATGCTGCCTTTTATTATTTAGTAATGGTTCTACCTCTTTTCCTGCTTGCCATGGAATGATATTTATTTATGGAGAAGCCAGGTAGGACTTTGAGGGCCTGCAAGGTTCCACTAAGTGAGACTTTATTTGGTTCATGGTTATTAACAGCTTTACATTGTTCTGACATCTGAAACTGCATTCTGTGTTGATAACAGAGGCTTCTCATCAGTTCTGAACAGGAAAATCTCACCAGTTCCATAATAAGGGCTTTAACACATGCAAATGAACGTTCACAAAAATCACTTACTTATTCATGTATTCAGAACCATAACGCTACTCCAGGGAAAGGTCAACTTTATCACCTTTAATCAGAGAGAATCAGAGCTAACACACAGACAATGCACTGTTAGGCAGGCAAGTCATTACTGATTAGACCTGAGCGTCCCAATACAGTGTAGAATCTCCTTAACAGGAGGAGAGAGTGGGCACTTTCAGTGATTATGACAGTCACATGAAGCCTGACAGCATCAACGCAACAAGCTCTTATCGCATGTCCTCCATCCCTCATTCCTCACAATGGAGCCATTCAGGTCCAAAGTCATCAGTCATCTACAGGTCAACAGCCCCTACTCAGCCTGACTGGAGGGGGACGATGGGAGAGAAAACCACTCAACAATCCCCAAAATGCTCTGCACATCAACATTTTGAGGACATCTTGCCTATTTTGAGTCTGGAATTTCTTGCTGTTACTTTTCAGTTTTGTTGTGGCAACTGTTAAATGGTTGAACCTGCTTTTGGCATATATCGTCGCTGTCCAAAGAAAAACATGTATCTCCATTTTTGTAGATTTTCACTTTCATGCATCATTTGAACACAGCAGTTGCTGTTTACAGTGTGTGAACGTTTCATGAAGAATGGACCAACAGAAATGGGTCAAAACTGCTTGGAAAGATGTCTGGTTCCATTGACTTACATTAAACTTAAATTAAGTTTTTGATCTCTCCTGTAAAGTTGCCATTTTGGAGATACCTGTTTTTCTTTGGACAGCAACGATATCCTGCCCAACTTAATGAGGCCTACCTAATGAGGCTTTTGTTGCTATAATTTCCTGTTTGCCAAGCTACATACGGTCTTGTACAGATGTATACAAAGGTTTAGATGGCCTTGGTCAAATCACACGTTTTGTTGATTTTCTAATTTAAAGACGTGCTATAGAATAACATGTTACTTATGGAGAACAAACTTCTGTACATTTTAATGCGCAATTATTGTCAATGCCCTAATGTATCACGATATATTGAGTTGTGTATTACAATATCCCATTCTGTAAAGCTTGTCCAAGTCAGAAGAGTTTAAAAGAGCTAATTTATAAAGGGAGCATGAACACAATACACAACACAGCTGTGTGCTTATATTTTGCTGCACAAAACATACTTTTCATTTATGGGTTTCTTGGCATCGAGAGTACATTTTGCCTAAATCAATGATGAGTTTTCTTTTTCCAAACTATTGTTAATACTTAATTAATCAAATTCTCTGTCTCATAAATGTAAAAATGCAAAAATGTTTCAGTTATAGGCCACATTAAGGTACTAAGGATATTATTATCAGCCTAGAAATTCCTAGAAATTCCATGATCCTCTATGGGAGAAATCATGAAATGCATTCATAAAAAAGTAGTATAAAAGGAAAGAGAGAGAAAAGGGAGGGGCATCTCTAGACATGTTTTGAGTGGGCTGCTCTAGGAAGGTCAGTATCACCTTAAACACTGCAGCCCTAAGCCCACAGTCACTGCTGCAGCCTTGCAGCCCATCATTGCTGCTGCAGTCCTGCAGCCTCCAGCCACTGCTGCAGCCCCAAGCCCACAGCAATACTGCAGCCCCCCAGCCTGCTACCACTGCTATAGGACTCCAGTGCACTACTCCTGCTAAAGCCCCCCAGCCCACAGTGAGCCTGAGGTGTGCTCCATTAGCTCAGTGCAGACAAAGCACTAACAGCAGCACACACTGCAGACCTGCCCTGCACACACTGCTTAAACATCACACATCATCACTATACAGCATCACAAGATTTTACGCAGGAACAGCCAGTATGCGATGCAGCAGAAGTCTGTTTCCACACGTTTAACGGATACTATGTTAGTCTCAGGCGGCTTGTTGTTAATCATTGCTCATTGCTTATCATAATATTAGTTTCTGTAAATGAGAATTTAAACTGTTTATTTTTTTATTTATTACACTCACACTCACACTATTACACTGTGCATATTCTGCAGGCATTTAGTAACAAACATAAATATTTAAACTGACAGTCTTAAACTCACTTTTGAAAGCTGCTAATCATCACTGGTTGCAAAATTGTTAGTTGTTAGTCAAAGTATTGGCATGGGCGAAATAACATCACAGTATATGCAGATATGTTTTATGTATGTGTTTGTTTTTTATGCAAACCAGATAACTATAATTGTGGGATTTTGCCATTTAATGGTATCTAATGCTGCAACTGAACAACTTAGAAATGAGGCCCTTCGACATGATATGTCTCTATTTCTTATGCATACAAACTGCCAGCAACACAAACAGGCCACAGTGAATAAACTGACCGAACACAAGCCTGGACAGAGCCAGAGACAGAGCACATAAATAATACAGAAGCCCCTCTTTACTCTGTCTGCCCGGGCATATGCGGCTTATTGATCTGTGAAATGTGTGCCCAGCCAAGAGATCGAAAAAGTGTGCCAAAATGTGTGTCAGAAAACTGGGCCAGTGCCAGCAAAATGGGAAATATGACCTGCTACAGTAAATCAGCAGAGAATACCAGAGCCTTTTTGGGATTTGGGAAGCTATCTGTTACACATCAGTGAGGGATATCTGAGTAGGGGTGTGGTTTTGTGTGAACCTCACATCTATCTCAGACATTTTTTCAGCATGTTGTTGAAAATAACAAAGACCTTCAGCTGTTTAGTTCTGCCTCAAATATTTATTCCTTCCACCTGCTTTAATACTGATATGACAAAAAGACACTGATGTTGAATATTTCTCAGATCATATCTGGGAAATGATTGCCATTTTATTTAAGGGCTTGTTTGTAGATGATTAATAAACATTTCAGTCAAGGAGCTGTAGTGAACCATCTGAATACACTGAAGTATATAGTGGAAATATACTGTATTGCTGAAGACTGTACTGTTGATATGATACATGCAGCAGATTTAGAATATTACTTCCATTGATCAAAACCTAACCATACTCAACCTTACTCAAAACCCAATCCAAACCCAAGTCCTAAACTTTAGGACCAACCTTAACCTTAACCCAAAGTCTAACCCTAACCTTAGCCCTAATCGCAACTTTAACTTCAATTCAAAATCTAACCCTAACCCTGGTACTAATCTTAATCCTTATTCTGGCCCTAATTCTACCCCTAACCTCAATCCAAAACCTAACCCTGACCCTAACTGTAACCCAAAGCCTAACCTTAATCCGTAGTCTAACTCTCACCCTGGGTCCAATTCTACCCTTAACCTCAACTCAAAACCTAACCCTGGCCCTAATCCAAAATCTAATCCTAACGGTGGTGGTGATATTAACCTGCCCAAACCTTAACCAACACCTAATCCTGTTATAGAGTGGTGTTAGCAGCCAGTCTACAGCAGCTGACTGAGGATATTGAGATGGTCTGTATTATACCTGTTACATGTTCAGTGACTTCTCAGGTTACCTATCTACAGATACGAACCTGGACACTATTCACTTAAAAAGAGCAACTACGTCATTAATATGCTACTGAAATCCTGTTAAGGACCACTCAAAATACAATGTCACGTTTTTTATCTGTAACTTTCAAATTCCTGGTCTTAAAAAATAAAACAGCACATTATTAAAACTAGAAGGTAAAAAAAGGGTGTAAAATGAACTACTTGGGTAGTTTGTAATGACAGGATATATATTTCCCTTTAGGACGACTTTAGTTTTATGTTTATACGAAATGAAAGCAGCATTCTGAAAGCTCAGTTTAAGGACTGTGTGTTATTGAATTTCTATGTTCTTCCCTCATTTGCTGAGTCAAATTAAATCTAAAGCATGTTTGATGAAATTAGAAATGGAAGGCTTTGGACCTGCTCCCAGAAAACTGGCCTAGTGACCAACATTTTTGTGCATGATGTTTCACAGCTAATGTTTGTGTTTGAGGGGAAAATGGTGGATATGTTGCAAATAGATAAGTTCAATATGCAGGCTCCATTTCTCATGCAGAGAGTAAGTGCATACTGGGCAAAAAGCTCATTGTGTAGCTGGAACAGCTCATTAACAACGTGGCTGCAGGAGAAATAGAAAAACAGCCATTCATTGGGATGGACTCTTGTCTCTGAAATTTGTTATATTCCCAAAATCAAAGACTTTGAATCAAATTAATGTGTCACTACAGTGAGAGAATACATAATGAGCTGACCTAAAGTGGGCATGGTTTGTGGTCAAAGAATGACATGTTTTAGGTTAATGAGTGACTAATTGTACTGTTGATGTGTACATGAAGTAGATGTAATATGTTCTTTCACTAAACAAAAGAAAATTTGATGGTTTTGGAAAGGTAATTTTAGAAAGGTGTCATATTTCTACTGTCAGAACAAAACCTAGTATCTCTATTCTTGATGCTTTTAAGTTTTTGACAACATTTGTCTGTCTGTCTACATTTCATGATGAAAACACCAAAGAAAATGGCCTAAAACTCTTTGGAAAATGATACATTTATATTTCCTGTACATGTAATTTTGCAGATGTTTTGTTCTGACAACAGCAAAATAGAAGTGAAATGTTCTGATTCAGCAGATTTCTTTAGATTCTTTATTTTATGCACTGAAACTTCACCACTATCTGTTTACATGGCAGCAGAATAAATCCAATACAAACAGCTGTTGATGCCATTCCTCCATTTGTAAATAAAATAGCCCATAATTTTTTATGATGATATTATTATAAATGTTTAAATCAGCAGTTAGTTTTTAAATACTATTATAATACACTATATTCAGTTCTAAAATTCCAAAATCAATGCAGCTAAATCACCATTTTCAGACTGATGTGCTTCATGAGGCAGCACCCCCAGAGCAATGTTACAGCACCATTTGCTGTGAAGCACAGTGATTACAACCTACAGCTATCTCGTGCTATTGCCAAATCTGTAGTTGATCTGCTCAGTAAGAACTTCTGCGCCGCCTATAACAACTCCGAAACTTCTGGAATCAATAAAATAATAACTTTACGACAAAATGCAGTTTGTAAGTTATGTCATTTATTTTTAAATATTCCAACTATGGGCTTAGACTTAATCTGAATTAAAGAACTCTGAATTGAACATTTAATGGCCTATTTTATCTTAGTGGAGCTTACTGCAGCTACTGTTTAACTGTTTAGTGTTAAATACATAACGAAATGGAGCTGGTGCCATCTGGTGGCAGATATCCAAGTTATGGGAAAGAAAATCAATGTTCAAGACATAAAATGGTTTTAAAGGAATTTGCAAAGAAAGAGAGCACTCAATTTAAACTACCATAAAATCCAAGAGGTCCTGTTTCTGCTGTAAGTGGTTTCCACTGAGCAGCTGCAAACGGGCATAAAGCCTATTTGAAAGTAATTACACTAATTAGAAAGCATTAAAGGTGTTTACCATGCAGTCAGTGTGGACTACGGGCCACTGGGGTGTGTAGATTAAGGTCTGTAGAACATTCCGGTTTGAAAGAATAAGGCTGTGGACCCCCCAAACTAGAAGAACATACTTTAATAGGTGTGGAACGACCACTGTAGGCTACACATAGAAAAAATACACTACCTAATTGTAATTGTAAATTCCTGTCACACACGTATAGACTGTTCCCCGCCTCTTTAAAATCCTCAAATTTTTTATTACATCACCATGCACCTGTGGGCAGGGTAGAATAATATGATTCGGTTATTTCATGTTTCACTCAGCTGGCTCAGAGGCCCTCCCTGATACCATATTTCACTCAGAACTAATATGTTACATGAATTATGGTACATAAGTAACATAATCTCTAAATTATGATCATAATCCAAGTATCAACATCCATTCAAACAGATTTTCTTTTCTGTAACAAGTAAAGAACATAAGAACCTGTATTTCAGGTCGCATAAAGAACAGCCCTTTACAGACATCTGTCTACTTTGTGTGAGTGAAGAGGACAGCTAGCTTAGGACATGACACAAGCTTTTAAAACAGCGCAGGTGATCATTGTACTGATCTATGATGAGCTATGACAACGGCAAGTGAGTTAGCAGCCAGCCAACGCTAAGGAGTCCAGCTGACACGGGACCCCTGAATTACCAGGGCATATTTCCCACACTCTATTTAACCCCCCAGAACTGGGCTGCGGAGCAGTGGAACTGCATTCTCTGGAGTTATGCATCTCCATCCAAGACCTTTAGCACAGAGACATCTGGAGCGCTGTTTGTGATTCAGAACTAATGATACAACATCAGTACCTGACCTCAGTAATCCTCTTGTGGCTCTAAACGATCACATCCCTACAGCAATAGTCCTACATATAGCGCAAGGCCTTCCCTGAAGAGAGGAGGCTGTTAAAAAAGATACTGGGGCAAACTCTCCACAAATCCCCATCGATTTCAGTAGAAATGCTGAAAGAGCAGGCTTCTCAAACTTTTGCACATGAAGTGTACACAACGTCTACCTCTGCACTCGACACAGCCAAACAGTCCAAACTATGAATAGTTGGTTTTACTGAAGCTAAATCTGAATAGTTAAGAATGCTTTAAAGAAAACGTTTTCTGGTGACCCAGAAATGCCTGTTCCAGTAGATCCAAGTACAAGGCTTGCTTAATTATCTACTTTTCTATATGAACAAAAATAGCATTAAGGGACATTTTATGACCTTTAGTCACTATAGACTACTACTTATTATACCTGCCTGGGACACATCATGGATATACAGTTTGTGGTATAGAGGTAAAGAGGAATTATGGTGGAGGAATGTTCTTCACATGGCGTCAAAGTGGAATTAAAGTGACACTGTAATGACATTTCTTTAAAGTTTAATTAAATTGCTGACTCTCATTAACCTAGACTCAAGTTATTAAAATGAACTCCCTCTAACACCATCAGATATAGGCCTAGACTATTTGGTGGAGTTTCGCCAAGGGGCCCTGTCAAATATACAAAGCCAATGGGAAATTTAATGCTGAACAAAATGGAATGTTTTATGTCCATTGTTATAGTAATGATATCTTATGAAATTATTGTGACATGGAATTTGTCTGCAGGCCTAATTAAAGCATAATCACACATTTACACTGAATAGAGAAAAGAGTGGGCAAATCCACATAAAAGAGACAGCCTTGCCAAAGGACTTTCATGCAATTTAAGGTTTAAGAGGAAAGGAGGAGGGAAAGACATGAAATAAAAGGAGGTAAGAAAGCTGGGCTAAGCTCCCTGCGAGCACATGATTTATTCAGCTGGCTTAACTAACAGCAAACTCACTTCAGCGTTTCATCTTAATAGCTCCTGCAGGCGACTGCCTCAAGAGCCGTCTTGCCTCGGCCTGCCTCGTGCTGAGTTCAGACCTTAAACTCTAGTAAGCAGCCTGGGCACCAAATTATACGCCACAGTAACCACCGTGCTCACACAGCACACTCCATCCAAAAACCCATCTAAAAACTTCACAGCCTTGGGGTGTGTTCATACTGTTTCAACACCTGCTAATAGCATCAGACAACAGAAATCACAGCCCCAGAAAAAAAGCAAGCTATCACATCAGACCAGCTCTCAAAGACTCAAACTGAGCCCAGTGATTGCTTATGATGACTGAACAATTGATCTCCTGATAGATGAGCTGAAGCTACCCAGGGATTTGGAAGCTCTACCTCTCCAATCCTGTTGAGTGGGCCTGAAGGTATAGCCAGGTGACTGCTTCTGTGGTGATGGGATGCTCTTAAGTGCTGGAGGACCATCCCAGCATTTGGGACGCCAAAGGGCATCCTGCTGTTGGTGGATCTTGGAGGTGAGAAGCCTGCGACGGAGGCTGCCCTCAGTCTTGGGGTGAAGGTTGCTCAGCTTGCGTGTGTAGAGAGGAAGTAGCTCATCCTCATCCTCGTAGTAGGTCCTATTCCAGCATTTCCCTGCAGGTTCCTTGGAAAGACAGTCTACATATGCAATCATCCTGGAGTTTGAGGGGGTTCCTTTTTCAGTATGTATTCAAAGGCAGTCCCCAATAAGCTCACCTTCACCTTTCCAAATCTGGTGGAAAAAAGCCCATAGAAATAGGACCAAAAGAGTAGTAGTGGGGGATTCCTTCACAAACTGAGAGTCTAGTCGGAGAGGATGCCTTACTCTACCAGCTTGTTTGCCTTGTGTGGCTAATCTGTAAAACCGGATTATCCCATCACATCCAAGCGCTGCTGAAGACAGGCTTTTGCACTGCATATGGTCAGATGCAGTAGGTGATTACTGCTGCAGACGGAGAGTCCTATGTGTCTAACACCTTCACTCTGTACGCTCATAAAAGATCCTACATTTGCGCCTTGTTTCTATATCCAAATAATAGTATGACTCCAGAGTAGCACCTACAGTGTTAACTGAAGACCTGCAGAGTTTATATAGCCTTTTTCAGTATTTCAAACAATTCAGTAACTGCTACTTTTAATTACATATCGCCTCTGTCAAAAACAAGTCTTCAAAATGCTCATTTTACAAGAGAAGTCACTTTTAATGTAAGTTATTGTGAAAAGATTTTATTCTGAGTCTTTTTGGAACATTTCTACTGGTTCATTGGTAACGCACACAATATAAAGGTCAGCTGCTGTTTGTATTGATGTGCCAAAAAGCAAATGCTAAGCAGAAATATGCCTGTCAAGACATACAGGTACAGTCGTGCAGCTAAAAGTGAAAAATAGCATGGGACATAAGGTAAAACACAGTTTAAATTGGTTTAACGAAAGTGAAATGAATGCTATATTTTATTTCTTCACTTTTCAAGAGTTTTGTATTGCTCGAAAATAAGTATATAATTACATTAGAAATAATAATCCTTAACTAATCTGTAACAATTATTTTTTTCTAGTAATCATTAACTGACATACTATGTATACAAGTGCACATGTAAAAACAACACTCCCAAATTCAAATGGCCTAATACACATAATACCCAGACCATACAGCCAAACGGGTTTAAACTATAATCAAAAACAAACTTTGAGTTTAAATCTTTGCTGAAGGCATAAGCATCCAAAGTACAATAAAATATTCCTGTCTGTTACAAGTTTCAGAAGTCTGCGTTCCATAAAACCTACTATAAACAACATTCAGAACCATTAGCTTGAAGCTAATAAAACATTGAATCCTTTTGTCAGACTAGAGTACATTTGCACTACCTTAGTTGAGGCAAAACCAGTAAACAACAGCTACTTGTGAGTTACAAACTTTAAACTTTGCTGTGTAAAGACACACTTGCTATGGGTGGGAAAAAACAATAATGTATCGATATATATATATATATATGCCAGGTATCAATGTATTATTGTAGAAGCGTAAAAAGAAAGGTTCTTTTGAAAGTGTTCGTCAGTCTATCTGCTTGACAAGCACATTTTGCAGCAATATAAAGCCTCAAGCTCAGCTCCATGGATTCCTGCCATGCGGGACATTTTGCAGCAATATAAAGGCTGAAGTGATACGAACAGACTGAACTTTTCATTATAGATAGATACAGAAGTTTACCAAATCTTCCTTTGGGACTAAAATTTACACTTAATAATCATAACGTATGCATATATTCATCACTCAATGTTCAGCATATCACAACATTTCTTAACTGTAACTTTAGTATTATAATAATATCATAGGGGCAGGTAGGGGCGGGATTATTGATACCCACTCCTAATGCTTGCTGGCTGCTGCCCTTACTCTCAGCATTAACAAGTTTAAAAAACTGGAACATGTGTGGTCTCACACTGACCACACCCCTTAAGTTACTCATTTTACAGTAAGTTGAGAGCAGCCAATGAGAGCAGTGGTCATTAAGGGTAATACAAACCATACAGGCTGATTTAAGGTGTTTAATAATGCTCTACGATGTTCTCTTTCAACAAGTATTTTTAAAAGGAGCAAACTACATCTTCTTTAACACAGCCAGGCTTTAGATTAATATGTTTTCCAGTCTGTAAACCAGTAACAGACATTTTCAGAGAGAGCTGATGATGTCAGAAAATGAAGGCCTTTGTTTTACACGTACCAGAAAAGAATGAGCTCCACCTACTGGTGACAACCAAATCAACTTCTAGTCTGCAACAGGGTGAGTGCACACTCCTAGTCATGCACAGAGGGAAAAAGACAGAGAGGGAGAGGGAGAGGGAGAGAGAGAGAGGGGGAGAGAGGGGGAGAGAGAGAGAGAGAGAGAGAGAGAGAGAGAGAGAGAGAGAGAGAGAGAGAGAGAGCATAACAAGTGTAATGTATTTATACCCTGTGAATGGTTGTGCCATAAACATCAAAGGCTAAATAAAGCAACATCATGAACCCCAGGATGATGGCTTTAGATCGCTGACCCAGATTTGTGGTCCAGAGAGAGATCATTCACATTACAGCAACAATAGCAACACACCCATAGTCTATTACATTGCTGAATATCTGCATATGGCAGTCAGAGATAACGTAATCAGCCATTTCATCTCACTCATATCTGATTAACCTCCATCCGGGGTCCAATCCAAAGCCTCAAGCTCAGCTCCATGGATTCCTGCCATGCGGGAACAAGACCAAAACTTGAGAGCTCCACCTAGCACCAGCATTAGAGCTTTCTAACCCAGAAACGGAGTCAGGGGAAATCCTAGCCTTGTTCCTGCAGCCAGACTCTTGAAAACCACATCGGCTCGCTCTGCTCCTGAGAGCACTTTGCAAAAAAACAGCTAAAAAACTAAAAAGCTATCACATCCGGCTCAAACAGCATCAGATCTGAGCTCACTAAACGTGGCTGGTAGTAGGAGCTTCTCTCTCTCTCATTTCAAGGAGCAACAAGCACAGTGTGTGGAAATCCAGGCCTGTGATGTGGCTTCATCGGGAGATTTATCATGGAGCAGCATTCGTTAGCCCAGAGGAAGACAGCTTTTGGCAGGCGTCCCCTTCTTCTCCCCGCCTTAACCCAATTCCCCTTCACCATAAGCAAAAGCCATCAAGCTTCTCCTTTCCAAGCAGTATAACAGCGCTGAATGTGGTGTGCTAGGCGCGGCCACGAGAAAAGCCATTGTTGTGTCCACTGGATAGTGCTCTGCACACCATCTGGAGTCACTTATATGACAGCATATGACTGTACTGAGATATGAATCTGTGGAGCTTAGAGATTAGTAAGTTTTCACAGATGCTGGCCACATCACTTTAAAGTCACACTGTGTACAGTTGATTTGTGTCATGAGTTTTACATGGTGTCTTCTAAAAATCCAGGCTTATTACCATATTACCTATATTTATTATATGAACTACAATTCAAACTGGCCAGGCTGTCCAAGTTTGGACCCTGACCTAGAGGTATACACCTTGAAACACCTCTACTTAAAATGTGTTGAACTTCTATTTGTTTCTCTGCATTGATACGTTATGAAAATGACTTGGCATCTGCAGTCCAAGTTATGAACCTTAATACAGTTCTTTCAATCTTAAGGTTGAAAGAACCTTGAGTTAAACTAACTTATTGTTCCAGCAAGCAATACACGTGTAGCACTTTCTCAGGATTCCTTTAGTGCAAGTAATTGGACAGTAAGACAGTTTTTGTTGTCTTGATTCTGTACAGTGAAATAATGACTTGACTGAAGTCTTGGTATTTGGGGGTTCCCAATGTTAGCTGGCTACTCCAGCACCTGAGGGCTGCTGACTCACTCACCAGAGAAATGATGCTAGCTTCAATGACAATGAAATGTTTAGTGGTTTCTGGAAATTCTTCCACTCGTTCTTTTCCTGTCTAGTTCCGTAATGTGGTATTCCACATATTAATTGAGATGTGTAATTACCAGATGAAGTATTATGTATTTTGTCTTTGGTGTATAGTTATATCTACTAGGCTATAAACTGCCAAATTAACAGACCAGTTTGCAACATCACTATCCTGAGGCAGAGTGCTGTAACTCTAGTAAGGGAGGGTGATACATGCTAAACAATGACCTCTCCCAGAATTTGAGCATCTATTTTGTCCTTAATAAACAATATGAAAAATTTATTTTCACAGGCCCCTCAGAATTTTCTTTTTGAGTCTAAAAATTACGAAGTCCCCGACCCCCGCAAACTCCATGTATCGGGCACCTTGAATGATACGAGAACTGTAGAAAGATAAAATATTTAACATTTTGCAATGTTTTTGTTATTTCTTGACATTGAAATAGGCATAAAATACCAGAAGTGCAGATTTAAAACTGTTGGTACAAAATGTAAAATCTGATGCATTACAAAAAACAATTATACATGTATCAAAAGTTTAAAATATTTATGATATATATATATATATATATATATATATATATATATCATATATTATGAATCATAAGTTATGGTTTTAAAAAAGCTAATTAGCTAATTAGATTCCGGCCCTTTATTATGTCCATGAACTCTATACTTCACCAGAGCACAGTGTGGAATGTTTAGAGAATCAAACCAACAGAAAGATTACTGTAGCTGGCTAAACGCTACTGAATACTGGATAACAAGGTTTAGTGCCATGAACCTTCTGTGCTATGTGATCCGTGTATGTAATATGAATCAAATACATAAAAAAATAAACAGAATTAATATCTCCTAAGTGTGTGCATGAGACAGAAGAACATGAAGAGAAACATAAGACTAACAGGAAGTGCAGCACCTAAAATAAACTTTTGGAGAAAATACCTTGTTGTGCTTCTGAAACAACGTCTTAAAAACCCCACTAGCCGAGTCTTTCACAGTCAGCACCTAAAAGAATCACTTCCTGAAAAGCTTTTGAGTTTTCCTCCCATGTCCAGCTGTAGATACCATGCTCAGCTGGCCACCCTGCTAGATAACACAAACCAGTGACTCTGAATAGAGATTAGGAGCTCTCACAAGGTGTGAGGCTGCACCAGGAGCACAATGCCACTGGAGGCCCTGCTAGCCAGCCTAGGCTGATTGTAGTGCACTGGAGCGAGCCAACCACAGGGTCTGCATGGTAGTGGACAACAATGGCTATCATGGAGGTACAGGGGCCTCATTCCTACAGAGCCACCTGCTGGACTAAGCCACAGATCAACTTTGTTCTAATTCCACTAGCTTAATTTCAGCAGCTAATCATTCATGACTAGCCTTCTGTCTGATGTCATCCTGTCACATGAGAATTAGTCTATGTAAAAAGCAATGAGGGGTGCGATGCAGAGTAGTACATAACATGGCTGTACTAAAGGCTAGGTTTTAGACGGTAATGCCTTTTTAGGTTCAGTGAAACAATAATATACACCCATCTTCAAAAGAATAGCTGCACAAATAGTTGCACCAAGAAGGAATCAACCGACAAGAATGAAACGGTTTGGCATCGTGAGACATGCAAATTAACTTTCACTCTCGGACACAAATGTGATGCAAGCAGGGACAGCCTTTATCGATGTACCTGACTGACCCAACAGCCCTGATTGCAGACACCTCACCGTGCAGCGACATCCAGCACCACTGGCAGACAGCTGCACGATGCAGGATGACATGCACATGGAGCATTATGATGCCTGCCCTTAACATCATATCACTGTCCCCAAAAAGGTGTCATGGTACTGTGCAAGACTTTAAGCAGTGACTCAGAATGGCAGAGAGTCATCTTCAGTGACGAGTCCCGCTTTTGTCTTGGTGGAGACAAACAAAGAATCCGTGTGTGGACACACCATGGTCAGCACCAGGATGAACGGTTTGTTATTGTGGCTCATATGTCCATAAGGCCTGGTGTCACTGCACCTCCACCCTTACCACAAAATTTGCAGGAACTGTGTGTGAATATTCAAGATGCACAGGATGGATTACCGCAGGACACCACTGGGAACCTCTCCCACTTCATGTCGAGAGGTCTGCATGTTGCATTAGCAAACATGGCGGCCCAACGTCCGTCTAAATTTTTTATCATTTATTGTTCCTGGTAACCTTTATCTTCCTTCTGAATATCATTGCATCTGACACGTCCTTCTGGGGGGAACTATTCTTTTGATGATGAATGTAACTAGACAAAACTACATTAACAATTGACCACACATTCTTATATTAACATGTACATATTTAACATGCCAAAACATTTGGCTTTATAAATAGCCCTTACACAGAGGATCACATGCCAGTGTTGGTACCATGTGGGTGAAAAAAGGCCACACTGTGTAATGACCATTACTACAGCAACAAAGCTGCGGCTTCATGTACAAAATTGCATTCTTTTGATTCCAATGATCACACCGCCATAAAGATCTTTTCAGTAATATTCTTGGCTAGATGATTGATAAGCTGGAAACAGTAGAACATTTCTGGCTTAATAGCCACTGATGCATAGCTGTGGTGTGTAAAGGGGAAAATGATGAACTTCACAGTAAGACAATGAGAGCATTGGTGCACTAGGTTGAAGATAAGACTGTGGTTTTCTTGTGAAATCTTAGTAGGGGGAATAGAGATGGTTGTCCTGCTCAAAATGTGTATGTCAACTTTGGATGTGGCAAACAGCATTACAAAAAAGGGCCATAAATAGAATTATATCAACACTAAGCCACAAGCTTTTTTCATTTTGGTGTGAAGAGCAAGAAACAAGAACCATTTGTTCAGACAGCTGCTAAGAACAAGAGACCAGCACTTTAAAAATCCTTGGCATAAAGGTTACCAAGTTTTAGCTGTCCCTGAATTCTTGGGTAAATGTTGTAAGCTTCTGATACAACAAGGTTGAACACATTCTTGAACCATCCCATCCTGGAATATTTCCATTATTTTTGAATTTGTTTATTTTTATTTGATTTCTTTCGAGAAGAATGGTCTCCCTTTGTTTTTCATTTGATAAAGTCATGCTCAATGCATTGACCTAAGATTGACCACAGGGATCATGGTCAGAATTCCAGTAATGCTAGGGAGGGTCGGCTTGGCAGCTGAGACATGTGCATGTGTGTGTGGTCGTATTTATGAGGAATTCACTGTCTCTGACCCAGCACACCTAAAAATAAGCTACACATGCTGCAAATTAACTAACTGTCAATACAGTCAGGACATGAGGATTGGAGAGGGAGAAAGCACTCCCTTCATTAGGCTCAGTTCAGACTTGGCACATCTTAAAGACATGGTTCAACCAAATATTTGTCAAATGCTCTGGCTAGTTTCTCAAAGAATGAAAGCTAGTGACAGCTTCAGTAGTGACAATATTACAATGGGACACTGAAAACATGCGCCATTCTGTAGTAGGCATCATGCCCATTCAAGGAACTCTGAGTTTAAGCAGATTTTCTCAGGCAGAAAAGTAAGTAGCAATTAACTGCCATGTTTGAAAAAGCTTGTTAGTTTGCATTGGGGTTTTATGGTTAAGTTGCCAGTCTCATGATGTCAGTTCAATGCACAGCAGTGTTAGTCTGCATGGGGCGTAATTTAATGACTCCTTAATGACCTCGTAATCCTGTAACCCTCAGAGGAAACATGCATGCACAACACAATGTATCAGGTTCGGATATTTTTGTTTGCCATGAGTTACAAGAGCAGAGATTTAAAAAAAAACACCATTCATTTTTCCCATAATGAAAACTGGCTTAGACCTGGAATTCCTAATCTGGGTATGACTACACTACAGAATTATGGCACAAGTGTGAAAGTCTTCAGCACTCTTATCATTTCTTGCCTTGAAACTGTAATTGGGAACTTGGCAACAAGGAGGAGGGGGGAATATAGCACACAGCTTTTTTGAGCATATCGTGGTCCGTATTTATGCGCTATTAAAAGTCAAATATCATTATTCCTGTTAAATTCAATGTTGTACTGCAGAGAATGAGAAAGACTGGGGAAAAACACAGTACTGTATATTTAAACTTGTGACTGAATGGATGAACAAATGCAATCACATGATTATTTAATAATGAATAACTAAATAAATAAATAAAATAATAACAACTGAGTATTTTTATAACAACTTTCCTTTTTACCAATTTTAACCAAAGTTTCTTTCATAGATATTTAAGACGGACACCATTGACCCATCATCAAGAACTAAGCGTCTCATTCCACCACAGATGATTTTCTTGTTCTAACACACTGAAACTAAACCTGCTAATTAGCTAATTATTTTCAGACATGTTCTGGGCAGGATAATCATTAAATTGTGCAGGAATATGTCCCTCCAGGACCGGAATTTCCCACCACTGCCTTCAACTGTAGGCAGGCACTGTCGAAAAATACCCACCATATGTCACCACATGGTCAAATAAGAAAATGTAGATATTTAAAGTGCCAAATTAGGCCTAATGACTATTCTCCCATTTCAAAACTGGTTTTAACATGCCCTCGTCCAATTGGCCTTGTCATTTCCTCTCAGGGGAATCCCCAGCACGATTTTCAGAGCTGTTCCATTATTTTATTAACTTAAGTGAAGGGTTTTAAATGATCTCCCAGAGGCAAGAGAGACAGTGAAAATCAGCAGAACTTGCACGAAAGTCATTAGGACCTGATGCATTTCCACTTTCATAACCCAAAAATAATTAGAGATAAAGCTGTTTATTGGCATAACTACTTAAAAATGGTTAACATTTTAAAAACATCCCATTTGATTTATTGGGCTTTAAATAATACAAACTACTCCATCTCCATTATAGGACTACCCGTACAAGTTTATTGCTTTACGCAGCTAGCTTGATTTAACAAAGCTTACTTGACTAACAATAACAAAAAGAACGGCGCTGCACACACAAAGTCCTGCACATAGTTTATACAAAGACAAGCCAATTACTCACACATTGTATGTCCATTTTTATGTCCACTATGCTTAAACTTGGAGTTGAACTGGAGTTGTGTTGCAGTTGATTACCGTGCTAGAAAAACAGCATAGTCCAGAATGACAGGTCATCAGCAAAACCAGCATACGTGTTTTGGATGCTGATATGCTGTTTAAGTAATCCACTGTTCCCTCCTTCCTTTCTACTGCCAGCGGCCACTAGTGAAACATAGACATGATCCTCCTGTGGGTGTTGAGACAAAGTTGGCAAAGGCCATTTAAAACAATTGAAAGAGGGCCTATGGCACGTGCGGGCCACAGCAATGTAAAGCGTAAGAGGAGGGAAAATACGGAACTCACCACACTAATCTCCACAGTGTGCTGGGAGTCTGGTGTGCCTAAACAAAGAAATTGCTTTTGTGTTTATTTGTTTGTTTGTTTTTTCCCCAAATATGAGCAGTATTTTAATTTTATGAGCTATTTATTATTACTCAGCACTAACTGTTAGCCACGTTAACATCATTTGCTAAACCACTCTCCTAATACCACTGACACATGCATGCATGTCTAGTCTCTTGGTAATGGAAAGTAACATGACAGACATTTAAGAGTGCATGAGAATGGGATACAGATGTCGTGTCAATAACTAACACTCACTTGCGAAAGGGATTGCTCCACAGCATGCCACAGTATTCAGCAAGAGCACTGCTACCCAATCTATTGCAACCTCAGACCCAAACTATGCATAATCCCTGTATATATAAAAACAATTAGATTCTCAAGTATTTGTCAAGAGGAGAGGGAAAAAAGTTACCAGGGTAGATCACAAAACCAGTGAAACAACGGCTGGACCTTTTCCAGTCAACTTGGAGGGTGTGGGTTGACTTTTCTAGGTCATGGAATCTTCATTTATTAAGAAGTCTTAAACACAGAGAACAGCTTTCAGCCTTTTAAAGTGAATTACAACAAACTAAATTCCAGTTGCTGCACTCCCCCCCATGAGCACAGACTTCTGGCTGAAGAGTGGATCTAAATAGTGAGCCTTACTGCTCTAGGATAAAGTATAGGTGACAAACAGATGAGCTGTTTCTTGAACATTAAAGGGGCCACAAGATAAAATCCGTTTAATGACCATAACTCCTTTTTACCTCTCTAAATCCCTTTGGCTGTTTTTGTTGCTCTTTGGTTACTATGTGCATAAAACTGATATATGTAACCGATCTCTGATTGGCTGCCCTGTGTTGTGCCTCATTCAAAAAGCAGTTCGAGCTGGACCACTCCTTGTAATTTCTGTAGAAGTAGGCGGGGCTAAACTGCTGAAGCCTCTACAGCTTACTTTTGTTTTTGCACATTTGTCTCACTTTCAGTGTTTCAGATTATTGAACAAATTCATAGAATATTATCAAATCAAACATGAATTAACTGTGATCAAACACATTTTTTGGAAAGCTGAGTTCAATGTCACTAGCCACACCCAGACCTGATTACGGCCAGACCTGTAGAATCAAGAAATCACTTAAAAAGAGCCTGTCTGACAACATCCAGCAGGTTAAAAGATCTCAAAAAAGCAACCCATTATGCTCCCATCTGAAGAAATTCAAGAACAGGTGAAAAACATCTATCAGTTCAAACTATTTCAATCTGGAAATAGTCACAAAGCCATTAGTGTCCAACTACGGACTGCACCAGTCCACCAGTCCACTGTTCATCCCTGTGAATTGTATGAATTGTTCAATACTGCACTCTTGTTTAAAAGAGTAAGAAGCAAATCAGTTTTTCGAGATATGGGTCCGATCAGACCATCCCCCACCAACCCTAACCATGTTACAGCTTCCAGAGGTAGCACTCAGATAAGGGCCAATGGGTCACCACACATATTTGCACCTACTGATTGCTCTGCTGACAATACAACTCCTCCTCAAAGCAAGCATTATGGAAATAGCCATCTGCACTGAACCATCTCCTTCACTGTTGTTTTTTTCCCCTTCTTGAATTTCATGTCTCAAAGCCAGGTTGTTTTCTGCAGGGGAGGTTTGGGGGGGTTCCTCTTATGATCGCTTTGTTTTGGAGCTGTGCTTTAAAGCCTGTCTCAACCTGTACGGCACGCTCAACCACTGGCCCGTAACATCCAAGTGCATGGCAGCTAAAGCCTGATCTACAGTCACATACCATCAGTTCTGCAGACATTTAGATCAATTATATGGAAATTTACAGCTTGGGCACTGGGCAGAATCCTCTGCAGATCTGATTTAATGCAGCTTTGTTAGAGGCTCAGGCATTCCAAAGCTAGATAAGGCTTAATGCATGACATTACAGAGGAAAATCACATTACAGAGTTCTAGTTTAGGGGGTGGGCAGGCTTATGTCCAGTTTTGGGGATTGTAAAAATGAAGTCCACTGTAGCAAATTTACCTTTAAGCTTTTTTCTGAAGGTAATTGCGTATGACATTGTTGCTAATTGAAACGCAACTAGGGCTGTCACAATTACTCGATTAAATCAGTTATTCAGTCAATTGAAACTGATTTTCTCACTAAGATTACTTGGCAATTTGCATGATTTTAAATTTGTTTAATGGTTTCTCTTATAATAACATACAGATTGGTATACATATATATATATTATACTCCCCTAAAGTTCAGTCTTAGAAGTTGGTCACATTTGCTGCTTCTTTTAATTTAAGTTGTCCCAAACACATTTTTGGGCACTGATGCTGAGGTCTGATGCTTGTTGTATCATATTGCTACAGCATATATTATGATGGGGATCTATTATGCTCATTATTATTGTTCATCATTTTTTTTTCAAAAACATTATAATACAACACAATATAAATATAATGCAAAATATAATACAATGTTTTTCTCAACTTTATTCAATACCTGTTTGAAACACTCTGTTAGAGCTCATGCGTCTTTAAGCCCCACCTCCTGATGAGCCATGTTTGCTCTGATCAGGTCACCCACTCTGTTAACAGTACTGTACTAGTTAACAGTATGGCTATATTTACAATGGTCTTGGTCCTGCCGTATCCACCTTCACACGCTAGATTGGGAAGCAGTGGTGGTGCATTTTTACTGTTTTAGCTCTCTGTGTGTTGTGTGGGAGTGTGGCAAACTTGCAGGTAGGTGGTGATAAAGACTGTTACGACATGACATCACCTTGTAACAGAGAAAAGGGCTGGACTTGTAGCTGACAGCATTTCAGGCAGCTGCAAAAAGTAGTTTCTGTGGAAGCTTGAGCTTTAATGTAGCAGCCCATATATATATTCAAAAAAAGCTGCATGACAAACTAAAGGAAAGGGAAAAAAGCATGATAGGTTCCATTTAAAGTCTTTTCTAAAGGCATCTAAGTTTACCAGTAAAGTGCTTTGGTGTTTTGGAAAGCTATACATGGTGTGTTACTGTTCAGTCCATTATAGTTTAGCATATTCATAAAAGTCAGATTGCTACCAAATTCCAGTTATCTAAATACTTCATAGATTACTTTATTGCTAACATAAAATATATCATAATTTATGAGAAAGGTCTAAAAGTGAAAAGTGTAATGCTTTTCAGTTACTGCATGAAAACCATGAACATACCATTAAACACTAGATACTGTGTTCTGCTTCCAAAGAGTTTCACTGGCTGAAAATTTCAAGTTTTGAAAATCAATGCCACTATCAGTGTGCGACCAGCCTGAGAGCTGACACCAGCAAAGAACCCTTTCACACAGATGACCTTCAGGTCACTAGTCAATGAGAGAGGTGACTGAGCCAAAAATCCAGGTCATAGTGCTGGAGAGATTACTTCTACCCAACAAGATAGAATACAGACAGCATGGAGAAAAGGTCACATAACAGGGGGAGGTGGGAGAGAGAGAGAGAGAGAAAGAAAACAAACAAGACCTCTAAAGCCACCTGACCACTCATCTGAAACCGCTCTGCATGATGAACATGCATGGCCATTCCATTCATTTTAGCACGTTGTACTTGAATGCCAATTTGAAACGTTCAAAAGATGCCAAACATTGCAGGCCAACAATATCACTAACTACTGCTGCGAAAATTTAATATCACAGTAAATTCCAAATATATCACATAGTTAAAGTGTTTGGTCATATTTAAATTAGCATTAGTACAGTTAATGATGCCATGCTTCATGTGTACTGCTAAAATGAAGTCTGAAAAACTTCAAAGAGCTTTTTTGATTAAACTTCTTCAGCTCTTCTTCATTAAGCCAATGAGATTCTTGTACAGACAGGAAGCAGAAAACATGCTACTTTTTTATAAAATGTTCTTTCAAAAGAAACTTATCTGTCATCTATCAGTGCTGCTAAAACTAAAAATCTGTATTGTGTGGCACCATTACCAACATATTGCTATAAATGATGTATCAGCCACTGCTAATACTAACTATGGCCATTCCTTGGCTCTAGCACTTTGAACTTGAACCCAGAAGTTTGCCAGACAAATGGAAACAACTTGCAGCTTCAGCGCAGTGGAGATGTCTCAGCAAAGCGTACACAAAGAAAAGCCATCTAATTCCCATTTGAACAGCTGGAGGCTCCGGTTGTCCCGGCTAAAAACTTTGGCAGAGTCTCCTGACAGATTCCCCCCTTAGCTCCACTTCCTCGCAAGAAAACAAAGGAAGCGGAGGAGAGCGGGGAGCACTCTGAAACTGACCACGTCTGCCCAGCTACAGCTACAGCTCCTATCCGCTCCCTTTTGTCCTCAGGACGCCCCTTTTCACCCCCGCGACTCTACAACTGTCTTTATCTGCCCATTTTTCTTTTTCCAAAAGAATGAATCTGAGCCTTACCTCTCAGACAGAACATGGTCTCCTCTTCGGGGCAGTGGTTGTGGGTGTGTGTGAGTTTTAAAGTGTGTCAGAGTTTTTCGGAGAGAGCGTTGTCCTCACACAGCCTGCTGTCCTAATTGAAGTAACCCCCCCCAATCCCAGTGTGCACTCACACAGGTTCATAGATACCGTCTCTAACCCCCCCCACCACCACCCCATCCCGGCTCGCTTTCTCTCTCCCTCTTTTACACACACACACACTGTTGCTCACTCCCAAAGTGGCAGCCTGCCAACTCATGTGCTATGGGAACGTGCTATTCTATCCCAATGTACACACTACTGTGGCTGCACAGTGTTGCAACAAAAGGGAAAAATTACACATTGTTTACTTAAATTCCGGTCAAAATGGCAATTAAGTATAAGTAATTAATGTTTCTGGAAAAACAATGTTCCAGAAACTAACACAAAAGCCTCAACAACTACATACATCAATCAGCTTAACATTTAAGGTTCAGTCTAGAAAGTTGGTTTAACTTTCTGCTTCTCACAAGCTCACCAGAAAAAAAATTACTTACCAGATTCGATTTAGCATGGACTGGACATTTCTGGATTTCTCAATGTTCAGTCACTCTTGCATCAAAGAATTGCACAGTTGGACCAGATTTGGTGGATGCCTTGCCTGCACAATTCTGAGGGGAATTTCTTATAGACTGGGATTTTTGCCAGTGCTAGTAGACCTGTATGACCATAGGCTTCCATAAATCTGCAAACTCAGCTACTTCCTTCACACTATGGCCTTTGGCACACCCAATCACTCCTTTTTAACCGATCATTAACTTTTGCTTTGTGACCCATTTTTCAACCATCAAACGAAACATTCACTGCACTGTACCACCTCTTTCTAATCTAGAAATTCCATTACCTCCCCGGGTATTTACAACCCCATCAGGAAACGGCATCTGAAGTAATCTGGCATTACTACCACCTTAAAGATCCAAGGTAACAATAAAATAAAACAAGTGATTGGTGTCAGAAATAAATCCAGATAATGCAGTTAAATTACGTTTTGGGTTAATGTGCATAGGACGTTACTAGTTGCCCTATACCTGCTGACCCTCCACACTGAAATCAAACTAAACTCAATACAGCTACTGGGTATTTTGTATGGGTGCATTTACTGCATGACTTGCTGCTCGCACCACCTGATATTTTGCTTTTAGGGGTATTTTATGAATCACAGTGAGGGAAGTAGGGGTGTGTGTGTGTGTGTGTGATCATTTTAGTAACACAAATGCAGAAAAGTTAACTTAACTAGTTAATTTGGGGACACCATAATTAGCCACTATATTGATTTACATTTACTAACCAATCATTACATACAGCCATAACTAACATGTATTCTTTATTAGCCTTCATCTCAAATAACCATCATATTATTAACATTACGTTTAATTTTAACGTGATTGTTACTTTGTGTTGGGTCTGCTGGGTCTTCTTAGATTGAATCGTTTATGCTGAGATGCTTTGCTGAGATGCTAATGCTTTGAGGGTTTCAGCTTCAAATGATCCCAAACTTTGGACATTTCTGTCTTTTCTGTGAACCCTATGTGCACATATGTTCTGTGCACATCTATCTATCTATCTATCTATCTATCTATCTATCTATCTATCTATCTATCTATCTATCTATCTATCTATCTATCTATCTATCTATCTATCTATCTATCTATGAATCATATTTAAACTCCAGATTCCCTTTATCTTTCCCCACACTAATGCAAATATCCCACAAAAAATACATAACTTGTAAGTAATAGCTGTTTTGACTGGTAGTTAAAAAAGAGTGCATTTGAAAGAGAGAAAGGAAAAAAAAAATAGAAACGTGGTCACAGCTCTCTCTCCTAGCCTCAAACCCCAGCTGCAGCTCAGCTGATTGTTCTCTGCTTGGCTGTCAGCAACCGTAGGATTTGGACACACAAAAAAGCTATAAAAATAGCCAAATCCCCTACGCTCACCGCTTTATTATCAAAACAAGGGCTCACCCTAAGGCTATTGTCCTGGGCTGCCATCACTGCTTAGTTCTTTGACTGAAAAACACCGTCAGGTGTGCACTTTCACCATATCACTGGTACTAATCTGACAGCTATAGAGATACTTTAATGCCTGACAGTTTTCCAACTGCTAAGGTGTAAACAAAGTTTGATGTCCAATGTGTCATTGTAGAGAAAGCGTTTAGCCAAAAACATATTTTTAAATAAATGTAAGACAGGATATTCTGAGGAGGTTTTACTAATATCCAAATGTAATAAAAATATACTACATGTAATAAAAATATAAATATAAATTATATAAAGGAATAAAAAAAAAAAACAACTTTTAAGTGGGACGAAAACCCCACAATGTTTCTGCTCTGTGCAATCAGTGTACACAAAAGACAATCAAACTTTGTGATAACATCATCTGATAGTACCCTGTTTTCCCACAACTGAATTCAACAGCAGAGAGTAGGAGGACATGTAATGTCCAGAGGGTGATTGGTTAGGGATTTTTCAAGGTCCGAGATGTAAACAAAGCCATTTAGAGTCTGATGTGAAAATGTTCATTGTTGAGAAACCAACTATGTTTTTTACTGTGGTGGTGATGGGAGTCAGTGGTCACAATGTCTGCAATGCAAAATATGCCATAACCCCAAAACCCCAGTCAACCTACATGTTTCTACTGTGTTTTTATATGTAATGTTGAAAATAATTAAAAATCTGGAAACATCAACATTACTTGTATTACTTGTGTCTACAGCAAAAAAACTACAGCAAAACGTCTCAGGCATCAGAAAACCCATTCTTATTTCCTGTAATAACTTTCTGTCATTCACTCCACACATACGAGTTAACTCAACACATCTTAACTCATTAATTATACAGACATTTTGAAAAAAAATGTCCAATATGATCAACAAAGATGACTTTCCATTTATCCATAGTAGTAGTAGACTCCTAATCTAGGTGACGAAACAGTGAAGATAAGTACTGAAATCAGCATCTGTTGTCGATATTGATGTGTGCTGATATAAGACTATTGGCCCATTGCCCAATCCTAAACTAGTCTATCATTTTATGACTTTATGTATCCAGTGGCAATCCTATAAATAAAAATCTCAATGGCCAAAATCCTATTCAAGTGGCTGCAGAGTTGCACCTCTTTATGTAGAGTTTTTTGGACCTGTTACAACAACACTCAAATATCAGCTCAAATAAAACCAAACTGATCCCTACTGAGCAAAACACACATGTTCTAGAACAATATGAACGCAAAAACATACACAGTGCCTACACCTACACATGAGCCTTCAAAGTGGATTTGGTCTTTTCTTTTGTCTTTTGTTGCTCCTGGTTTCTGTGTCTTGCACTGACAAAAAGCACAAACATCCGCTCCACTGCTGTTCACACTTCACACACATGGAAAAGCATTGGGCAGCTGACTATGTAATGGGGTGAGCATTATAAGGATATGTTAATGTGACTGTGATAAATTGTGTTACCAGAAACTTTTACAAGTGCATCATGGATGTTGGTAGTACTTCTAGAACACGGAATAACATTAAATATATCCAGACAAATTATAGACAGCCTGTAAACAACCGCAACACAAGTCAGCAGCATCAGTTAGTGTACAGCAACAGCCCAAACGATATGCTAGTTGGTGCTGTAGTTGATTGAATGTCAGTTATCATCTTATTTTGCCAGCTGTATTTATTTTCTCTTCATAAGTCATTTTTCCATAATTGCTTTCTCAGCATTTTTAGTTTTAGTACTACTGTAGCAGTGCTGCATTTTGTTCATTTCATCACCTGTCCATACTACATCCTGCTCACCTCTTTGGGGGAAGGGGGCATAGACCCATTCATCAAAATCCTCTTCTGGATCCAGCTGCTGTATGTACTTAGGGAAGCGTTGCCTGGACCTCTGGGACAGCGAGGACATGTTTAGGAAACTGAGGGCTCGAGGGATGGGGGGAGCCTTCGCTTTTGGCCCACGGAACCTCAGGGAACTCCATTCTCTTCTCATCGTCTCCTCTACAGTCAACTCTCTCAGACCTGGCTCAAGCTCGCACCAATCCTGACTCCTCTGGAGGAGCTCAAAGTTCTGTCTATCAGTTCATCACAATGGTGAAAATTCGTAAACACAAATAACATGCTAATTAATGTCAAAGTTTCTGCTGTCGATATTTCTACACAATTTTAAATTAGGTCAAAAGTCAGACCCCATATGTTTTAGTAGCACATCTTCACAGGTAAGATGATTCCGAGAAAAGGCAAGTGCTGGACTTTGCAGGTGTCCGTAAGTCAGCAGGTCAAATGAATCACGGTGATGACATCACCACAGTCATTGTTGCAGGTCCACAGTAGTAATAACCTTCTTCAGGTGCTTTCGTGTCTCTCCTCATCTGGCGTTTATCTGAAAGCTGGTTCCAGCCTTGCTTTGCATGATCTGACTGGAAGAAAAGTTTTTCTTCTGTTCATCACCTGTGATGTGTCCATCTTGCTGGAGGCTGCCCCTCAGACAGCATAAACATGAATCCATAAAGAGATAACATGTAATAAGGTCTGTGCAAGTTATGTGAGCATACAGCGGGCTTCGCACGCCATTGTCTTTCCTCCAAATGTTCATCCACCCACTCTCGCTCCTAACAGGTGTCCATCTGACAATAGCAACACCAAAAACCTCAAACGCAAAGTCCCTCCCTGATCCACACCAGCCAATCAGCTCACATATCTGATCACAAAGCTTCATCTAAACAGGAAGAGCAAATTCAAAGCAAGGCAACAAACGGGGGAAGAAAGTTGAGCAAAACAACAATCTTCCAACTTTACTTTAGATCTCTCTCTCTCCCTCTCTCTCTCTCTCTCTCTCTCTCCCTCTCTCTGTTTCACTCTCTCTGTCTCGCACTGTCTCTGTTTGTCTCTCCCTCTCTCTTTAATCTTCAAAAGGTTACACTTCACCAAGTCCCATGCACACCCTATAAATAGATTAAGCGCTTTAGAGTGAATTAAAGATGACTGGGACAAAGCCTCACAAGCTTGCACTGAGAGTTTAGCGCTTTGTCACCTTCAATTAGGCTCACTCAGCCTTCTGATGAAATGCTGATATATCATTATTTTAAAAAATTGCCACTAGGCCTAAAGGGTGGTTTTTCTAGCTGATTAAATCCTGGACTGAAATAAGTTGGATTGCCAGTGGGGCTTCTTAATTGAAAAACAGGCTTATAACCTCTAAAGTCAAAGAAGACAAGAATGCATGGTCATGAAGGTCTAACAGCAACTTAAGCTGAGGTATCTGCTGTCATTGTAGCGACATCTGAATTTACACCAGCAAAGTTCCCGAAAACTTTTAGCTCGATTTACGTCAACAGTGTAACTGTGTGTTTCTTTGTCCCAGATCGTCTTTTCCCCAATCTGTTTGTACATAGTAGAGTTTTTTACATTTCTTTACATATAGGTGAGGTCATTTAGTATATTTAGCATGTAAACTAATACTACCATGCTATAAAGTAATTACTTGTGACTCGCCACAAGCATTGCAATGCATAAATGTGCTGATGTTGTGCAATGGTAAATAAACACTGAAATATTATAATGCATTTAATGTATGTAATACAATGTATAATAATGTTCTCAATAGATTTTAGTCTCGTGGAATAAAAGTTGTAAAAAGAAAAAAAAAAAAAAAAAAATATATATATATATATATATATATATATATATATATATATATATATATATATATATATATATATATATATATACATAGGAGAACTCAGAGAAAATACAAGCCTAAACTGAAACTAGGAAAATATAGCAATGAGTATCACACGTGAAGATGCAGCAGTGAATAGCATGCACTGGACTTCACTTGTGTGAGAACTGAAATTGAGCAACTACCGCTCTGTGCTGTTCACACCATAGGTTTTGTCGCATGAGATCTGCAATCCAACAACTCAGTTACTTGGAGACCAAAGAGTGTGAATTTGTACCCAAACCCGTTGCATTAAGCCAGAACTCCTTTTACAACTTTCTTCTTTTCAGGCTGACATCCAGCCTTTGGTAGCTGCCAAACAAGCTCAACTCTCTCATTGGAGGTTCCCTAGTAAGCACTTGTTCAACAGTTTAAACAGTGTTTTAGATGTCGACATAGAAGGTATGTTACTTTGGTCAGGGTAAAAAAATGACCAGATGTGGCCTTACATGCCCATTTTCACTGTATGTTTTGGTCCTAGAATGAAACTAGCTGTTTTGCCTTTTGCCTATTCGTGAGCTCATGAATGAGACACTGCGAGGCTCACACAGAAGCAATATGTAAAACACACAGAAACAGACAAAAGGGTTCAATAAAATGATCCTAGGTAACAAGATAATTCACACAGTTTTTCTGCTGCTTACAGGTTGGGGCTGGGGTTGTGATTCTAGTTAAGGTGGAATTGCGCCTCTCTCCCACAGTCTTTGCTTTGGAAAGCCAGAGTTTCATCTAAGTCCAAAAAGTTCAGTTTTCATTTACTTGAGGAGGGGGCATTGCACTTGGTTGGTATCAATAACAATTTTTGATCCACAGTCTTAAGACTGGACTCAAGTACTACAACACTACTTGGAATACAGAATGTCATTATTGCAAAAACGTGTTGCTCAAAGCAAGTCCTTCTTTGAGGTTTGAATGGATATGTCAGTGACAGTTCACTGTCAACAATAGTCCTAACACAACATTTGCCCACCTCTAAAACAAGCTTAAACACTATTCAGGTGTTATCAGCTTTACATGATGAGGTGGAGTAATACAGTTTTATTACATGATATTTGTAATATTTATGACTGATTGACTTGACTTGAGCAAGGCACCTAACCCCTAACTGCTCCCCTGGCGCCGTGGATAGGGCTGCCCACCGCTCCGGGTAAGTGTGCTCACTGCCCCCTAGTGTGTGTGTTCACTAGTGAGTGTGTTTGTGGTGTTTCACTTCACGGATGGGTTAAATGCGGAGACTAAATTTCCCCACAGTGGGATCAACAAGGTATCTAAAAAAAGAAATAATAATTAAAGCTAAGAGACAACACTGCAACAATAAGTCAATTCTTCCATTGTTTTACACTAATGTCTGGGGTCACTAATTAAATTCAAAGTCAATTTCTTCAATGATACATATATAACACAAAGCCAATTTCTTAGTTTTTTGATAATAAACAAATAATAAACAGATTAGCAGTATTGTTGATTATTTAATGTGTATATGTCTAGCAGTACACTTGAAGTACGATAATACATCAGTTTGATTTGGGCCACAAAGAATAAAAGCACATGCATCTTTGAGCCCTTCCATATTCTCCGTACTTTCCCCATGATATGATGGAATAATTACTAGCATGGCTATTCATGCAGGGTTAATAGAACCTGAGGTTATTTCCTCACTATTTTATAATAGGTAAACGCTGCCAGAAACTTTATTCATGTGGAAGCACATAGTCCAGTAGTAATTACACTACCCCAACTCCCCATGCAAAACTAATTTTGTCCTAAGACTTATCTCACTGGGTAAATGCGTCCTCCACATCCAATCGAATCATTTAAATGTCATTTACAGGTAGCCCATTTTCTATTCACACATTTGGAAGGATGTCTCCTTCACAGAGCAAATCTAAGAGTGCCTGAAACTGTAGCCTCTAGGACTCATTTTTACATTGTATCTTACATTGCATATTCATAACTCAGCAAATGGGAACTTTTTTGCTGAAGCATTCTTTTAGGACAATGTAAGTGCCAAGTGATTTTGAGCTGCGTCCTAGAACTAAACCTGTCAGATGGCATAACCCTAGCCAAAAACAAAGTCTTGATTCAGACTGAAATAGCACATAAATGATCAGCAACAGCTCTGTACTATCTGAAATCTGATTCTAACTGTGTCAAAACATGATTGTGAACAGTACAGTCAGATAGTTACTGTGGCCATGTCCATCGGCACAGGCCAAACGAAGAGATATGTATCTCCACAAAATGCTGTGATACCAATGACCCTGATCAGCATCAGTCAAGCCATAAATATTCAATGTCACTGGTGTTTAAGCCAGTTGGCAACCTTACCCTGAGTTATAAAGTGCAACGTCCAGCCAAATGAGCCACAAGCATCTTTTTAGATTACGCTATTAAAGCTAACAGCAGTTGGATGACCTCAAAATTGCTCCACACATACCACTATCTGTACGTGTATTTTTGAAAATGCCAGATGTAGATCATATGCTATATAAAATCAGTCAAAAGTTTGAACACATATACCAATAGAATTTACATAATAACACCTGTGGGATTATACTGAGACTAAAACAGTGTTACATGTGGAATCAACCAAATTTGTTGCAAATAGATGAACAGTTTGATGTAAAATGCTTTGTTCTAAAAGGAGTTAATGCCTCTAAAAACTTTACCATAGAAACTGATAATAATAATAATAATAATAATTGATGTTGTTGTTGTTACATATAATGTGTGGGTTCAGCAGTCATTTGCATAGTAAATATATACTTGTGTTAGAGACATGATTCCTGGTTTCTATTAATACCACTTTGAAGAAAAGGGAAATCTTCATCTGTAAGTTTACTGATCCAAATTTCACCATCCACTCTGAATGACTTTGTTTAAACCATCACTTAAAAGGCCTTCCATGTAAAACAGTAATATTATTACAATATTAGATATTATGATAAAACTACTTCACTCCATGTCCTCATAAAAAGCTAATAACCCCTGAATAGCACTGAAGCTTGTTTCAGAGGTGGGCAAATGTAGTGTTAGGAGTATTGCTGAAGAACTGTCACTTATATATCCACTTAAAACGTAATGAAAGACTAACTTTCATCTTAAAAATTAATCTTAGCATTAGTGTTAGCATGAGAACCTTGGGGGCTAAATGACCCATAACAACATGTGATTTCTCAAACCAATAATGCAGCAAACAATAAACAAAGAAGATGCAACATTTAAACATGAATATATATAACTGTATTTATTAAAACTTTTAATAAATAGTGCACCATTTCCATCCTACATAAGCTTACTCTGTCTCAGTACTCTGGTCAGCATTGTGGAGCTTTGAGATCTACAGGTATTAGCTTTCACCCACAAGATGGCACCAAAGAGCTAAACATTTGATTTTATGTTGAATATTTGATAAAAGGCTGCATTTAACGACAGCATTTGATTATTTGCGGATAGCCAAAGTTTTAAATGATGGGCAGGTATTTGATGGAATGAGGACCAGAGATGTTAAGAGGTCAGAGTAACATCTGACACAAAAGCCACCTTCCTGTTTATGTGCAGCTTGCCAATTTTCTGTCTGAGCTATTTTGTGTCACTTGTTTCCTTTACGGATAAGAAGGGAAACCCCCTGAATTTCCTGGAGTGGTCAGAGATAGCGCGAGCGTCTTTGGGTGGAAATTAAGCGAGCAGGATCTTAGCCTTATCCGTCTCATGTCTGTCACTGGAATCCCAAAGGGAAAAAACTGGCCTTCATTCAGTTCTAGTACAATAGGCAGCTTGTTTATAACCATACCAAATGTTAACTTGGTCCACTGGAAAAACAGTTTGCACGAAATGTTGACTTTTGCCTTATTTTACACTGAACAAAGGTCAGCAATACAATACTTTCAAAAGTCTGTTTTGATCCAAAAACATGGGTATTGTTTTGCATGACTTGGGCTGACCTTGTGGTGCTAAGAAACCCCCCACACAGTGCAACTATGAGGAAATTAATATGCCACTGGAAATACAATATTCAAGGCACTACTGTGGCTTTTGGTTAGGTGCCAGGTTAGACCCACCCAAAAAGCCACTAAACTCAGAGGACAAAACCCTTCCTCCTCCGTGCTTACATACATTCCAGCCAATTATTGTGGGGCGGTACTGTATCACTGCAGAACTCTCCCCCAAAACTTGCGACTTTTCAAAACACACTTTCACTATTCCAAACAGACCTCAATGACCCCAGTATCAGATGTTTTCAATTAGAATTAAAAGGCAAAACAAGGAACAGTGCCGATAACATCAGTGGAGCCACATTTTTGCTCATAAAGTCCAGTCATGTGACCTCCGCTGGCTAATAAGGCTCTGAAACCTGAGTTCTGAATGCTGCTGAAGCTTAAACAATGACCTTAGCTGACCTTTAACCTTCAGACCGCTCTATTCACCTGTGCTGTCATCTCATCTCAACTACAAATGAGTGATTTTATTAGGTTGCCAGGCAAAAAACACACAGTGCTGGTTTGTGCTAAAATACTGCCAAAAATTTGGCTATATTTGGAGAATGGGGTATTTTTTATTACAGACACCTCACAACTCCAAAAAGTCAGACTGTGTTTAATATGCAAACAGAAAGTAATACTGTGAAAAATCCAACAACACAACACTGGGAATTTGGAGAAATCTCTGTGTGTAAAGGGCAAAAGAAAAAAAACATGACCAAATGCCCATGACTTGAAATGCCTCAGACAGTGCTGCATTACAAATCAACCTACTTCTGTAACTGATAACAGCACATCAGTGTACCAACTGTCTTTCATTAATACTGTTAGTCACTGCCTTCACAAATGCAGGTAATGAGAATGCACAACAAACACCATGTATCAATAACATCCAGCTACTCAACTGTCTAATTCTCCAGGACCATTCAGATTGCTGCCAGCACGCTGTTTAAAAGACATGATCTACCTAGCATATGCTGCCTTCTAGACAACATCTTTTCCAGGGCATCCACGCTTACTTCAACATGACAACACCGAGCCATATTCTGCATGGGTTACAACAGCTTACTGCATAATCGGAGAGTCCAGTCCAGACCTGTTTCTCCCTAGAAACATTTGGCACATTACGAAGCCCAAACTACAAGGCAGCACTGCTGAAGACTTGCAGGAGTGGGTGCCATCAGTTCCTAACTGATTATTGTTTCTTGTTAAAAGGGGAGGTGCTAGGACAGTGGTAAACTTTTTGAAACATGATTCAGGCTCCAAATTGTAAACAAATGCTTACAGCTTTCATTCACATACTGTCCCAACTTTTTTTGAATTGACGTTCTTCAGTTGATGTACTTCGGTATGATTTCTTAAAAACCAAGACCGTGTGAGAATGCTCTATAGAATAGCTGTTCTTGTTCCCTTTCTCCCTCACCACACATTCCAGTAAAACCACACTATACATTTCAGGAGCTGACCCATATAAAGGAAAGAAGTGAATGAATCACTTGTTCCTTCCTCTTTTTCCTGGTGGACTTCCTGAAGTAACTGGGTTCAAGCGAAGCATACGGTCCTGATCTGGCCTTCTTCAAGTTCAGCTTAAGCTTTCACAAACATACCATCTACAACTGGAAATGAACTCCAGACAGCAGACAGAGAATCAGAAAGGACTGGAAATGATAATGCCACTTTTGTTATATCAATTCTGGTATTTTGATCATAAATAATAATAAATAAATATACCACAACCACTACTTTTTGAGTAATACAAAAAATACCTTTTTAAAAATACTACTTATCTTTAGAATGAGCAATTTTTACTTAAAGTGCTTCACCTAACATGCAAAAATACACTCACACTATGACTCATGTGTAGTGTAGCTTTTCACATTTAGCTATCAGAAATGTGCGTTCTGGCTAATTTTGATACCAGAGTATCTGCAGGAGTGAATAAGCCTGTTTTTATCTTAAAGAGGGAAAAAGTACAAAAAACAACCCCAAAAAGTATGAAATTCATGCAGACTGGAGCTGGAGGCTTACTGTTATAGGTAATAGTTGGTGTAAAGAAGCTACAATAACAAGTAGCACATAAAATGCAGCAAGTAGCAAATAGTGTTCCCAGGTGGCAAACAGTTGTTTTTGTGTTAGCTGGGAAATAGAAGCAGTCCTTTTTGAGCTATAACAAGGTATTTTCTCCTCGCTGGGCGACACGCCAATGCATTTATATGTCAGAGACATATACTGTACGTCCACTATTGCTGGGTTTAGCTGACATGAGCTATACCAGTTATCCTAATTTGAATAGATCCATGATAGATCTACCTTTCCATTCATATTCTTAACAATGCGTCCTTGACATCAAGCTCACATTTCCAGCCACGGGTATTTCCTAGTTCAAGACCCTGGTTATGCCACTGCATATGGCACAAAGTCCAGCACTTGCTGCTGTTATTGGTCACATCATTAACATCTTTTTACAGAGCAGAACATCTTTTATAAATGAATTCAGAGTTGTGCATAACAAGACTTAATGAATTGTTTGTAAAAACATATCTCTAATATGCGGGACAAACTTGTGAATATGGGACTGTTTCACAGTGTAGGACAGATTTCTGTTTTAAGTTCATCTGTTGGTGGTTGTAATTGTGTTTATTTTCTTCACAGTGATTTCCCACACTGCTCATCTTTCAGCAGTTAGGACGCAGCTTCTGTGTTCTAGAGAGAATTTCATCTTTTCCTCTCTGCTTTCCTCCATGTGTAACTCCATGATAAATTGATTCATCTTCATATTAACACACCCAGTTATATTTTATATGCTATATATGGCCCTTAATATAGCATTTACTTAGTTTGACAGATAGTAGTTCATAATTGGAGAGATTTTTGTTTTTAATAAAAACTGCATAACGTAATCTTTGAGTTCTAAAAATAAGCCATTAGAGTAGCTTCATCTGTGATAGTTCACTGAGGAGAAAGTCATCACTTCAGTTTTCCTAACAATGGTGGTAAAAGGAACCAGGAGCTGCAATTCTTACATGGCAGTTTTCTCCAGAACATCTCATTTCACATCAAACCACTCTTAGTGACATTTACATCTATACAATTTTGAAAATCACAAGATTTTTTATTAAACCATTCATGCTGGCTGCCAAGGAATGAATGTGTATATAGCCTACAGGATAAAACTTTTTAAAGCTCCACACACATTCCATCATATTCCACACTGATGTGCTTGCTAGGGCCTGTCTTTTGGCCAAGAAGACCAGCATATCCACCTTTTCTGCTTAGAGGCTTCAACACTGAACACAGCCTGCAAGTCTGACCGTTCGTTGTGGTTGCATTGTCGTGTACGCAGCATACGCCTGTTTGGATTGGACATACTTCATCTGCAGGCGATTCAGAAGCTGAATGCTACTAGGTTAAATAGGCTATTGCAACAAGATAATGCAGGCTATATCATATTTTTCACTCAAAATTGTGATTTCAATATTAAACCCATTCATCTGTCAGTCCTAGTAAGCCCTACTTGCCAAGAGAAGGAAGTTATGGCCAAAAGCTAGATCCAAAAAAAGGAAGATCTGCTGGTGGCCAAATAACTTTCCACAAATGACCAAAAATTATGGAATCCTGCTGGAGTTCTGTGCAGCTTAGAATTTACTGCTGTCATTATGACTGTGAGTGTCATGTTCCCAAAGCATTTCTCCCTCTTTCCATTCAGGCAGATAGTAGAGGGAGCACACATATCTAATCATGATTCTGGTAATAATGAGTCCCTAGAGCAGCTAAAATAACTGGGGTAAAAAGGTGGTCTAGATAATGCAGTTTCATTAGAAATTGCACTCATCATGGGACTTCATAGTAATGAATTAACCATGGCCTGATAACTCACTACCGACAAATTTAAGCCTTGTAGAAGGTGCCACCCAAAAGCACGATTAAGAAGCATGCTATCATTTCAGCAAAACCAAATAAAAACATGAAAATGACCTAAATTAACCAACTCAATAGGCAGAATGGCTTATCATTACTGCTAGCTCATGTCATGAGTTATTCCATTATTATGGTCTGTAAATGACAGAAGGGCTAACAACTGGCACATTGAGAGACCCCAGAGTGCTCAGCTGCACTGAGCCACTACGTACATCCACATATGCATACATATTAATATCATATAAATATTCTTTGTTATTATGACTTCCTTTTATAATAGTGTGGCTCTTTTTACAACCAGTAATGGTGTTTTGAACACCAGTCTGGCATTTACTGATCAAAACGGCATGTGAACTAGATAATTAGCTCTCCTTCACTTGTATTCATTTCCAAAAATGTGAAAGGCTGTCATTGCTGAAGTTTATAATCAATGAAAGCTGGAGTGGTAGCAGTAACAGGACCTTTGAATGTAGTAGCGGTTTAGTCAGAGATAAGTTTTAAGTTTGGTTTAAGATTGTAAGATAAAACGCATTTGTCTCTTGCTAAATGTGTAAGAATTGGCCCTGACAGGATCATAATTTGGCCAACTGTTTAAGCTCAAATTAATTTAGCTATACCAAATTAAAATTGAACTTTGTAAGATATGCTTCTTTAGCAAAGAATTTTGGATTTCACTGGTATTTGTCAGACCACAGGCTCAGAAAAAAGTTCCAGCCTGAATGCTATATTAACCTTAAGCTGATAAAGATATTATGGCTATAGAACATCATTTACTTTTAGCATTTAATTTCTCTCTCAATACTCTTTGGATATTTGTAATTTACTGCACTAACATATTTCATCTGCTGAAGCACAACTGACTTTATAAAAGTCCAAACATCCACACACATATAATAACAGTTCTGCCATATCAGTTTGAATACCAGTCAGGTAGAACCATTTGGTAGACCTGTTCCGCCAGAAATATGTTTTTTTAAATATGTTTTTTTTATATGTTTTGTTCTCTAGCTCTTTGTGTGTTGTGTAACGGCATGCCAAACTTGGGGATATGCAGTCAAAAAGAATTGCGTAATAGGTAATGTCACCTTGTAACAGAAAAATGAAAATCCAACTAGGCATTTCAGGCAGCTGAGAAGGTTTTTTGTGGAAGAGAGCTTCTTCTTCTGGCATATACTTCCAGCTTTATAACTTTGCAGACAGTTCACATGTACAAAAAGCTACATAACACAGTAAAAGTGCTCTTTAAGAGTTTACGCTTTAGAACGCACAACAGGAACACCTGCTCTAACCCAACACAGGGCCTTTTTGTCTGCTAACCATGTGTAGAATTGGTGACAGTTCGGTGGTGATAGTGGTGATATACAACACCCTGGTGGTACAAAGCTTGGGAAAAAAGCTGATTAAGTGTATTCATTCCTCAAACGTGTGAAGGTTACCTCTAATCAGTGTGGTATTCAGATAATAGCCATTCATCATCAGTCCTCACACAGACCTTTTACCACCTTCCATGTGGTTCCCTCCATCTAAATGTATAGTACTGCAACTGTTAATCTTATTTTTAATTGATTGAAAATGCATATGTGAGAGCAGTTCTGCCAGTTTTATCATAGATGTGCTGTAGGTTAGAAAACCATCGTTCTATGTGGGTTTTGAACTAATGTACAAAACAGTCAAATAACCTTCAAGGTAAAGCCATGAGGAGAAAACAATATAACCTCATGATGAGAACTGCAGGCTGTATCTTGTGCGATTATGTGTGTGCATATCCAAGTGTATGCACATGCCTGGGTGGGTGGATGCGTGGGCTAAAAACAATAACTCAAGTGAAGCCAGACTGTACTGAGGCAACGGGGTGTTTCTGGAGTTACAGGGCTGCAGGTGTGAATGCATTGGCTCAGGCTTCGAGTCAAGAATGCACCGCCTTTGTTTTTTTTTCCATCTCTCCCCGAAATCATATTTCACTCTCAACCCAAATATCCATTCCATACTGACCCACTTCTTTCTTCCACATCCCCTGCGAGATCGTTTAATTAGTCTGCAGTCAAGGGCAAGCTGAAGGGGAATCTACACAAAGGGTTTATGATGCTAAGAAACTGGTGGAGAGAATAACTAACTAGGAAACAGTCTAGCAAAGGCTTTGTGTAGAGTTTCTGGGCTAATTCTATAGAGAATGCCATCCTTACTGACAAAAGTTAGAAGAGCAGACAGAAATGGACAGTTATTTATGTTGTGTGCTTGACGGTGATGCAGCTACTGCCAGCACAGATATCTCACTTGGGCCTGTAGTGTTGGGGCTGTAGCTGTCTCATGGGCCAAAGAAATCTTCAGTTATTAAACATGACAATGCTGTTTGCTTATTTACTCACAGTTACTGAGTATCAACCATGTTGGTGCCAAAACAGGCTAGCATAAGTCTATTATTATTATTATGATAATGGCAATGTGTTCATCCATGCTCAAGGCCCAGTGTGATTGGCTCAATTGTATTGTTGATATAGCTAGTGCATATACCACAGAATATAACTTAAGTGTATATACTCTAGAACACTAGCCTTTAAAAGAGCATCAGTTGGTTTGAAACAGCAATAGTGTGTAAACAAGCAAATGACATTACTTTCCTATTCAATGGAAGTTTCTTATTTCATGCTTCCATATCATTCCGTCTTTTTAGTGTGAAGAGACTCATAAAGATAATGCTTATACTCCACTGTTAACCAAAGTAGATCTTGTGTATACCCTCTTACAAAGAAAGCAGAGCCAAACATGTACAGTATATTAGAAAAATCAAAACAAAAATAAGCAAAACTAAATAAATTAGGACACAATGTCAAAACTGTTCAGAGTGCTTATGCCACCCCCTTGTGGAGAATCTTCAGCCTGCTAAGCATGAGTGAGTGAATGAGTTATGAGCCAGGCCCATGAGGAGATTTGCATCCAAAACACGTCTGAAACAATAGCAGATCAATCGGAACAACAGAGAAAAGAGAACATTTAATTAATGTATTTACAAGTTAGCTTTCCCACGGAAACAGTCAGCCTTGCTAGCAGACTATAACCAGGACTTTGTAGAACCAGGAACCACAGACAGTTGGCCCAGGGCCAAATACAACAGGACTATGCTATAAAGTATGGGAGAGTGGGAGTCATATTCACTGCAAATCACCGCAGACCGAGGACAGCGCTGAAGAGAGTGAACCCCAAAGAAAACATTTGGCCCTGTCCACTACAGACACTTGATTCACTGGTGAAGAAGGCCTCCCGTCATGAACCTGTAAGACTCCCCCTTCCTAGCACACTAAATGAGCATGGTTACAATAGGATATCAGCTAAACTCATATAAGCTATTTCCAAAACAAAGACTACACTTAGTCTACAGCCAAAGTCATGTGGTCATCCATTCAAAATCCTTCTTAGTCCAAGTCTAGAATTAATCTTGTGTCTGGGAATCCAGCTATCCGTGTCTAGATCGCTGCAAGTCAAGAGGTCTAGGGGTCCTGTACAAAGCTCACCATTGTTCAGATTAAAGTGCTATGTGGTGGGGTGGGGAAAGGGTCAGCAAATTATGCTGAACAACCTCAGTTTTACCTCACGCTGAACGTGAGCATGGTGCTTTTCAAGAAGATATTTTACAAAATGCTAATATTAGCATCAATTATTTGCACTGAGAGAAATTCTGTGTGATGACGGTTCAAATATCTCCATGTTTAGTAGCAGCCTTATCTTTTTTTGTCCTGTCCTTCAGTGCATCACTACTTACCTATTAGTCACATACTTGTCCCATACAGGCACCGATGCTAGAAAAAACATTTATTGGCTTCTCTCAAAATTGATTGGTACTGATACTGCTCTTTTTTCTTGAAAAACACACAATAATGAGCTATTTTAAACTGGAACTGGTTCAAATGTGTGCAAAAGTAGAGCACTAAATAAAGAATAAAGACATTTTAGCACTGAATCATAGTAAGTCACATGGCTTACATCTCCCCATGCTGTGTTAAACTGCAAGTAACTCAAGCAAGATTAATTTCAGAATTAGATTCTGATTTCTTATTCTCAGATATCTGATGCAGCATTACAGAAAAGTGCAGAAAACAACACTGTATGTCCCAAATGATCCCCTTCTAATCAGCGATGAACTGATTTACTTTAAGATCCACAAATTTCTGATATACCTGTTCATTTCGACTAATGCTTGTGTTGCTAAATCCAAACAAACCTTCACAGCAATGTTCATCTAGTGTAAAGTGCTGCCTGAAGAGCAGGTTGTTACTGCAAGAATAGGGAGGCACCTTCGATACACTTGATTTCAGAAGAAATTTACACGGGCAGGTGTGTACAAACCTCTGGACACATAATGTGCGGTAGCGACATCAGTTTTGATTGTTCTATTTTGTTAGTGATGCAGCTCATCAAATGATATTACCAGTTAGATTCAACTAACAACTACTTGAAAAAGGATCATGGCAACACCAGTGTCGACAAAGGAAAAGCAACAGAAAAGCTTGCAGAAATGTAGGACAGTGTTTCGCAGACCAAGCTGAATCATGTAGAGGAATGTTTACATCATAATTCAAAGCCAGGCATAAGGTTCACAGCTGAAAAGTTTCAGTAACCACAAGGAAGCACTGTTAGCCATCAACAAGAAAAAGTCCCGTTGACGAATATGGACAAAAGGCGATGCTTCAAGGAAATCCACTAGTTCCAAATGAATTTACGAAATTCCAGTTTAGTAATATTTTTGGTAAGCAAGATCAAACAAAAGTACATGCAATTGTGCAATTTCAGTAACATTAGAGCATGACCAAACACAAGCACTACGTACTTAGTGAATCAGAGCTAAACCTAAACACCTGAAGTATTTTTTAAACAAACAACTAGCATTGAACACAAGCCGTGGAACTCCATGAAAATGAGCTTTCCACCAATAAGCTGCCCTCTGTGCTTGTGGGAGAATGATTCACTGCAACTGTCTAAACATGATGTCACCACCGAATCAAGTCCAGAGCGCAAAACTTTCCCAGATGAGCGAGCGACTGACTGTACACAGTCTTGTGGTGATATCACATATACTTTCTGTTGATATCATATTATATTTTACAGTATTTCAACAAGATCTCACAGACACCGTTACCATTATAGGACCACAGCTTCATAATGAATCATGGCAAGCGAAATAAATGTGTAACTGTAGGAAGGGATTTGATACATCTAAATACTGTAACTGAATGTGGGAGTAGGAGATTCAAGTTTAGAGAACTTCAACAATTATTACACAAAAGGTGCTCCACGGTTCCACTTATTGATAACTTTGATCTATATTTGCTACTCAAGAGGTTTTGGTAATTGGTATGTGTGGTTTCCTGCATCCATCCATTCTTTCTATAATACAGGACCAATCTTAAAGACGAAGCAGTCCAACATAATTTTTTTTTTTCAGCTGAGTTTCACTTTTAGCCCCTGAGGCCAGCCAGGTGGATGGAGCCTAGTGATCATGTTTTAGTATGGAGGTCGTTTCACCAGCTTCTAATAAAAACACTTATGCCTATGTACACTTGTACAAAATAACCAAATAGAAAGAATTTGAAATAATGACTATATAATTTGATATTTATGTGCCTAATGCAAAGATTATTAAGACTGTCAGAATTACATAATGCTAGTTTATTTAATTTTTTCTCACTTGTAGGGTAAAATGTAAAATCCTCCAGAGCAGATTCTAAGCTTTAATGGATCATGTGTATAAGGAAAATAAGTGATGGTTTATGTTTTATACTTTATATACAGCTACTCTTGTGTACATTCAGGCTTGTTTGGTGAAAAAAAAAAAAAACCTGTTTTTGACATAATTATGAAATTATGTTATTGCTTTTAAGTAACATGCTATAGCAATAGCAATAAGCAGACTTCTGGAAGCTAATGTCTTGAAGCCAGTACAGTGTTTTCCCCAACATTATGTAGGCCAAGTGGCCCAGATGTAAAACAAACATCAGGAGGAAACAGTAGCAGGTCTTTACAACGTACATGTAGAGTACTGAGCAAGTTTAAGCATTCAAAAGCATGTCAATTGAAAAGGCCGTTCATCAGGACAGAATAAACACTTATAAAAACAGGTTAATGTGTAGTTACATACTTTAGGCCCTTTAGACAACAAAGAGAACTAGAATATGCAGTTAAGAAGGTGGTTTTTAATATTCACAAGACTCTCCTATGCCACAGTGCTAAAAACATAGGAGGGTAACAGCCATTAGTTTGCCCTCATGTCATTTCTACATGCTGCTAAAGCAATGTCATTGTACAGCTTAGCCTGATTGGAGAACACCTACTGTCCAAACATTTTCACTGCTTGATTAATAAGCTGTTGGCCCTCTGCGCAAAAAATGATTTCATCTTTTACTTTTTAATATTTACTCTTTTATTTTGACGGCTGCCTTATGCCTTGGGCATGGACACAATCTCTCACTAATTACACACCCCCACACACACTTTTTCATTATTATCATTTTTTTAATTTACTGAATTATTTACAGTCCAACAAAAACGGCGTCCTGGAGAAGTGCAGGGTCCTAATGATCTGAGGGTTTACAGGTGACTTCTCCTCATGTGTGCGTTACTGCGAGCTGCTCTGCTGAACTTTGCTCTCCTCATGTGTGCATTACTGCGAACTGCTTTGCTGAATTTCGCTCGGTAACATCGCTTCGCATGCCGGCTAACCCAAAGGCCAACAGCAGGCACTGCAGAGGAAGCTGGCAGCACAAACTGCACCACGGGTTCCACTGGTTCAACCTCATCTCTTCCGTCAACCTCCATGAGTTCCTCCTCCTCTCGTCTGTCAACCTCCATGAGTTCCTCCTCCTCTCGTCTGTCAACCTCCATGAGTTCCTCCTCCTCTCGTCTGTCAACTTCCATGAGTTCCTCCTCATCTCTTCTATCAAGCTCCATTGGTTCAACCTTATCTTTTTGCTCGACCTCCATGGGTTCCTCCACATCTCTTTTGTCAACCTCCATGGGTTCCTCCACATCTCTTTTGTCAACCTCCATGGGTTCCTCCACATCTGTTTTGTCAACCTCCATGGGTTCCTCCACATCTGTTTTGTCAACCTCCATGAGTTCCTCCACATCTGTTTTGTCAACCTCCATGGGTTCCTCCTGATCTCTTTTGTCAACCTCCATGGGTTCCTCCACATCTGTTATGTCAACCTCCATGGGTTCCTCCACATCTGTTTTGTCAACCTCCATGGGTTCCTCCTGATCTCTTTTGTCAACCTCCATGGATTCCTTCTGATCTCTTTTGTCAACCTCCATGGGTTCCTCCACATCTGTTTTGTCAACCTCCATGGGTTCCTCCACATCTGTTTTGTCAACCTCCATGGGTTCCTCCGCATCTGTTTTGTCAACCTCCATGGGTTCCTCACTATACAGTGCCATTACGGACATATGTGAAACAAGGTCCTGCAGAGCTGGAAACCAAGTCCACCTCCATCTTCTCTGTCCTCCTTCTCATCTTCTCGGTCTAGTTAATGACTCTATTATGACACCATTTAGAATGTGGTGCAGGTTCTGTGGTGTCATCCACAGAATGTACTGAATGGCCTTAAAGGAGCTGAAGGTTCTGAACATTACATTAACTGTAACTGAACCGCATAGCAGCTGTGATTTGATTGTGGCATAGATCACCACAGTCATGATTATACTTGTGATTAGATGTGATTTGTAATGTGTTTTGATTTTATATAACAAAAGAGTTCTGAGGGGAGGTTTAGGATGAGGTTTAGGATCAGGGTTAGAGTTTTGGCTTGGTGCTCAGTACGTGTTGGGCTGAGGTTAAGTTTAGGGCCAGGATTAGGGTCTGTTATAATTGAACAGATATTTACTGGAATGTAAACTAAATGCAAAGTTAAAAATACTACCGTAAAGATGTAAAGATCTGAGCTGGGTCTTCCAAAAGCATCTTAGCACAAAAAACATTCTTAAATGGTAGAGTGAGCAGTAGACTGAACCATTCCACAAAGGATGATATAAGCACTAATGTGCTTTTGGAAAACTGGGCAGGTGCTTAGTAGAGTTGAGCCAGATTATGAGCGTTTAGCTCTATTCTTCTAGTGTCCAGCCACAGTAAGCTAAATTTCTTGAAGCTGAAAGATTTCTTTCTAGGGACGCACAGAAATTAAAAATTTGACCAAAGCTGAAACTGAACAAAATGAAACATTTGTTCAAAGGCTGAAGGCTAAACACTAAACACGTTTTTCACAGTGTTTAGGTAATTTTGACACTTTTCCACCACTGCATACATTACAACAGCTAAATCCCAGATATCCCACATCTGGCAAATATATGGCACTGTTGGCCGACTGTTGGCACTGGCAACCTGCTGTAACAAAAGGTGGCCCACATATTTACAACATGCATTTTGCCAACTTGCCTCAAAACAGATTTGGCTCACATCTTGCTACAGGGAGATCTCAACCCATCTAGCAAGTGGGCCAGATGAAAATTGGGGATATGGGACAGATTTGGGCCAGAACAGTTTTGGCGTCTGGGATGTATATTTGTCTTGGTTTTTAAAGAAACAACAATTACTAAACTGTAGATTAAACACACTTACTGAACACTAAACATTTTAACATCCCAGCAGACACACCAACAAAGCACAGTGTGAGGATTATCTGTCTGCTGACATAATGGTTGTTAAAGCTAACAGTTCTGTTCTATTCTTTACTCTGTCTGGAGGTCCGTGTTAAAGTAGGTGTTAGCCTTGAGCAGTTGCGGCTAGCCCTGAAGCTAACAAGTAAAAGCTCACTCTGGATCCCGTTTGCACCCGGGAACTAGAAAAAGTAAACAGCATCATTAAAAATGTCAATGCTTGGTATAAATTAATGGACATTTACGCTTAACATTTAGCACTCCAAATTATTTATAAAATAAATTATAATATTTTTGATTAGTTGCACCCTTAATTTCCTCCAAACTGAAATTTTACTCTGGATGGTTTTGTTAAAATGTGGTGTTGCAACCCTGAATAGGAGATGAAAATAGATATGAAAGACATGTGTGCAGTTTTACTGATAAATAAACTGTCAGGATTTTCCACTTTCTAACAACCCTTAGTAATCAAATGTAAATCTTATAGGACCCTTAGATATGTCAGTCCAAACCAGAGGGGTCAAACTGGGTTCCTTTTAGGCCACAGCTCTGCAGTGTCTAGTGTTCTGCCTTACTAAACACTCCTGATTCAGCTCCTCAGCTAATTAGTAAGGGCTTCAAGAGCTCAACCTGGAGTGTAGAAAGAGTGAAAATCCTAATATAGAGCTACGGCTGGCTTGCGGCATTAGCTTGCATCCGGGAACTAGAAAAAGTAAACAACATTAAATGCTTCACCTTTCAGAATTAGGTTTCTTTACAATGGTAGTGACAGGAATCTACAATAGCAGATACATCTTAACCCTACACCTTTTAATTTTATAATCTTCTAGTTGTTTGTTGTTTTACAATATTCCCAGACGTCCTGAAATTGGAATATTTGAAATGTTGAAATTAAATTTTGATGGCTGTTTCAGCCCTAACAGAATGAATGCAGGATAACTCTAGTAGCTGCAAGGAGTCCAGCACCTGGCCACTGCATGCTTATGTTTAGAATGCTGAATCGTTTTTGAAGGCTCAGAATGTGGAGTAAACAATATGGAGGAGTGCACATGGCAAGCCTCATTTCTCACGATCCACAGCATCTGTACTGAAGTGCAGACTGCTGGACGGCCACTTCAAATTCTTACTGAACTCCACCATCAGGAGACCAGATTGCAGGCCTCAAAATACGTGTGTTTGTATCTCCTTCGCTGTGAACTTCATAGGAACTCTAAACAGATAACAGCCTTTTCTGGAATTGGGATAGGCTTCTGCTGCAAGCCTCCAGCATTCAACTTTTGAGGTCTCAAAACTTTCCACTCCTATTTCAATAGCCCCCCTTCTGATGAGAGTGAGGAATACAACAGGTCAATTATTCCACCTGGAGCATGAGGAGAGGGATGAAAAGACAATAAGTGAGGGAAGATAAATAAAAAATGATGGAATGATGAAAAAAATGTACATATGAATCAAACAAAAAGGGGTGCAGAAGAGAGAACTGGGGAAAAAGAAAGAGGTTGTGTGTGTGGATGCGTGCATCTGGCTGTAATAAAAGTGGTGTCAGGGAAAGCCTTCAGAAGGGCTGGAGGCACATCTGGTTTTGACGCGCTCTCTCCCTGCAGACGATCGCTGAGGAATGAGCTAGAACAGCGCTCTGCAGAAGGGGAGGAACAGAAAAGAACAAAACAGCTGGGTTGCAAGCAGTCTCGCTGTGTGTGCGTGTGCATGAGCGTGCGTGTTGAATTCAGCCTCGGCGGTACGTTTGGTATCACATTATAGTTGGCATAAACACAACAGAAGGACTATGTGATGAAGATTTCTGCTGAAAGTACCAAGAATGTGGAGCAACTTGTAGCAAACTGCTGTTTATACTAACAAACCTTAAGCTGACCCTGTTTCAATGGCTCAAGTCAGCAGCAACTGCTCTACCCTGCATGCCTTTGCTATGTCCTCTGTTATTAGTAAAGCACACTGTCGGATTTTATTCTGTGTCAACTGAGGTGAAGTGCAAGTCATGAAATGAACAGGTACCTCCAAGTAAGGAAGCAAGCAACAGCAGTGCTTCACCAGCCCAACAGTGAATAGGGGAGATTTCTTCTTCACCTAAATATAGAAATACTATCCTATAACATTCACTGCTTTTATGTTAAATTCCTTTACATTTTACGTATAATTCAATTGTTGAGATGTAAACAGTGTAATTCAGACTGTGGTCACTAATGTGAAAAAGTCCCTGTACCAAATGAACAGGAAAACCAAAATGGTAAACTTGAAAGACATGTTTTTTAATAGAGGGGACTAATTTACCCTATAATGCATGTATCTTCTTCCGGAGGCAAGAAGAGATTATCTAATAAAAATGTATATATAAAAGGGTGTTCTCACCAGTTCTACTGTAAAAGAGGCTCGGCAAGAAAGTTAAAAGAATAACAAAGATAATAGGCATTGGATACAGATAAATACAGAAATAACTATTAATAGACATAAGAAATAGATAGATAGATAGATAGATAGATAGAGTAGTAGAGTGCCATTAGGCAACATATTACACATCATGTAATACCTTTCCGTGATGTAGCTTTTACAAATTACACCAGTACTACTGAGTATCGACTCATGTTTAATCAATCAGTGCCAAATATTACTTCCAGTGCAACACACTGTCAGGGCAATGGTGAGCCAAAGTCAGTCTCAAGTGTGGTTAGATGCAGACAACTCTCTCTGAAATTGTAGCAATGGAAACGCAAAGCTGGCCATGGCAACACACATAACCTGTGTTGAATCTATCTAAAAGCTGAACTGTCCAGTATATGATATTGTGAAAGCCAAGTTTTCTGGAGGAGCTTTAGTTGACATTAGCAGCATGCCTCCAGCTACTGCCAAAGAAGTTGAACCCTCCATGAACAACAAAACCTGAAGTGAAGCATCGACAACTACGTTGATATCCTCTGGTAATAAATTATCTAGTTGGATAGCTGTTGTTGGAGAAAGCATGGCTTTGTGTTGCACTGTGAAAGCACTGTGTTGGTCGTCAATACTTAGCTACAGGCTGCAAGTAAACACTACCAGCATGCTGTCGTTGGTAAACAAACAGTGACGTTATCTGAGATTTGTTACATGTCCTAATATGAAACCAACTAGAGGAAAATCTCCCAATCCAATTCAATGAAGCTTTATTGGCTTTATTGACCGTATTAAGTACAACCCAACAACCTAGCTTCTATGACTGGTGCTATGACTCATAGACTTTAGGAAGGATATCACAAGTGCTTCCCCATGACACGCATGACAATCTGTTCACGGCATACCCTGATGACAGACTCTGACAGACTATAGGTTATAGGGATGGTTTTGAGAAGCTGGAGGAAGGGTTTTCATGTTGTGTTGTGTGTAAAAAGTTGTAAATAAATACAACAAAAATGTGAAATAGAGAAGTTGAAAAGGCATTTCATGTTATTGCAGAGAGACGTTTTGAAAAAGCACAGCTGGGTATAGCAGAACTGAATTCCAGGTACGCATACCAGTATTGGTTCAAACGTGAATAATAGCTAAACGTAACTCAACACATAAAAAAGCACACTTGCACAGGTATTCTTAGACTGTAGAGAAAAATGCAACTGAAAACTTTCTCCAGAACTGGTGAAATTCTTTTAATTCATTCAAATTAAAATGTCATGGCTAATTTAAAACAGAGGTTATACATATTTCTTTATTGTGACATCTGTACACAAACTTCGGTTGCGCTTTCATTTTATCTCAGCACAGCTGTCTTTGTGGAGAGGTGTGAATTGTTTAAAAGCAGGGTGTTTTGACTCTTCCCCTTTCATCCACATTGCTCACTAGCATCTTAACATTTCACATAGAAAGGGTCAACAGTGCCAACTCTAATACAGTTATGGGAAAAAAGCTTTAATTTGTTTACCCTGATTAAAATTTCACAGTACATGTCCAATAGGGAGGCAGAGTGGCCACTAAGGAGCCTACAGAAAGAGGCTACAGAACTTCTCATATTGTAATCCATCTATACCATTTAAACCTTTTTTGGATTAACACAACCAGACACACACTAATGTAAGTATTTTCCAGAGTGCGGTGTAAACTGTTCTGTAACTACTATGAAACTATTGTGTAAGTTATGCAGTTACAATGGTGAATGTAGGTCCAACATAAACAGGCCCCTGAGATGTAAAAGGGTAAATTTATAACATCTTCCAATTATTTTTTCATCAGAGCAGACTGCTCTCTTCTTCTCAAAACAAGACTCCCCTGACAGATGTCAGACTCCAGAGCCAATTGGCCTCAGCACAACAATGTGTTCTGCTCTAACACACCTGAGTCAACTCATCTGCTCATTATTCATGTTGAATCAGGTGTGTTACAGCAAAAAAACCCTCTACTCGGCCCTGAACAGCTGACTCCTTCCTACCCAGAGCGCCAGACACCTCTTTCCTTGGGTCTGATTTTACTAATGGAGTTGGCGCTGGGTGTCTGGAGTACACGTGTGTTCACTTATCGTCTGCTTCCTGCCCTGCGTTCACCTTTCTCCGTACTCAACACTGCAGGCAAGAGCAGTGAAAACAGCCTTTGTGTTCTTTAGGAGCCCTGCAATGAGCAGTGGCGGACAGACACTCAACAGCAGACATATAAGGAACAGTAAGATAAAACTAGCCAATAAATAGAAATGGTTCCGAAAGTGACCTGTGGTACTACTGGGAGAAAGCTGGAATCAGGAATGGAAAGAGATTTTGGGTCTTTTACAAAGAACATCAATATTATAATGTACTAGGGGTGGATGATGGAAAGTCGGTTTTCTTTATATCACAATATCCCTACTGTCCAGACAACAACAACATGATTTTATGTTACTTATGTTTTCCTTTTCCATCTTTTCCATCTCAGGCTTAGGATGGCCTTACAGGGATGATAAATTTAACTGAATGAAATTGAATTAAAATGAATATTTATGTAGGTATTGCACAAGTAATTAACATTTTTAAACCATATGTTACACTTTTATGCTATGAAGGATTTAGGCAGTTCCTGTTCATGTTCATGTGGGACTTTGTGATTCAGCATTTCTGGGTATATTACACACATAATGGAATGTCAACACAGTATCTACTTATAAATCAATTCACTTCCAAAACACTCATACCAACTTCATTCAGGCCTAAAACTAGACTTTGCTTCGTCATGCTTTTTAATGCTCTTTGGTGCAGCATTGCATCCCTCTGCATCATTGGGTCGACATATTTTATTTGTCTATTGTCTTGCATTACACATATACATCACAAAACAACTTGCCCACAAACTGCATCGAAGAAATCCTAACTGTTAGCATAGCCCTGCTCAGTGTTCATTTTCACCTGCAAGCAAAGTTTCGATCGCCTATGAAGTTACCAAAGAATCACGACTGAACACAATGTAAATGTTATTTTTGCGTAAAGCCTGCAATTTAACATTCTGCATCAGGCACATAATCAAGCATTCCCAATCCAATCTAAGATGTCCTCTAGCAATGTAATCCAACTGCCCTGCAGAACTTTCACACGCTCTAAAAAAGGATCACTTGGCACAAGGAAATATCAGGTGTTCACTCATGCGTTTTGCTGTATCTCAAATCACACTGCCTACTGTGATTCAATATTCTCAAGCTTATTTGCCATCTACTGTATATCAGCAGCCTGGATGAGCTCTATGAGAAAGCCAGGAACACTATGAGTGGAGTATAACATTGGTAAAATCCAATTACAATCCACAAGTTTATCAGCCAGAGGCGGCGGCACAGCCGGATCTCATTCGAATCTCAGAACAGCAGTGCAACTCAACAGGAAACACACACACATCATCATCGTGGTTGTCGTTGCCCCTGTGACTTGACCCAATAACCTCCATCCAGTCCCATCCTCTTCAATCTTTTGTTCTCCTTCTTAGGAAAGGAAAATCACACAGCTGAGGAAAGCAACAGTAAACAGTGAAGCCACTGAAGCAGGAAGGATCGCATGAGGAATAGGAAAGAATGATCTGGCATCCTTTTTTGGAAAAAAAAAATTAAGGTTGCATGAAGACAAAGGCTTTTTCTGATGAGAAAATGTGCATTATGGAATTCTGGGAGAGTTATGCACCGATTAATATGAAGTCCTTAATTAAAACTTAGAAACTTAAGACAAATGACAAAATTTAACTAAATTCTAGCTTGGTCAAACTAAGGAACACATATAGTACAGCTTTTACAACTCTTAAAAATGTCTGCTTAGAGTTTGTCATTGAAGCATGCATGCATGTGCCAAGTTTACAAACGTGTGATCCATCAATCAGTCTATTCATTTAATCTATCCATCCATTCATAAGAAATAAAATGTATGAGGTGTAAGGGAATCTTTATTAAGGTTAAAGAACCTCCAAATATTATAAAGTCCAATTTAAGCCTATGCACATACTTAAATTTATTTATCTGTGTAGTGATATACACGACCATGACCATATAAAGGTGTCATAAAATGGAAAACTGACAGTATAGTTAAATATGGGGAATATAGAGAATGAATATTAAACCATAGGGCTGTTAATAGGCGTGTACAAACCACATATGGGCATTTGCCACCCATATTCCAATGTCACATCTAAGTAGACATCAGAGAACAATAGAAAAATAGAAAAATAGAAAAAATGCAATACATTACTGCATGGTTATGTGATTCTTATTTATAATACTCAATCTGTTGTATATTGTTAATTAAATAACATGGCTGTCCAGTGTTGATGTTTTTTATGATGTACATCTCATGAGGCAGGTAAGTGCATGTACAGTGGATTTGACTGCTGCTGCTAGCATTACTATAAAATGTCATTACAGAATTTTGCATTGTTGCTATATTGCCAGTTTTCTACAGAGCAAACAGTGTTATTTAAAAAGGAATACTGGTCATGATTGGTGCATCCCTTATATAGAACCCTTGCTAAAAATGTAAAACAGAACATTAAAGCCAACAACCATTTCAGAACCTTTATTTTTAAGAGCCATTTGTTGTGCCTATGTTTAAAGAATCTGAGAACCGTTAGGGATTGCTACACATTGTGGACACTAAGATACTTTAAATGCTGTTCTACTCAGAACCTATACATTTTAAAAGATGTTTTTTCAAGGGTTCTTTAGTAAAGGTGCATGTTTTGCATGCTTAACTGATTCTTTGCATGGTGAAATGGTTCCTCAGTTTGATGGAGAATGTGCTGCATATGGTTCTATATATTCTATATCTGTTTATATAGTGCCAAACAGGGTTAACACATCAACTGGAAGAACCATTTAAGCATGCAAATTGTTCTATACAGAACTCTTGGTTCTAAAATGAACCATTCCCCTTACTAAAGAACCCTTAAAGAATCATTTTAATCAATACTCTAGATTGCAGATTTTATATTTTGTATCTAAATTCTCTTGACATCACACAAAAGATAAGAACTGTGTTGTGACTTTTATCCATCCATCTATCCATCCATCCATCCATCCATCCATCCATCCATCTTCAGTGGATGAGAGCAGAACATAAACAACCCTGCTTGTTGCTAAATGTCACAATGCAAAGTTTAGTCAAGTAAAACTGAACCTCAACACTGCTGGGGTTAATAGAATTTATCGCCTTTACAATTACGACTTCATGATATAATAAAAGGGGAAAGGTGAATGATGTGCCAAATTAATCCAGGATAAATACAGAACCACTTTTGCTTCCCTGAAGAACCTTGAACTGGGTGCTTCATTAAACATTCATGGTAGTTAATGAGATGTACGAGTGTTTAAAGCTTAAAGGACTTCTACATAATGTAAAAGTACTATAGCCTACCACTTAAAGCTTCTTCAGATGTGTGCATCCAGGCCAAGTACCATTTAGGAACCTGTTTTTTTGATATATCAAAGTAATGCAAGTGTTCATAGGAACCAAAAATGATTTCATATGCATCGAATCCTAATCATCCTTGGGCCAAACCAAAACGGGGTTCTCTTTAAGGGTTCTTTAGTAAAGGGAACGACTGTATTTATAACCACGGTTCTTTGTATGGGGAAATGGTTCCTCAGGCTGATGGAGCATGTGTTGAAAATGGTTCTAAATAGAAACATTTTGGTTCTCTACAGCACTGAAAAGTGTTCTTCTTGGCTCATACAAGCTTGTCATTGTAAGAAGCTTGAATATGTATGTATTAAAACCCTTGTATAACACATTCTCCATCTGAAGAACCACTTCACCATGCAATAAACCCTTTTGGCATGAAAAGTGTTTTACATAGAACTCATGGTTCTAACTAGGATCTTTTCCTTTTCTAAAGAACCCTTGATGAACAGAGTGCAGATGTAATATCTATATTGTATCACAGTAAAGAAATGATACTGTGTTGCCTGTGATTTCCCATCCACTCATGCAATTGCCCAAACCTCCAAACACCACGAGATCTTCCATCTAAGAACAGAAGACAAACAGTCCCACTTGTTGCTAACAGTCCGAACTCACACACAGTCTGAACTCACACACTGCCGCTGTGGATAAGCACAGAATTCACCACTTACGGATCGTTATCCTCTTAGGGTCCAGTTTTCGGACCGCGTCCTGCAAAGTGTCCAGTCGCTGCTGCAGTGCTGCAGACCGATGGACCACCGAACTGGCCTCGCTCTGGATTTCCAGAAAGACATTGCACGCGTGTCGAGACAGATCGGACAGCTGGAGCAGCACGTTCTTCAGAGCCGTGCGGCTCACATCGTTCAGGGATGCCCAGGATCCCGAGTTTAAAGCGCTGCAGCAGTCCGCTCCTCCAAGCTCAGCACATCTTAACGGCTCCTTTGTCAACCTGCACAGGCGCTGAGGCACCACGGCGCGCTTATAAAAAGGCATTCTGTTTTCAAGTCGGAACGTCCTGACTCCTCACACGTGTTCAATACTCCGGAAACTGATGAGGCTTCTCCATGTTGGTGATCAAATGTAGTTAAAGGCGCTCGCGCTGCGCGCTCAGGTCCCGCCACGCGATTCAAAGGATGCAACTTTCACACATGCACACCGCCCCCTCCCTTCTCTCCGAGGAGTCTCGCCTGCGCTCCGCTCCGAAAGCAGGACGGCCCGGGCGCTAACAAAACCTGGCATGGTCCTTCACCAGGCTCTGGATCCGGAGCATACTGCCTGTTAACCTGGCTGTATGTGTGAAACTCTTATGCAGCTTTACTCCCCTTAAACCTACATAAAACTAAATTGCACTGAAGTGTACAGCTTCCTGTACCCCCTTCAAAATGGCTGCAACAGTTACAAGCCTCTCATCTAGGGACGGGTGGATCGATACCTAAATATTGATACTCCTGATCCTATCGTTTACTTAAGAATTGATACTGGCCCAAAAATATCGAAATGGTTTCTTTAATTAGTATGATGGCTGTGTATCTTATCTTAATAAATAAAAGTGCTGCTGTTAGTGATGGTGGAGTATCGAAACCTCTTTTCCCTTCCGCCTTCTTCCTTTCTCCCAAAAAAAAAGCTGCTGAGTAAGAAGCTCCTTCGAACGTAGCATGCAGAAGTGATGCTGAAGTTATCAAAAGACTCACAAGCAAAGTCTTACAGTTTAACACGGCTAATGCTACAAATGTTGAAAACACTCAGCAGTTTATTAAATATACTTAATCTTTACTTTTATCTGGCATAGTTTTGATAATGTGTACCTTTCATTTGATATTAATAGAACATTTAAATGGAACTATTCAGATATTAATCTAATAAATACACATGTGGGGACAAAAAAGTTTCAACTGAGTAAAAAACTAGTTTAGGTAAACATGATTTGATTATTATTGAAAACCGAGTTGATATTTGTTATTAATTTAATTATGTTATTTAAAAAAAGAGACACAGAGAGAATTCAGATTTCTAAATGCTTATTCATTATTAATGTCAGACTTTCTGTTATACTTCTGTTTACATTTACCATTAACTATTTCAAAAATCACAAGCTTTAAAGTATTGTTATCAGGATATTAATCTTGACATTACGTATTGGATTGGATGCAAAAGCAGTTGTATCACCAATCCCTACGCTCAACCTCCTGAAACAAATGGCATAAATCATACAATTAAAAAACAATAACGCATCCAGCGATCACTTTGAAGTTCAAATTAACTCCACAACATTTCAAACTCAAATATTGTAGAGAAATTAGTCGCTCCTTTCGGCTGTGTATATAAACATAACATGTCAAAATATAACAAGCTTATTGGCAGATTCCTAGCTTCCGTAGAAATATTCATTTCAGATCTGGACTACAGCAAGGACCACCTTGAGGACCACCAGGATGGGGTTATGAAAACACTGACTGACAATCACACATAAAAGCATTAATAAACAGATAAAACATATTGTTCCTGACTTTGTGGGCAAATAGTCCACAATATAGAAATATTCATGAACAGAGGCTTACAGATACAATATAGCGAAGGAAAACTCATTTGTGAACTTATGCTTATGATCATTTAAATAGACATCAGTGTCAGACTAATTAATGACCTTCTACTAAGACTGGTGGACCAAAAGTGATACCAGAGTCTCCTCACAGTCCTCAAAGTGAGTTAATTAGGAGTCTTATTCCAGAAATGACAGGAGGACATTACAGCCATCCATGATAAATCATTACCTCGTTACCTTTACTCTCCATACGTAAGCACATTTGAAGGTAAATTCTTTGGTACTTTTATGGAGATCTAATGTGAGGACATTTACTGTTACTGGAGGAGTATTTTACCTTGGCTATCTCTACTTTAACTTAATACATGGTTTGTGTACTTTCGTCCACCACTGGATATGTATAGCTATATCTATACATACAACCTCTAGGTTTTCATAACCTAAATCTCCTTATTAAGAGTCCTTAGATCTTTGTTCTAATCTTTCTGTTCCACTTTAAATGTTGCAGCATTGTATGTAGCAAGGCTACTTATCACAAACTTTAGCAAACAGCATGAAACAATACAGGCCTACTGTTGGGTACCTGTCCAGCAGAAACAGAACAAACATTGCATCCTTTTAGATGCTTTCCTGATCTCCACGAAGCAGATTACCCTATTTGACAACTTGTTGTTTAAGTGTTTTGTTGTTTTCCTGTTCCACATGCAGCACAATTTAAGTTAGAATGGTAAATTCTAAACAAGTAGCTTTGGAACAATGCAACAGAGACAGTTTTATTCATTCTTCTCTTGGAAAAATTTCAGACACAGATTTACTAATTTGGGTATAAGAGCATAACGACGATTTCAGAATGATGGCACGACTACAGAGGATGTGCTCTTCGATGAGCTTGTTGTGTTTCCAGGCTATAGTGATTGAGAAATAAAGTAAACTGTATGGACAAGTATATAATAAAGAACTTTAGAGGGATAGATAACAGATTTGTAGGTATAGAAAAGAAAAGAAAAGAAAAGAAAAGAAAAGAAAAGAAAAGAAAAGAACTCACATGTAAACATAACAAGACACTGCCAGACAGAGTTCATTAATTGAACTCCAGGCACAATTAAAAATCCACTGAGATCTTGTAGAGCTGTGCTGAGAAATGTGTGGAAAATTTAAATATGGACAGTCTTTTCATGCAAATAGAGGAGATGAATATGGCCTTTTAAGTTAATATACAACCCTAGATGAATAAATAAAACCAGATATTCACATCTGTGGGACTGAAGCAAAGGCAAAAATAAAGAAATAAAGATAAACGTGTTTGATGGTTTCATGGTGAGACATGGCAGCTACAAGTTAGGCTGTTCTTATGCAGCATAACTTTCATGCAGCTGGTTGTATGTTACGAGTTTCTTCACAACAACTAACAATTAATCATATTACATGCAGTACATTTGACTATTCAGCTTAATACCTTCATGTATAGATATAGATATAGATATAGATACAGTGAGGAAAATAAGTATTTGAAGACCCTGCGACTTTGCAAGTTCTCCCACTTAGAAATCATGGAGGGGTCTGAAATTTTCATCTTAGGTGCATGTCCAGTGTGAGAGACATAATCTAAAAAAAAAAATCCGAAAATCACTATGTATGATTTTTTAATAATTTATTTGTGTGTTACTGCTGCAAATAAGTATTTGAACACCTGCCAATCAGCAAAAATTCTGGCGCTCAACAACCTGTTAGTCCGCCTCTAAAAACTCGTTAGCTGCATAAAGACACCTGTCCACCCCACACAATCAGTAAGACTCCAACTACTAACATGGCTAAGACCAAAGAGCTGTCCAAAGACACCAGAGACAAAATTGTTGACCTTCACAAGGCTGGAAAGAGCTATGGGGCAATTGCCAAGCAGCTTGGTGAAAAAAGATCAACTGTTGGAGCAATTATTAGAAAATGGAAGAAGCTAAACATGACTGTCAATCTCCCTCGGACTGGGGCTCCACGCAAGATCTCACCTCGTGGCATATCAGTGATCCTAAGAAAGGTGAGGAATCAGCCCAGAACTACACGGGAGGAGCTGGTCAATGACCTGAAGAGAGCTGGGACCACTGTTTCCAAGGTTACTGTGGATAATACACTAAGACGTCATAGTTTAAAGTCATGCATGGCATGGAAGGTTCCCCTGCTTAAATCAGCACACGTCCAGGCCTGTCCTAAGGTTGCCCATGACCATTTGGATGATCCAGAGGAATCATGGGAGAAAGTTCTGTGGCCAGATGGTCTTAATTCCACTCGCCGTGTTTGGAGGACGAAGAATGATGAGTACCATCCTAAAAACACCATCCCTACTGTGAAGCATGGGGGTGGAAGCATCATGCTTTAGGGGTGTTTTTCTGCACATGGGACAGGACGACTGCACTGTATTAAGGAGAGGACAACCGGGGCCATGTATTGCGAGATTTTGGGGAACAACCTCCTTCCCTCAGTTAGAGCATTGAAGATGGGTTGTGGCTGGGTCTTTCAACATGACAATGACCCAAAGCACACAGCCAGGATAACCAAGGAGTGGCTCCGTAAGAAGCATATCAAGGTTCTGGAGTGGCCTAGCCGGTCTCCAGACCTAAACCCTATAGAAAATCTTTGGAGGGAGCTCAAACTCTGTGTTTCTCAGCGATAGCCCAGAAACCTGGCTGATCTGGAGAAGATCTGTGTGGAGGAATGGGCCAAAATCCCAGCAAAATCCCTGTGTGCAAACCTGGTGAAGAACTACAGGACCTCTGTAATTGCAAACAAAGACTATTAACATTGATTTTCACAGGTGTTCAAATTCTTATTTGACACACATAAAAATTATTAAAAATCATACATTGTGATTTCCGTTTTTTTTTTTTTTTTTAGATTATGTCTCTCACAGTGGACATGCACCTAAGATGAAAATTTCAGACCCTCCATGATTTCTAAGTGGGAGAACTTGCAAAGTCGCAGGGTGTTCAAATACTTATTTTCCTCACTGTATAAAAAAAGAAAAGAAAGAATAAAAATGAAACATGGGTCCTAAACGTATACATTATTAACAGCTGACCTTTTGAAGATGTGTTTTAATATACATGTACTTTAATAATTTAATGAATATGAATATGAATATATTTGGTTAGTTGATGATAAATAATTCTAATTTTAACAGGCCAACTTCACAAGGTTAACACATCCACTAAGCACAAGGCGGATGTTTTTTTAAAGGCTGACCTGACATACATTTATCCATCAAATGCTGCATTAATATAAAACGTTTTAGAAAATCTGTGAGAAAAACACTTTGCACTTAAATGTTTATCTTTTTTTCTGTTCTAGCTTTCATTTATACTGTGTCAAGTCACCAGTAGAACTGAGTCAGCTTTTTAAAAAAAATTTTATACTGACATTCTCCAGTAAAGATCTTTTCTAAAGATTTAAATTCACAACAATATATAGTGATATGCAATAGCCTGCAATAGTCCTTGTTCTGCACATTTCAAAACATTCCAAAACTGTTTGTTATTCTTCTTGCTAGGTTTGACAAATGGCAATTGGAAAACCACACATTTTATTAGCCCCTCTAGTACAGTAAATTCAGCAAATTAACAGTACCCGTGGCTTAAAATGCACAGAACTATGTTCCCTGTAGAAGAGATTTGCATATAACTGTATTTGCATAATATATATACATTTTAAGCCATGCTGATAAACTGTGCTGTGATAAATCACATAAACTGTGACACATCTGATTCCAGTAGAGAAGGAAGGGTGTGCTGATGATCCAGTGTTTATGTTGGTTAAAAGTTCATTAGCTAAAGTCATCTAAACTTCATACACACTGTCCTCATTCTGACCCATTCAGGACTGTGGTGGGCTAGCAGCTGTTCCGTTCTTGGTATTATTGTATTTCCTCAGCTGGCAGGTCTAGAAGTGCACTGGTTTGGCCTCCTACTGTGTTATGGCCTCAGCAGCTTTCTGTTACTGGACCTTTTTTATGTGTTTGGGTTTGAAGGCCATCATGTCAATGCGCATATTTCCTTTTTGCCATGTACAGTAAGCTCCCATTTTATAAACAGCTCGCTATACTGAGCGTGTTGAGTTTTGTTTTGTCTCCTGTTGGATGTAAAGCACAAAAATATGCAAACACCTGAACATCTCATTCATATCTGCTTGTTGAACATGTCATTCCAAATCCATGGTCATAAATACAGAGTTGGCCCATCCATTTGTTAAGATTTGTTTATATTCACATCTGTTATTGAATTTCATGCCAAAATAAGGCCCTCCTCAAACTGTCTGTGAAAGCACACAGTTCTTTAGAATGTCTATGCTGTAGCATTAGGATTTCCCTCCACCGGAGTCCAAAGGCACCACTCCAGCCGATGCTTGACTTTGCACATCCTGACCTTAGGCTTATGTATGTCTGCTCAGCCATGGTTGTACTGCTGTTCTTTCTGTAGTGTGTGCTACAACCAAGAACAAATGATTCCTACATGCTTTGTGCTTCAGCCTTTAAGCTTGTGTGGCCTACTGCATACCTGTTCTTGCCCTTAGACATTTCCACTTCTCAATAACACTTACAGTTGAACATGGCAGCTCTAGTGGGTCAGATATTGGATGAACCAACTTGTGTCAAGGTGGCATCCTGTTTGGCATGCTGAAAGTCACTCTTCAGTCTTAACATGACTGCACTCTTGATTTTTTTCACCGTCTGGAAATGAGCATTGCTGATATCAAGATGTCTACATGACGTCTGCGTAGTGTTTCCCTATTTCTTGGCAGGGTCACTGTTCACTGTTGATTTCTGCATTGACAGTATTATGTAACCATGAAGGTTTCCATGATCTGTTTCACCCTGAAAGAACAGTTACATACATCAGCACTTACAGCTTTCCTAAATGTTTTGGGTTCTGGAGTCTCATTCCAATTCCCTTCTCATAAAGTATGTACAAGCATTGATAGATTTCATATTGTGTTGTTATCGGTCTCACTCATCTCCGTAGGCTTGACTTGCTACAAAAAGAGAATTCTCGTTAGGCACATCCCCATTTCAGCAAGGTCTGGTGGTGTTACATGCCTTCAGATCCGTACAGATGCTTTTATCATGCACTCCTCCAAGAGGACTTTGGAATCTGTTTTGTACAAGCTTACCATGTGGTTTTGTCTTCGGAATGCCAGGAAAAATCAAGGCAAGAACAGCATATTTTGATGGATAGGGTATTATTGTGATAGGGTATTATTGTGATAGGGTATTATTGTGATAGACTATTATTGTGATAGGGTATTATTGTGATAGGGTATTATTGTGATAGGGTATTATTGTGATAGACTATTATTGTGATAGGGTATTATTGTGATAGGGTATTATTGTGATAGACTATTATTGTGATAGGGTATTATTGTGATAGACTATTATTGTGATAAGGTATTATTGTGATAGACTATTATTGTGATAGACTATTATTGTGATAGGGTATTATTGTGATAGACTATTATTGTGATAGACTATTATTGTGATAGGGTATTATTGTGATAGACTATTATTGTGATAGACTATTATTGTGATAGGGTATTATTGTGATAGGGTATTATTGCCGGACTGTAATGCTGTCACTGAAGTGAGAACTGTGTGATTACATTACAAAATGAAGGACAAACAATGGTTATCATGCTGAATATGATGATCCAAATGAACATGTTTAACATAAGGTCTCATCAATGGTCACATTTCTTTTACATTTTCTTTTTACAAACAACATTATAAACAAAAATGAGTATAACTGTGCAAACTGTGACATGAGCACAACGACATCCTTACAAATAAATTCACCCAATAAGCAGCATGTGTTAATTCATGTCCACAGGCATTTTCAATGGCTTATTATAATTTTATTGAGAGCATGTGCCAATAAACAGATAGCGAGTCTCCCTCTAGTGGATAAACAAGGTTTTTGTGCCCTCATATACAGTCTATGTAAAAGTTTGGGCAACCCAGTCAACTGACATGCTTTATTGATGTTGTAAGTGACAATAAGTAACACATTCTTTACAGAGAAAACATGTCTGCATACTTAATTCTTAATTGCTGAATTGAGTGATAAGTTTATAGTGATAAATTATGGCACATTATATTGCCCTTTCTCCATTTTCAATAAATAGCTAATAAATAAACATATGCACTAAAATTTATAGATAATTCAAGACTGCTAATTAGGGTGTTCTTACTTTTGCATATAATTGTAATATAACATAAGTATTTATGTAATCCATATAACAAATTTGTCCTTTTTTAACTGTAGATTTACTTTGCATATTTTGAAACATGAATCCTAAATATATGAATTATTTTTACACTTGTTTTCTACATGGTCATTATGGGTAAAGAATATTGGTCAAAAGGCTACAATATGTAGTTGTCATATCAGTTCCTATTCATATCTTAACTTGAACACTTATTCTTGCCTGCAACTTTTACTTTCTCCAGAGCTGCAGCCATATACAGTAACTGATCACTTGTTTCTGAGACCAACTGATTAAACATGTGAAATCAAATACTACTGCTTGACTGGAATGAAAACTTGCAGCTACAGTGGCTCTTTGTGGATAATATAACCCCTGAGTTACATGGTTTAACAGTGTAGCTGATAAGAAAGCTGTTTCACACATTGTCCTAAGAAAAAACCTTCAACATATTTGTTGTTAGTTAGAAATGGATTTAATGTGTATATTTCATATGTATAGTTGACTTACTACTAGACAATGATAAACATTGTTATTTTACATGTTGTGCTGATATGATGTATTAGTGTGGCAGTTAAAAGTTATGACAAAAGAAAAAAGAAAAAAACACAAAGTAAAGTATTCTTTTCAGCTATTTCATTTAAAACAGCCCACAGAAGAGATAATTTTGTTAATAGCATGTGTAAGTTACTGTACATACTGTATGTGCCAAGAAACCATGAGTGCTGAGGGGTCCAAAAGCATTTTGGAGCAACATTTCTCCAACATATGTTATTGTAGGTAGATTTATCCCCAGCAATTTTGAAGAATTTCTAGTCCATTTAAATGACTTTTTTCACACAATTTAAATGTTTAGCTGCAGAGCTGTAAAGCACAATAGTGTGCCTTCATAGTAAGAGTGCCTGCAGTGCAGTCCTGTCTTTCTCTGACACTGTTTAGTGCATTATCCAGTGCAACCTATGATGACAGAGCACTGCTGAACTGCTGAAGTGCTATATGAAGCTAGAATAATCAAAAAGCTCTACTGCCACAACTAAAACAACTGGTATCTTCAGCTCCCAAACGATTACTGGCCGCTGTTAAAAGGAACAGTGATGTAACATCCCAGTGAAAACACAGCACAGACCAGGATGAATTCCATGCTGGTTTAAGTTGGTAAATACAGGGTAGTGCTGGTGTGGTGCTGGTTTAACTGGCAGGTATACCAGTATCCAAAACTTAACATAATGCTGGTTTTAAAGGTAACCAACATTTTAACTTCTACTGCTGCACAGCTACATACAAATATGTTGAGTTTAATGTTTGGGACATGTTGCAGGTGAAACAATAATGTTAGATAGGTGAACTATTCGTTATGTCTTGTTTTGTGCTGCTCTACTTTTATTGGCATTTTTCTGTGTATTTGTAACTACCTTTTTGAAGTTGGGTTTGTAGTCTACTTTGTTCTTTGTAAAATATGAATATGGGTTTTCTAAATCAATAAAAAAATATGGTCACTGAATTACAGAAGCTGAGACGCAAAACATAAAAACAAACTACAACCCCTTTCTACAATATTACAATATAGTATTAATCAGCAATATACTGATGCACTCAGAAAATGTATTCCTCTGTGAATATCTGAAGCGTGAAATTTTCCAATTGATATTTCTGATTGCAGCACCTGTGTGACTAATACTGATCTACCACATACATATATCTCACAGCACTTTAAAATGTGTCTGAATTTAAAGTCGTGGCAGGTGAGAAATGTATTGTTGCTGTTTATAATGAAGTGTTTCCTAAAAAATGTGGATTGCTGCAGTTTTTTCAAATACACTGCATGTCCTGCCAGTGTGTTGATATTTGAAAACTCACTCACCGTTGAGCCAGCAGATGGCGCCAGACACCTTTAAACATGTTTGGTTGGTAACTACTCCTTACTTGAGTAACTGGACTAGTGCTGTCCAAAGTTGGCACATTGATTTGGCCCACCAGAAATATACCCTAACTCCACTTCTTACGCAGTATGTGAAAAAAACATTTTTTTATATAGTCTATAACTAATTTAATTCTTGTTTTATTTGATAATATGTAAATGTAGTCTGATGTTACTTTAAAACATTAAATAATAAAGTAATTAAATAAAGTGCTTCTCTGCATACTGTAAAAAGGGAGGCCAGCATGGCAGATAGTACTGACTACTGAGCTAATACCTCGCAAATCATTGCATAGTCATGCGGTCATTACTGCAGTGGAGGAATACACACGTAAATGTTTTTACCCTGCAGTGATGTTATCATATTCTAGCTATTAAAAGAGATTATAAAGTCACATAAACATAACAAACACTGTTTTACCCTTTACTATAAAGACTATGAAGCATATGTTCGAAGGCATGTTACAGGGATGTTTTATATAAGAGAGCCAAACATATATTGCTATAGTGGGAATAAAAATTGTTTTTGTCCCAAACACTGCCAGAAGAAATGCAGACCTGATACCTAGAAAGAGATAAACGCAACGGAAATGTGTAAGACAGTTACATTAGATTAATGCTCACTTCAGTGCTTTACAGAAAGGTAGTCCTCATATTCCATTTGAAGACCACAGGAGAGTCTCATAGAGAGTTCAGATAGCCAGGGGAAGTTATTTCTACCATCTGTGCTCCAGGACAGAGGAGAGCCTTGATGCTTGTCTTCTGTGCATTTTGATGGATGCCAGGTCAAGCTGAGCTGTACTTTGAATTCATTGTTCCCCATTGTAGAACATCTAGGTGGTCCGGGGCAGATCAAAGATGGGCTGAATGATTTTTTTTTTCAGACAGCATTCGAGTCTTCTGTTGGTCTTTTGCTGTTAACCCTGGGTCTTTATTCAATGTTTCAGAATAGACTGTTGTGTTGGAGTGATCTTAACAGGATGTCCACCACTAGGGAGGTAAACTGTCATGATATGAAAAAAAAAAAAAAAAAATCACTGACAACCCAAAAAGGTACCTAGGTAGGGGCACTCCAAATATTTACACCCAGGGGGCTTTAACTTGCTGATCCAGGTCTGAGACACAGACAGTATTGCCTTTACCCAAAATAAAAGCTTTTATCTTAAATGTGACGATACTACAAACTAATGTTAGGTAAGTATGTTAAAGTCAGTATTTCTCTTTGATGATCTGCCCACAGTCTCATTCCTTAAATAGCCTTTCATTCTTGTCTTTCTTGGTTCCTATGGTTTTTTTTTTCAGTTCTTCTAGCTGCAATCCATCTTCACCTTTACATAAAGGAAAGGCACTACTTGTTCTGACAGTCAGTACAAGATTCATACAGCTGCACTGAATTTAATGCTCTAATATCTCTAGCTTAAATTTCAATTCCACTTCAGAGAGTGAAGCAGTTACACACTAATACCAGTACGGGTGTCTGCTTCATTTAAGGTGAACCAGGAAATGAGAATAGTAAGCTACCTTCTAGGGTGTTTGTAGGCTGTTACTTTAGCATTTAGTAAGGTGCGAAATACAGGGACACCTGGGAGGCCTGGGGTTCAAGGACCCCCTTATTAACCTTACAGTTTTTATATGAAAATCAATATTCTGAGTTCCTAAAACTGAAGTCATTCTGTTAATTTTGGAAAAAAAGATTTTGAAATTCAAAAATAGGGAAAGCTTTTGTTTAGCTGCTACTCTGAATGTCAGCCTTGTTCTGTATTTCTTGGAATGGGAAGGATAAGAAGTTAATTTCAGCTTCATCAGTTACAAACAGTAAAAGAGGGCTGCACCACTTTTACACAACCTTTAACATAAGTTTCAAATGAACATCTCTGCTTCTGTTTCTGAATAGTATTATTTATTTATTTTTAAGCTTTCTATCCTCAAACCGGCTTAATGCCCTGCCTGAATTTGTTCAAGCAGTCTTATTGATTTCATTCTCCTTATTGGAAGGTCAGCTATGTCACGCATATCATTTCTTAATTTCATGCTGAAGTCATTTTATTGTTTATTAGCAGTTTATTGTTTATTATTAGTTCATTGCAATACCTTGACTGACCAGACGAGGGAACTCAAGCACCACAAAAGCTCTCACATTCTGCTGGTTCACCAAAATCGTCTTGAAGATTCATAATAATACTATTCTAAGGTCAGACAGATGCATACACAGCCTCGCTTAGCAGTCAAGGCTGATATGTAATTTGTAAACTCTACACTTTTTTCCTGATCAGCATTACATATAGAGAACTTATTTATAGGGCTTAATAAGTGTTCTGATAGAAAGTTTTGTCCTGGCAGGGGGATGAAATAAATGACAGCAGACCACTACTGGATTCTCACTGAATGTGGAGTTATGAAGCACATGTAGAGATTTCACAAATATGTATTTCTTAATATAAATGGATATACACTCATCGTATAAAAGAATAGACGCTCCCAGAAGGACGTGCCAGATTTTACTGCTATTCAGAATAAAGACAGAGGTTACCAAGAACAATAAAAGGTGATACATTTAGAATGACTTGGGTATTATTTATTAAGCTACATATACAGAAGTAGTGTCTCACACTATGTTTGCAAATGTAACATGCCAGACATCTCAGCATGGAGTTGTAGAGGTTCCTGATGGTGCCCTGTGTTAATCCATCTCATGCAGCTTGAATATTCTCACACAGTTCTTGCAGATTTTGGCCATGTGGCACGTGACTACAAACCGTTCATCTTGGCACTGACCACGGTGCCTCCTCACACGGATTTGTTGGTCGTCTCCACCAAGACAAAAGCAGGACTTACATTTACTTGACGCCATTATCCAGAGCGACTTACAAGGTTATTCATTTTACCAGTAGGTCAGTGCAGTGTTAGGAGTATTGTCCAAGGTCTCTAATTGGTGTAGGTCAGCTTTTGCTACCTAGCCTGGGATTTGAAACCCCACATGGGGTGCTAGCTCTCTGGTGGGTAATGGTGTTAACCGCTGAGCCACACCAACCACACTGAAGATGACCCACTGCCATTTCTAAGTCACTCAATGACAGTCTGGCACGACACCATTGCAGTCTTCAGTGAGGTTAACATGGTGTTAAGGCGAGGCGCTGTGGCGGTCTTTGCACCATACAGCCGTCTGCCAATAGTGCTGGCACTAACAGGATGATTCATCACTGCACACTGAATGTTTGCATTCATGGCTGTTGGGTCAGTCAGTTAGAGCGATAAGACCTGTCCTTGGATCACATGTGCGGCCCATATGATATACAGGGGTTGGATAACGAAACTGAAACACCTGGTTTTAGACCACAATCATTTATTAGTATGGTGTAGGGCCTCCCTTTGCGACCAATACAGCGTCATTTGAGCAGCCGTGGTTTTATGTTTTTTGGATACAATCCGGGTTAGCACCCGAACATCCCTTTCAGACAGCTTCCTCTTGCGTCCACAGTTAATCCTGTTGGATGTGGTTCGTCCTTCTTGGTGGTATGCTGACATTACCCTGGATACCGTGGCTCTTGATACATCACAAAGACTTGCTGTCTTGGTCACAGATGCGCCAGCAAGACGTGCACCAACAATTTGTCCTCTTTTGAACTCTGGTATGTCGCCCATAATGTTGTGTGCATTGCAGTATTTTGAGCAGAACTGTGCTCTTACCTGCTAACTGAACCTTCACACTCTGCTCTTACTGGTGCAATGTGCAATTAATGAAGATTGGCCACCAGGCTGGTCCAATTTAGCCATGAGACCTCCCACACTAAAATGGCAGGTGTTTCAGTTTCATTGTCCAACCCCTGTATATCTCAGCTGCTACTATATTATGTGCAGTTTTTTTATGACCAATGGATCAAATGCACAAATGACTTTCCTAAGTGAGAATACACATCCTCTACAGAGAGCATTCTTCTGCAATTAATGTTGATGTGCTAAACTTAATATACTGGAGACAAAATAAAATACACAATATATTTTAATACCAAAGATATGGGATATTTGGTGTGTCAAAACATGTGTGTACAGCTGTGTACTTCTACACATAAGCACTCATTAATCAGCCAGTCAAATCTTTCTCTTAGCCATCGCTTAGCCATATTAAAACAATCACTCTGTGATTTCAGAACAATAAACAACGATGATATAGACACCAAACCAAGGAATATTTTGGGTTTGAAATTTATTGACTAAGCTCCAAACACATAGACTATGTGCCAAAAAGGCTCTGATTGCTTTGTTTCCTCTATCACGCTCATAATCAGAGAAATCAGCGTTTATATTTTGATCAGGGTAAGAACATTTTTCTGAGACCAGTATCTCTTGGTTTACAGACAGTTCACATCTGCTGCCCTTTACACTGTGTGAAAATTTTAGAAATGGCAAATAGAAATGGTCTAAGATCATTGGTGCAAAATCCTGTTACACATTTCTATGTTCTGCACAGCTCTATACAGTGACGCAAGGTTTTGGTTGTAATATTAAAATGTCCTTTATGAAAAAACTATGATTCACATAAATGTGCTTGCCCTAATCCTGGCTCATATACTGCACATTAGAGGCAAAAGTGTGCTGTAAAGGCTGTCAGTGGTGCAGGACTGGGATGAGCTCCCAGCACCTCCCAGGCTGAGCCCTGCTGCTGCCTGAAGTGTTTCACCTGAGCTTACTCAGCTGTGCCCTTGACACATCTGTTGGACTCATCGGCTGGTTGGAAAAGTTTGCTGTTGGCTTCAGGGGAGAAAATGGAACACCCTGAATCTGGAATGCGGTTCAGCAATTTGTTTATAATAAATGCAATGCAGGAACTTGTTGGAGGTGAAACATGGCCAGATCACTTTCAGCAAACCTTCATACTTTCTGTAATGTTCAAGTATTTTCAGAAATAAGATTTGATCCCCGGTCTAGAGCTAACATGTTGTTGTGTTGTGTTGCCATACCTTTAGTTCATTTATCAAATGCATTGGCAAAACTAGCCAATAACGCTCCAACAGATAAAGTACTTGCAGAAAAGTTTTCATTGGCTTTGATAACTTTGTTGGCTTTAGATAGTAATTGATACATGGATAACACAGTTACTTAAATACAAATTCACTTTATTCACGTTTATGAGCTTTTTGTATTTGTTTAGATTCAAAAATGTCAAATAAAAAGGAAAATGACAGGCTGATATTATAATGCAATATGTCCTCACACATCTGATACTGACTTGCTGTTAGAATTTGCATTCCAGCAGATTATCAATACATGTATCTAAGCAGCCTGTTTGTTGTTGTGGTGGTGCTGCTGCTGGTGGTTCAGAGGATCTGTTGACAAATGGGGACAGATATATCAATCAGAGGTTGAGCGGGAAAAGTCAGTTCTGCTTCCTGTCATCCCATAATTCATCTTTCCACCATGCACCTGGGCTTGTCGTTGTTTCATTTCTCTGATGATATGTGGCAATAATCAGAGGAGATCTTGAACACAGATAAGTTCTCTCTTGGCCATTCAACCATCCACTGCTCCCAGCCATGCACCTGTACCCCTCCTCTCTACCCTGCTCCAGCGCTGTCTGCATGTTTTGTTTGGCATTTCTCATTAAAAACTCATACAGCTTGACACCAGCACTTCCAAACCTGAATCTTTAACAAAGAAGCTGTCATGCCAGATCTTCAGGTGGGTAGATGACATCTCAGAAGAAGAAGGAAAAAAAAAAGAAAAGATAAGACAAAAAGTCCACAGAAAACAAACAATCCCTCAATTTTGCTTGCCATGTTGACAATCTGGTCCAACTCAATCTCTTCAGTGCTGAGAGCTACACGGCAAAGTTATTGCTCTGCTTGTTTGACACTGGCAGACTTGAAAATCAAACTTTAGGGAAGGGACATGTGGTTGTTGGACATAAGGAGGAAAATGTCAGGCTGACTTTGGAATGACAGTGTGCCAAAGGCAAGTTGTGTTATTTGGCCCAGCCGTGGCTGCCGTGACCCCGAAAAAAAAAATCAACATTCGAACCACATTTCACGCGCAGCAGCATGGTATTCATAACATTTTGGGGTGCTTAATTTTTCACACGTTAGTCTATTTTTGGCGTGGCTTGACACACTGCTCCGAGCTGCTCCCAGCCATAAGTAGGCCTATTCTCTTTTGCGCCAAATTTAATGATGCTTGAATGTGCACCCTCTTACATGCGTGGCCCCTGTCACCGGAAAACTTTTTGAGAGGCAAGTTAACAGACCGTGAAAGGGCGGCACAGATGGCAACATCCTAGGTGGTAATTATCCAGTACCTCCTTGGAAAGGGGTCGGGGGGCGGTGAGGGGTTGGGGGGCTGCGTGGAAAGAAAAAAAAGGAGAGGGTAAAAACTGGAGATTGTGTCACTGTCAGGTCTGCTTCTGACATGTCTCACAAGTCTGACAAATTCAACAGCACCTTATGGGGGCTGGGACCTGGTCACACTGGCCAGTAAGGATGAGGCTGATTTCTGGTATAGGTACATTGACTCCCTCTTAGAAATGGCTTCAAATGGACATACATAGAAAAGGTATGCATTTTAAAGCAGGCTTTTTGTTTTGTTTTTTCAGGTGGATTTATGTACCAAAGACTCATATTTCATTTTTGCATGTTAATTTTACACTTATTCTTAATCTCCTCGAGTAAAACATCAAAGACAGGACCTGAATGCTGACGTTAAGTTCACTCAACTTCACACATCATTTTCTAAATGTGTCTTAGGCTCGGGGGTTGGTTACAATTTCTCGTTCGAGTTTCTCACAGTCTGCTTTCCACTGTTTAATTTTAGATTTTAGATTTTACTCTTCATTTCCCCTTGGCTTTCCTCCTTTTTTTTTTCTTTCTTCATTTATTTTTCTTTTCAACAGAATTTAGCACAGATGTCCATAAGGCCCACGCTCAAATAGATGCACATGAAATACGAAAGTTTGAGAATGTTTGTATTTTTATATTCTGTATTTGATATATATTATATTACTGACTGGTTTTACTGTTTGTAGACTGTATTACCCACATAAAAGTATATTTACTTTTATAAAAAATGTTTATCGAGAGTACAATGCAAAATAATTTGTCATCTGACTGTATGCAAATGAACTCTTTTCTGATTGGCTGCCCTGTGACAGGCCGAAGCACTCTATATGACTCTAATGTGAATGGGTATAGCTAAACCACTGTAGGCTAAACAGATAAATATATGTAATGGTTGAGGTTTGCAACATCAGAATCAGGTTTATTGGCCAAGCATGTTGACACACACAAGGAATTTGGTTTCGGCAGTTTGTGTCTCTCTGTACTGTACAAATATAACATAGCTAACTGACTATCCACAATATACACAATGACTCCTCATATACACAATACATTCAGACATTTTGCAATATACAATCTACACAGCAATATATAAACACAATTTATAAGCAATAAAGAAACTGATTATGGACAAATATATACAGTTTACACATTATTTACAAACAGTATAAGGTGGTAGTGTTGAGGTCAAGCACCAGCATTAGTGTACATATATGTGGAAGGGATTGTAATGTATAATCTGGCATGTGCGTGAAACTGGTGAACACTACGGAGAACCAGGGGTAACTATGGTCCAGCAGATGATGTTTCTGGTCAGCTGTTTATGAAGGTGATGGCCTGAGGAAAGAAGCTTTTTCTATGTCTGGTTGTCTTGGTGTACAGGGTCCTGTAGCGCCTGCTAGAGGGGGGGTTGGAATATGTTGTGTCCAGTGTGAGACGGATCTGTGATGATTTTCCCTGGCCGTTTCCTGGTTCTTAAACTGTACACGTCCTGAAGCGTGGGAAGTGGACTCCTTTGTAGGCTGTTCCGAACATCACAAACAATGCATTCTGCAGCTTCATTTACAAACAGTTGACAGTTAAACCGATCAATAAATGAAACAAAAATGAAGGGAATTTTCTTCACCATGAGACGGCTTTTGCGGCTCATATATCTTCATGGCTGTATTACGGTGTGTATGTTTTGCGAATTAGCCATCTTATATGCACCTCATAGCATAGCTATAATTAGCCAAAGTGTCTCAGTGTGGGACAGACGCCTCTAATAGGCATATTTATGCAACATTAGGTGAGCGGAGACTGTTCTGAAGAGCTTAAACGTTTATTTTTCGTGGAGATCTATTAAAATTGAAGGTGACAGCTCATTTGAATCACGTTTGATTTTTTTTTCTTTGCGTATTAAGGAAGGGGGAGCGGTGGGAGTGGGTGTTTATTCAGTGCTCTACCAGGTGATAGCCCTTCCTGCATATGAGCTTCCATGCAAAAATATGTTAATACTGCCCGTATTAGAATCTTTGTCTGGTTGTCATTCTCACATGGGGCACATCAAAGCCATATGACCCGATTTTGCACCTGCTGTTTAATTAAATTTACAAGACAGACACACTCTCCACTCCTGGTGATATACAAATCAGTTTTTATTACCCCGGCCCTGTGATTTACAAGGCAATTGACTGCTAGGTAGAGGTGGCACATGCCAGAAATGTCCCCCGGAAGGAAGACGCAGAAACCCACAACAGTGTACCGCTGCCACACCTTTGGGGGCGGGTGAACACAGATCGGTCCTTGTTAAAGTTGTTTAAGCTTATGTCTAAGAGCTTTGCTGCATGTGTAAATCCAGTAGTCTTGTTAGCAGTACTGTGCAAAACCAGCTCACTGCTGTTAAATTTAAGCAGAACTCATAAAGGACATGGATGGAACGACAGAAACAATCTAGCATGGACAAAAGCCACAAACACACTAACACAAAAGACATATACGTTTTGTGTAATAATGTGATTGATAGACATGTGAGATAATGATTTGTCGTAAAACAGATTCAGCATTCAGCTAGATAAAATCTTGTTATATGCACTTTTATATTTATACTTTTACGTTTTAGTCATTAGCATAACATCGCTGTCCAAAGAAAAACAGGTATCTCCAAAACGCCAACTTTTCACGAGTGGCCAAAACCCTTAATTTATATGGAAGTCAGTGAAACCAGACGTCTTTCCAAACGGTTTTGGGCCATTTCTGTTGGTCCGCACTTCATGAAATCTCCACAGAGTGTAGACATCAGCTCGTGCTATCAAATGAGGCATAAAAGTAAAAATCAACAAAAATGGAGATACATGTTTTTGTTTGGACAGTGATGATAATTTACTACTTATTTCTTCATTATGTTTAGTTTATTTTACTTTTGTAGGCATCATAGATACCTTCGTTATGACCATCCTACCAAATTAATTCAAGCTGTAGATATTCTGGCCTTGTATACACTATATAGACAAAAGTATTGGGACGGTTCCAAAAAATCATACCTGTGTAAACAAGTCTTATAAGGTAGGTCCCGAAACTTGTCCATGGTGTATTACAAGGATTATGTTATAATCTAAACCTAAGGCATTCAATGAAGTAATAACCTAAATATATAGACACAAGTATTGGAATGCCTGGACATCACAACTATAACCACTGTTATGATATTCAAGTAAAACTTTCTACAAGATATTGAAGTGAGTCTGTGAATGTTTTGCTTATTCGTCCATAAGAGTGTTTGTGAGGTCAGACATCGACATTGGATGAGGGGACCTGCCCTGCTGTCACTGTGCTAGTTCATCCCAAAGGTATGTAGTAGGGTTGAGGTCAGAAAAGGGGGGCAGACAAGTTCTTCCTCAGGAACTCATCCAACCATGCCTTTATGGACCTTTTTTGTGCACCGGTGGCAGTGTGCTTTACACCAGTCCATCCAATGCATGGCATTGTGCTTGGTGACGTATGGCTTGCATGCAGCTGCTTGGCGCTGGAAACCCGTGCCATGAAGCTCCCAGTGCACAGTTTTTTGCTGATGTTAATGCCAGAGGAGGTTTGGAACTCTGCAGTCACTGAGTCAGCATTGCTGACTTTTGCCAACTTTTACACACTATGCACTTCAGCACTCAAAGACCCAGCTCTGTAACTTTACGTGCTCTGCCTCTTTGTGGCTGAGTTGCTGTGGTTCCTAAATGCTTCCAATCCACAAACAGAAAAAATTCACAAACTGTCGCAAAGCCAGTGATGGGTTGGTGGTCTATCCAGGGTGTTTCCTGTGAGTGCAGAGATAAGCTCAAGCAAACCCCTGTGACCGAGAATGATACAGTGGTTTAGAAGATGCGTAAGCGAGAGTAAGTGACTTGGTTGCAGGTATGGTATCCTAGGACAGATCTGTGGAATGACCCATTCTTTCAAAAACATTTGTTTCGACAGACTGCATGGCTAGATGGGCCATTTACACACAGAAAAATATGTATATATCTAAGCTGTCCATCACACTAAGAGTCTAAAACCTGGCATAGTGGAGTGAGGAGCTTTGTAAAGGTTTTAATCTGAGCCTGTTGTAATTTCTGCAAAATATGAATGCGTAAAAAAATAATGCTGACCATTCATTCATTGTCATGGCTGCTCCCCCAAAAAATATGCTTCAGGATGGCGGCAAAAATTGTCTTGCCTACAGCAAACCACAAAAAGCTCATACAACAAGCAGCAGCCTAATTATAAAAGTGTAGAGGTTAAAAAAAATGTGGCAGAACTGAGCTGAAAGGCTAAGAATGATAAAGCTGCATTATTATTCACTTCTTTATGCCAAGCGGATAGAAGCAGATCTCCAAATTCCTCTAGTTCCTACAGAGATACCTACCTGAGTCACTGGCAATGTTTCAGCTCCTGTAAAAAAAAAGTGAACCCTGTGTGTGTTTCTGTTTTGTAGAATGGGATCTACCCAGTTTCAAATCTTTTTTTTTTTGCAGTACTTAAAGGAAAGAAAAAAAATACTCAGACTTGATATGAGTGTTCCACTACGTTCCAAACTGCATGTTTTTTTTGTCCAAATAATCATACTTGATGCCCCAAACCCTGACTTCTCAATTTCTAATTTCTCAATTTCTGATTTTTTTAAATCTTTATTAAGTAAAATAGATTGTTCACATTAATAATTGATTTATTTAAAAATTTCATGTTGCTACTGAAACAGAAACTGTCCCTCATGACCACATGGTGAGCAGTTAGTAATATTAAGAATTATACTTCTTAAATTAAATATTCAATTTTTGGCATTTACATGTACTATTGTTTAAAGCTGTGTGTGCTACTTGTGTACTAGAGCCACACAACACATTTGGTTAAATTTTTATGAGTGTTATGATTTGTTAATTACAAAATTAAATGTTGAATGATTTGTTATACTACAATAATCAGAATTAGGCTATGAGGTCATTCAGAGCAAAAGTATTTTAGCGAAAAATCTAGATCAATAAAAAATCTGAAATATGTTTTCAACTTTCAGTCAATTTGCTACAATGGTCTGCACAGTTTTATACGTAAAAGGAGCGAGTGGGGCATAACTGTAAATACTTTATAATGTCTGAGTAAAATGTAAAGTAATGAAATGAATTAACCTCTGCTATGAATAAACTGGTTTAATATTACAGAAACAGAAAAGATGAATAAAATAGAATAGATGTAAATTCTGTGACAGAAAGTGTTCAGTGAGTGGTACTTTTAGAACTTTTTATTTGGTATAGAGCTGTTGCATAATGTGACAGTTCTTTCATATTTTAAAATGTCCTCTGGATGGTGAATATTAAAATATCAGTCACTGGCAATAATTTAGCTCATGTTTGGAGTAAGCATGTGATCCCAAGCACAACATAGCCACAGGCGAGTTTGAAGTTGAGTTTGATGTCAGCATGATTACATGGGATTATAAAAAAGATGAAGGATTATATGTCATCCAAGGAAACATGAATGGAGTGAAGTACCAGGATATTAGAATAGACGTAATTCTCACTGGCCAACCTCCTGATTTGAATACTACTGAACATTTTTGAAGGGTTTTGAAATTATCAGTTAAATTATCCTGTGAAATTGGAGATGGTTTACTAATAGATATAAGCTAAAATGGAACCATAGTGCTTTCCATTCTTATAGTTCTGTATCTCTTACTATACTCTTACTCAAACCCTTACTCAAAACTTTATTTGGCGACAGTGGAAGCATATCCAGAATTGTTTTACACTATAACAGAATCTTTACATTAGAAAGGAAAATTTTATTAAATTTTAATGTAACTTAAAGGTGTAACTTCCAGGAAAAAATATAAACAGAATATGAAGAAATAACCATTTTCCAAAGATGCCTATTCATTGTGTTGCAGAGATATCTACTGGTAAGCATGCTAACCAGTGAGCCTCGCACCATCCTGTCTCATGATACCACTTTATACTTGAAGGGACAATAGCCAATCACTAGCTCTGAGACAAATCAGTTCATCATAAAAGGATGATGAAGTAGCACTGGCATATTCTAACCTCTTGTCATCGACCACTCCTGTTTAGATCATTTAAGGGCATGTAGTCAATGAAAGAAAACACCACCAATCCGTCCTGGCAAGTAACAACCTGATATAAATAGACTCAAAACAACGAGTTAACATTGGCCTTGCTTTCCACCACTGGAGACGCTCTTAATGAGTAGAGGGATTAAGTTTGATGCTGAATTTGTAATGTTTCTTTTAGACTGGTAAAGAGTGAAGACAGAGGAGTCATAAGTGTGAGTTTTACAATATGGGCGGATAACACAGCGCACTAATGATAGGTTGCCCCCTACTATGTAAAGGGCACTTGAACAAATGATGTAGAGTTATGTAGTCCTTGAATGATGTAGACAATATTGCAGATCTGTTTTTTGGACAGTGAGGATAGTTTTGTTTATGCTTATAAATGCACATAGTTTTCATTCATATTTCAAATTCAAAAGATGTTATGTGTGTAAATTTGATTTTGATATATACTGTAAGTGTGAACAAGCATGTATGTATACTTGGTTTCCTCCAGTGTGTAGATCAGCATCACAGTCTGTTTCTTGGCTTGGAAAGAGAACCATAACACAGTCAGCAAAATCAAAATTTCTCTCCATCTTGTTTATTTGAAACCATAGGGTAGTCTGATGTAAGAGACTGACATGATGCAAATGACTCTTAATTCTGTCTGCACAACATGTTTAATTCCGCATAAACGCACCGCCAATATCTTGGTATTGAGCACCGATTTGTGATTGCATGCGATTCAGAAGCGTGGCCCCGGTCGCAGAGGAGCGAGCTTCTCAGGCAATCCATAATAGATGATGAAATTTGGCAAGCGGTGGGGCCTTATGGTCCATTCTTCCTCCTGCAGCTGCTTGTTTTCCCACAACTCATCTGTGCTGACCAAGTTGTGTGTGCATGTGCGCGCGCGTGCGTGGGTGTGTGTGTGTGCGTGCCCATGCCCGCGTCCGTATGTCACCGGCTTTGCCCACGAGCACTTCACCAGCAACTTTCTGTCCTTCAATATGTTAGAAGAGAGAAGGATTGACTTTCTGAACAGCTTCTTGGAGATGTTTTGATAAGTGGAGAACTCCAAAACCTTAGAATGAGAGGATCCTGGACTGTTAGTTGAAACTTTGAACGCTGTACTGTGTGGTAGAGTAGTGGAGGTCAGTGTAGAGTAGCATTACAACAACTTATCTTCTTCCAACTCAATGAAAATACACAATGCCATGCGTTTGGTAGGATTAGGTTTTCTCTTTGCAGGTGTCTAAGAAACAAGAGTCAACTTCAAAAGCTTGGACTCAGCTGAAGTCGACAGAGAGGAGTCAGGTCCAGTTTAACTAGCCCCTGAAAGTCCATTTAGGTGAAGTCAGTTATCCATAACGGCTTCACCATGATCTAAAATATATATTTAAATTGATACCTTGTGCTGCTGAGGGTCAACTGAGGTATAAGCATGTTCATATGTCAAAATTCCGTTTAAACTATGAATCTTCATAGTTTAACGTGATTGATGTTGTACTTTTTATACTGCCAGATCTATTTACATATTTCCACTTTTATAATTGAAGAAAACTATTGTGTGAACTTTTTTTTTAATGTGTCTAAATTTGTCTGTTGGTTAAAAAACTAAAATGACATGTATATTCAACTTATAACATAACGTAATTAGAGACTTATCTGACATTTATTATTCTAGTCTACAAACATTACATGCTCCTTTCTTGTGCTGTCTTGTATCTGATGTTGACCCGAGGAGGATGGGTTCCCTTTTTGAGTCTTTGTTCCAAGTTTTTCAATGGGAGCTCGAACACCAGATTCTTTGTAAAGCTGCTTTGTGGCAAAATCTGTTGTAAAAAGTGCTATATAAATAAATGTTGACTTGACTTATATGCTGTAATTCAAAACTGGAGTAGGAAATGTGCAATCATCTTTAAGGCACTTTAAATAATCCCTCATCACAATTCACACACCCTTCTTACATTACACGAGCTATGTCTGCAAGCCATAGATGCAGCCAAGGAAGGTCTTTACACCACAAAAGACTATCGTTTCATGGGATCCTTTGAATTTGAGAATTTGAAGGCTTCAAGTGGCTCATCCCTCAATCCTTCAGCAGAGCAAAGCCATTTAACTGCTTCTGCAGGCCCCCTAGTGGCCTTTCAGTGTCAGTTAGCACTGACACAACTTTCTAAGGAATTTGAGACAACATTATGGCCACCAAAACAATTAGTTCTCAGGTTTTTGTATATACATGTCCTGACTAGGACTCCTCTAGCTCAATTACAGCTTCTTCTTATTTCATACTTCTACAGATACAATAAAACAATTCATTTTTTAAACATACTACAACTGTACAAACACTGAGCACAGGCCGACAGAGAAAACAAGCCAGCTGTTGTATGTGTGTACTAATAAGCAACAATATCGGAGTATCAATTTTTATAATAATGTATTATCTGTTGAGACTTCACCATTTTCACCAGAAAAGGTACTTACCCTGTTAGCACCAGATGAAGACATTTCAAAGTCATTTAATTAAAACCCCCACACCACATCATAGATTGAGATTGAGAAGAGGTGATATAGTACTGTGAATGTCTCATTCCACACGTGTAAAATGGGTCACAAAGCAGATGTTGCTGATGGGCAAAAAGGAGTGACTGAGTTTGGGTTTCTGTATTAGCAGGTGTATGGAACCGTACGGCCATGCAGGTCTTTAAACAGTGGCTCCAATCCCGGTCATGAGGAAATTCTCCTCTGAACTGTGACGGTTAAGGCATCCACCAAATCTGTCTGAAAGTCTTTCATGCAAGAGTGGTTGAACATTGAGGTGGCCTACATCCAGAAACTTGTCCATTCCACACCATTGCAGCTGTTGTTGCTCGTGGAGGTATTACAGTATGTTGGGTATGTTTTAGTTGCAGGTGACAAATGTTTGTCCAGTAAACTTGTGATGGTAACAGTAGATTCCTCATGATGGAGTTCACTTTAAATACTTTTAACACACTTGCAATCATCAGAACCATCTGCTCATTAAAGGGTTCTGAAGCAAAACCAATGTTACAAGATAATCTTCAGCACATGGCTTGCAATTACACATTTCCATCACCGCGGTCCCCAAAGCCCCAAAACTAGTGTAGCCAAGGTAAGTGACAACAACACAATTTGAGGCAAGGGTGTGATGATATAGGCTGTTTGTGTGATGCTAACTTATTATGTTTTGACTCCTAACGTTTGGCGTAGCCGCAAAGATACTAAAGCTTTGACTGTATACAGTGGAGAAATATTCCCACTTAGCATCTGTTTCACCTGAACCTTCTTCCTCACCAGAGGAGTGCGCTGATTGATGGTGTAGGTAGGGCCGGTACGGGAAGGCGGCTGTGAGTTGCTGATCAGCAGCTGTTTTTTCTCCACACGTTGAGGGCGAGGGAGAGATGGGGGGAGAGAGCAGCCTTCCACTTCCCCTTCAGGCAGACCAGGTGTCTGCAGCCCCGCGCTGTGTCATCCCCTAAACTTGGCACCAAGCTCCAAAACAGGTCCACCTCATTGTTCCACTCCCCCAGGGGTGGGCACAAATTAACGCACAAACATGGTGCTGCGCAGGCGAGAGGGGAACAGGGGAAAAAAAAGAAAAAACGCCCGAAAAATGTTGCCCGGAGCCTGGACGCGGGGCAGGAGAGAGAGATTCTGCTGAATAGAAATGAGAGTGGGAGTCAGAGAAAGCCAGAGAGGCACACAGGAGAGCTCCATTTGTTAAGGTGCAGGTGCAGAATTTGAGTGAATGCCAGGTTGCGCTCCTCGTTTTTGGTTCCATATTAACACTGTCAGCTTTTTTTGTTCATGTCTCTCTTTCTCTCTCTCTTTTATTACAGTGCGGCCCTTATTTCAGCACTTGTTATACTTCCCTCATTTTCCGCCGTCTTAAAGTTTCCGTTTAAATGTGATCTAAGAGTCAAAGCCGTGTGTCATCAGAGATGATCTTGGAACATTCTCAACACCTGTGCTGTCCCTAGCTGAAAATGTCCCTGTAGATATGACACCTTCCTAAAACAACACATGATAGCTTTCATTCAGTGAAGTTAGTTAACAAAACGTATTTTCTTTGAAGATACACCTGCTAGAGTCACCATTACTCTTGATAACTTCTACTTGCCAGTAGGGTATACAGTCAATAAGATCAAGCAGCTCAGCTAAATTCCACAGACAGACAGTGGAGCAAGCTAATGCTGTTAAACTCTAAAACTAAAAGCATTTAAACCTGACTGACAGTGTAGGAGGGGTTTACTGTGAGTGTTTTTTCTCCTGTAATAAACACAATGTGGCCTGTCACATTTTGTGTCTCATGAGTAATGAGTAAGTAATGAGTGATGAGAAGCTCCATAAATGTAGTGGAGTAGAAATATTTGGGTTCAAATGTCATAGGGTAAAAAATGTTTCCAAAACAATAACACTCAAATAAAATGCAGGGAAGTAAATGGAAGTAAATAAAACACAGGTACAGTACAGAGTTCAAGTTAATGTACTTCTTTTAATACTGGTACAGTGCAGTGCTAAAGTAAATGTACTTCATTATATACAGGTACAGTGCAGCACTAAAATAAATGTACTTCATTAAATACAGGTACAGTGCAGCACTAAAGTAAATGTACTTCATTAAATACAGGTACAGTGCAGCACTAAAGTAAATGTACTTCATTAAATACAGGTACAGTGCAGCACTAAAGTAAATGTACTTCATTAAATACAGGTACAGTGCAGCACTAAAGTAAATGTACTTCATTAAATACAGGTACAGTGCAGCACTAAAATAAATGTACTTCATTAAATACAGGTACAGTGCAGCACTAAAGTAAATGTACTTCATTAAATACAGGTACAGTGCAGTAGTAGAGTAAATGTACTTCATTATATACAGGTACAGTGCAGCACTAAAGTAAATGTACTTCATTAAATACAGGTACAGTGCAGTACTAGAGTAAATGTACTTTATGAAAAACAGATACAGTGCAGTACTAGAGTAAATGTACTTCATTAAATACAGGTACAGTGCAGCACTAAAGTAAATGTACTTCATGAAAAACAGATACAGTGCAGTACTAGAGTAAATGTACTTCATTAAAAACAGGTACAGTGTAGTACTAGAATAAATGTACTTCATTAAATACAGGTACAGTGCAGTACTAGAGTAAATGTACTTCATTAAATACAGGTACAGTGTAGTACTAAAGTAAATGTACTTCATGAAAAACAGATACAGTGCAGTACTAGAGTAAATGTACTTCATTAAATACAGGTACAGTGCAGTAGTAGAGTAAATGTACTTCATTAAAAACAGATACAGTGCAGTACTAGAGTAAATGTACTTCATTAAATACAGGTACAGTGTAGTACTAGAGTAAATGTACTTCATTAAATACAGGTACAGTGCAGCACTAAAGTAAATGTACTTCATGAAAAACAGATACAGTGCAGTACTAGAGTAAATGTACTTTCATTAAATACTGGTACAGTGCAGTACTAAAGTAAATGTACTTCATTAAATATGGGTACAGTACTAAAGTAAATGTACTTTATTAATCACAGGTACAGTGCAGTACTAAAGTAAATGTACTTCATTAAATACAGGTACAGTGCAGCACTAAAGTAAATGTACTTTATGAAAAACAGATACAGTGCAGTACTAGAGTAAATGTACTTCATTAAATACAGGTACAGTGAAGTACTAGAGTAAATGTACTTCATGAAAAACAGATATAGTGCAGTACTAGAGTAAATGTACTTCATTAAAAACAGGTACAGTGCAGTACTAGAGTAAATGTACTTCATTAAATACAGGTACAGTGCAGTACTAGAGTAAATGTACTTCATTAAATACAGGTACAGTGTAGTACTAAAGTAAATGTACTTCATGAAAAACAGATACAGTGCAGTACTAGAGTAAATGTACTTCATTAAATACAGGTACAGTGCAGTACTAGAGTAAATGTACTTCATGAAAAACAGATACAGTGCAGTACTAGAGTAAATGTACTTCATTAAAACAGATACAGTGTAGTACTAGAGTAAATGTACTTCATTAAATACAGGTACAGTGCAGCACTAAGGTAAATGTACTTCATGAAAAACAGATACAGTGCAGTACTAGAGTAAATGTACTTCATTAAATACAGGTACAGTGTAGTACTAAAGTAAATGTACTTCATAAAAAAACAGATACAGTGCAGTACTAGAGTAAATGTACTTCATTAAATACAGGTACAGTGCAGTACTAAAGTAAATGTACTTCATTAAAAACAGACACAGTGCAGTACTAGAGTAAATGTACTTCATTAAATACAGGTACAGTGTAGTACTAGAGTAAATGTACTTCATTAAATACAGGTACAGTGCAGCACTAAAGTAAATGTACTTCATTACAATACTAGGTAAATGTGTAGTTCTAAAGTAACTAAATGTACTTCATGTAAATGTACTTCATTAAATATGGGTACAGTACTAAAGTAAATGTACTTCATTAATCACAGGTACAGTGCAGTAGTAGAGTAAATGTACTTCATTAAATACAGGTACAGTGCAGTACTAAAGTAAATGTACTTCATTAAATACTGGTACAGTGTAGTACTAGAGTAAATGTACTTCATTAAATATGGGTACAGTACTAAAGTAAATGTACTTCATTAATCACAGGTACAGTGCAGTACTAAAGTAAATGTACTTTATTAAAAACAGATACAGTGCAGTACTAGAGTAAATGTACTTCATTAAAACAGATACAGTGCAGTACTAAAGTAAATGTACTTCATTAAATACAGGTACAGTGCAGTAGTAGAGTAAATGTACTTCATTAAAAACAGATACAGTGCAGTACTAAAGTAAATGTACTTCATTAAATACAGGTACAGTGCAGTAGTAGAGTAAATGTACTTCATTAAAAACAGATACAGTGCAGTACTAGAGTAAATGTACTTCATTAAATACAGGTACAGTGCAGTACTAAAGTAAATATACTTCATTAAATACAGGTACAGTGTAGTACTAAAGTAAATGTACTTCATGAAAAACAGATACAGTGCAGTACTAGAGTAAATGTACTTCATTAAATACAGGTACAGTGCAGTACTAAAGTAAATGTACTTCATTAAATACAGGTACAGTGCTGTACTAAAGTAAATGTTCTTCATTAAATACTGGTACAGTGCAGTACTAAAGTAAATGTACTTCATTAAATATGGGTACAGTACTAAAATAAATGTATATAATTAATCACAGGTACAGTGCAGTACTAGAGTAAATGTACTTCATTAAATACAGGTACATTGCAGTACTACAGTAAGTGTACTTCATTAAAAACAGATACAGTGCAGTACTAAAGTAAATGTACTTCATTAATTACAGGTACAGTGCAGTAGTAGAGTAAATGTACTTCATTAAAAACAGATACAGTGCAGTACTAGAGTAAATGTACTTCATTAAATACAGGTACACTGCAGTACTAAAGTAAATGTACTTCATTAAATACAGTTACACTGCAGTACTAAAGTGAATGTACTTCATTAAATAAATTACAGGCGTACACTAAAGTGCAATGTACTAATTAAAAACAGTACAGTGCAGTAAAATACTTCATTAAATACAGGTACAGTGCAGTACTAAAGTAAATGTACTTCATTATATATGGGTACAGCACAGAACTTGAGTTAATGAACTTCATTATCTTCTTTGGACCATTAGTGTTTTAAACCAACAGCAGATTACAAAATTTAAAAAGAATAAGGTTATAGTGTGTTTGTTTTCACTGCAGTTTTTGGAATGTATAGCAACAGTGGCATTATCAGTTCTAAACCTTGTTTTACCTTATATGGGGGTCTTACTCACACATTTCATTTCAGTGTGAACCTCTTGGTGCTAATGAGTACATGAGTTTCCATCTAAAAGGACATTAAAAAACTCTTCAGGTTTCAGTGCAGCCAGAATCTGACCGTGCTAAAATCACATTTGCAGCATCTAGCACAAGAGAACTCAGCGCAGAGAAGCTGAGGCCTTCTCCAAAGTGAAACTGACTCCAAAAAGTGTCTAATTGCTGCGGACTTTCTGCAACTTTGATGATGCCAGTTGGTATGGGAGGCGTATGGGCCACGCTCAAAATTAAATAAAACAAAAGGCGGGAGTTGGATGGCAGCTTTAGCAGGGCAGGGCATGAGGCTTCTCTTCTGTCTGAGGGAACAAATGTAGCCCAGCACCAAACATTGGCAGCTACAGACCACAGCTTGGAGGCAAGGAGAGAGGAAAGGAAGAAGAAAAAAACTTCTGTCAGAAAAAAAGCAACAACAAAGGAGGAAAACACTCACGCCTGCACTTTGGTCCTCATTATTTTTGTGATTTCGTAATCAAGAGGACGGGATGTGATCTGCAAACCGTGGACAGCTGGTCCGTTTCCACCGCTGAGCCTGTTGGGATTTGTAGTTCTTTCTCGGCGACATGTGCGAATCCCCTCCTGTCCCTCCTCTCGCTCTCAAATTTTTTTTTCTTCTTCTTCTTTTTTTTTTCCTCTAATCGGGAAACAGAAGGCCTGCACAGTGTGCTCGGGTCCTGCTTTGCTCCCACAGCCGGATAAATAAAACATGGGCTTTACTTTTGAAGGGCTGGGAATGCTTTAAGGATCTGGGCCGCGCCCTCGCATCGATTCCTTTCCTCATTTCGTTTCAACAGCTTCGCTGATGCTGCATTGTGAGATGCAGATTGTGCCATTTTTTTCTCTTTTTTGCTCCCCCTCCGTCCCTCAAGTGAGATGTAAAAAGCGAGGCACCCATCTGCCGAGCAGATTTCTGCAGCCCCTGAAAGCTTTGGCAAGCAGGGGGAGAAGATGAGAGGAAGAGGAGGAGGAGGAGGAGGAGGAGCGGGGTAGTACCGTGCTCAGCTGTCACCATACAGACCCCCACAGTCACAAACCTCAATGCCAGTCATGGCCACTGTACCAGACTGGTCAATCAGATTCCTCAGGCCAGCTATAGGCATGAAACCTAATACCCAGAATGTTTTGCAGTTAAGGAGCTGTGTTCGCTGTCACAATGTTTTTGTGGGCAAAAGAAAATAAATTATGAAAACATGAAGAAGAAGCTCATTTGCCGTGGAAAGATACTGAGGGCAGAGGCATAGCTAAGGGGTTGCTGGGGTGGCCAAGCTTCTGGTCACCCTAGGTAGAGCAAGTAAGAAAGTTAGCCAGTATCAGTTTTGCTTAAGGTGAAAATATGCCATCGGGGCTTAGTTTGAGGTGCTTGAGGTGCCAAGACAACACAATATTAATTATTTCATATGGTGTTTTGATTATTAGCATGTTTAATATGACAGATTTATCCAGTTAATTGATGTTAATGCCTAATATCTATGTTAAGAATAGCTAACAAGTTAGCTAACTGACCATAACATGTTCAGTAATGTTATTAAACATTGGACATTATATAACAGATTTATCTCAGATACATTACAGGCATTATACATTTCTCAGCACCACCGCGTTTTACCCCATGTGCTTCATTTACAGCTGTTTTAATATGCAGGTTTGTTTGGAGTCATTATGATGAACTCTGTCTTTTGTTTAAGGTAACATTAGAGTGTTAGTCATAGTTTTGTAGAGACTGTAGCTTGTCTGCTGGCATTAAAGTACCAATATGCCATTCATCACCGGTCAGTTTCTGACCACTTGACTGCTGATGAACAAATATTATCTGAGTAGGGAATCATTCTCAGCCCAGCAGTGACGCTGACACGGTAGGCGCTGACGTTTTTCAACCATGTCAGTAACATGTTAAGAGTGGTCTGCCACATAAAAATACCCAGTCAATTGTCAGTAAGTGTCCACTGATGAGCACCTAGAGGATGCAAACCCAATGTGTAGGTGGCAACAGATGAATTAAAAGGCATCTAACTGTACACCACCAAAATTAATCTACAGCTTAGGTGGCTCTAATAATGCATCTGCTGAGTGGAGGTCCCAGATGTTTGCTGCACTGAATGAACAGCACATTCTTCTGAGCCTGTCTGTGAGATTAATCGGGGCTTACTTGATAAACCAGTGCTGTGTTGGAATAAATCTTTGCTGTGTTTTACAGACAAGGGCTCAGCTGGCTTATGATGCTCTCCTGTTGGGTGTCTGATAACTGTGCTAGGGTTATGGCCACTGGGTGGGAGGGTGTTGGTCAGGGGTTTGTATTCACACCTGCCACTCCTTGGTGAATGAGCTCACACTGTACAGGTGTGCCACACACTCAAAACTCAAAAGGAACAAAAAAAGTTGCAGACCCTATTATAGACGAGACCTGGATGGGGTAGGCATAACCTCACTATCCAACTCACTACCAGATCTAGCTGCAGCAGATCTAGCTAGACACCTGTACTTGATAGATATCAATAAATTATATTATCATCAGTAGAGAGCCTGTGGGGCATATCTAATTTTTTGTGTTCATTGTTTATATATAGTCATTGTGCTTGTTTAATTCTGAAGGTATTGCATTTATACTCACATCACTCACAAGGAAAACAGACACTTAATGAATGCGCTTTCCCACTAACAGAATACAAAAGTGACAGCTGAATCAACCAATCAAGTTTGGTTTTACAAGTTTAGAGAAAGAGCATCCGTATAGGCCTCCTGGAAGTCCTACAAATCATAGTCTAAGCAGCTTGCGCTCAGCATCAACCCAATGCCAGGACTCTTTACTGAGTCATAGTCAAATATATACAGGGCTTGGACAATGAAACTAAAACACCTGTCATTTTAGTGTGGGAGGTCTCATGGCTAAATTGGACCAGCCTGGTGGCCAGTCTTCATTAATTGCACATTGCACCAGTAAGAGCAGAGTGTGAAGGTTCAGTTAGCAGGTAAGAGCACAGTTTTGCTCATATTGCAATGCACACAACATTATGGGTGACATACCAGAGTTCAAAAGAGGCCACGTCTTGCTGGCGCATCTGTGACCAAGACAGCAAGTCTTTGTGATGTATCAAAAGCCACGGTATCCAGGGTAATGTCAGCATACCACCAAGAAGGACGAACCACATCCAACAGGATTAACTGTGGACGCAAGAGGAAGCTGTCTGAAAGGGATGTTAACCCGGATTGAATCCAAAAAAAACACAAAACCACGGCTGCTCAAATGACGCTGTATTGGCCACAAAAGGAGGCCCTACACCATACTAATAAATGATTGTGGTCTAAAACCAGGTGTTTCAGTTTCATTGTCCAACCCCTGTATGTTACTGCCTTTTATGTGTACATTTGTATAAGATTATTATTTTAGTGTTTATTGTGGAATGGCCAAAACAGAAAATTAGCGTAAGGTTCATCATATCATATTTTAAGAATCAGGACACCAACAGAAAAATGAGCATTATCGTACGTCTTAAAGACAGGCACCACGCTAAAGACCTAGCTCTAGGGGTCACAGTTTGCCATTGGTTACCATCCAGCCTTCATCTCTGACTCTTAGCCTATGAGATTGTCCAAGAGGCTGTGGAAACATTCTCCCTGCTTGCTTGCATTTTTTCAATAGGTGATAGCTTGCTAGCAGGGATAGGCCACTGGGTACAAATCCAAACATTGAACAGATTTTAGGCGTTTTAGGTTACCATTCTGGCCTGTCATCACTGGAAGTCTTGGATTAAGGGCTTAATTTCACATAGCCATTGTTTGTAATCACGTGTCGCATGTCTGCTGCATACTGCAGCATGAATCGAGCACTGCGTTTGCTTGTAATTAATCAGCTTTTAGGAATAAATACCTAGAAGCAGCGATGGACATATTTCTATGACATGAGAAATAACCAGAAGGGTTTTATACAAATCCATGAAACAAACAACAAAGTGCTATCAAAGGAGTTTCGCTTTTCCTCATGGAAAAGAAAGCAAAAAAGGAAGTTCTCATGATATTACATTGCCTATCTTTGCTCTGCAGGAGAATGGACCAGTGCTTAGGGGGTGGGTGAGCGAGAAACAGAAACACTGCGCTTATTGAAAAGTATTTTGGGGGGGAAAACACCAGGAGCCCATTCTCTTTATGGAGAAATACAGGGACAGCAGTGTCTCACTGAAGATAAATGTCTCTTCCACCACACACACAGGCTCGCAGCGAGAGTGTCGTCTCTGCTCTTATCATTAGCCTCGCACACACGCGCGCACGCTCACACAGCGCTCTCTCTCTAGAACAATTAGCTTTATGCTGGGGCTGAGCTTGTGAAATGTCATTCAGTGGAGTAAACTGGTTATTATATCACAAAGACTGCAGCTGAGTCAATTATTGTGGGCAAAGGGGTGTCCATGTGTGTGCACGGGAGAGAAAAGCAGAGGGAAAGAGAATTCCAAATTAAATCAAAAGCACTTTTATAGGGGGCCAGATTGCCCCCCGCAACCAAAGCACCCCTTCTCCTCCCTTTCCCCAGTTTCAGAGGAAATAGATCTGTTCTGATAGAGAAGAAAGAAAAGACAACATATATTCACAACACATTAGATCTTTAATAGGACCAGAAAATCGGAACCTGACAACATTTAGTCTGAACCTGACCTGAACTGTATCAGAGTCTGAAACCTGAATATAGCAAAATGCTGTCTACAGATGTCCATCATTACCCAAATCGTCATGTCGTCGCTGTCCAATGAAAAACATGTATCTCCACTTTTGTCCATTTTTACTTTTATGCATCATTTGAACACACCAGCTGCTGTTTACACTGTGTGAAAATCTCATGAAGAATGGACCAACAGAAATGGCCCAAAACTGTTTGGAAAGATGTCTGGTTCCTTTGACTTCCATTAAAGATTAATGAGGTTTTTGGCATTTAGGTGATACTTGTTTTTCTTTGGACAGCGTTGATATAAAACATTATGGAATGGCGATGGAGAATCACAAATAGTCTAAAAGTTTTAAATAGTCTATAGGTTTCAAAAACTATATAAATTAGTATGGTTTAAAAAAAGAATCCACTGCCAAAAGTTATATTTAAACCCAGCTTTAACTAGTGTATTTACTATTCAGTGCTTTCAAACAACATCTCAATTATGTTTGCCTGAATACACTTCTCTGCTGATAAAGCAGGATGCTAGCCTTCACCTGTTTAATTAGCTCCTTTTCTAATTTCAGTTCAGTTCAAAATATTTTTGGCAAACAAATGTCCTTTTGGCTGTACTTACTCGACTCACTGTTTATTTCCCATTTTTATCACGAGCCTGGGTCTCATGGACCTCAGTGCTAAATTCTGTCAGTGACATGAGGGTAACTCTACTTTGCGAGACAAAACCAGTCAAGGCAATTAAAGTAGATAGGAAGAATAAGATAGGGAAAAACACAAAGGAGAAACAACAAAGCATTAAATATATCACATGAAAATATATTTATATTTGCCTTCCTATTTAGTCAACTGTGGTTCAGTAGCTTCGCATTGATGTGACAAAGTGTGTTACAGGAAACAAGCCGTAACAGTAGTGTTAGAGTGGAAGACTTGACAAAACATATCATTACAGTCTTTCAAACTTCGGAATCGCTCAATCCAGAGCCAAAAGCAAAAATATGCGTGCCTTTGGGCAAATGACATATTTTGCTGAAATACTAAGTTAATAATCTAAACAGAAAGCATCAGTTCTAGTCCTGGAAGCCCAGAGTCCAACACAGTTTGATGATTTGTCTGCTTGAACATGCCTGATCAGAGTCATCTGGCAATGACTATACTGGTCTATTAGAGAAGAGAAAACACCAAGCATTACTGGACAAAAACTGATGACCTCTGGTGCAGAATATGGGCCTCCTAAGCTATGGTTAAACTAAAAATGACCTTTTTGTGCCTGGTTAACAATCATGGAGTATAATAAACATGCATATCATGGATCACGTCCACTCAGCAAACACCGGCTCGTGTTTATATGATGCACAACAAGACCTATTTGAGGCAAATCATCCATGCTCATGAACTAGCCTGATTCATTACTGTATCAGTGTCATTTTGTTACACACTTTTCTGGGTTCAGCAGTACAAGCAGATGGAGCTTTAAGCACCAGGCACATGTGCCGCCCCTGTGGGGCCCAAACACCACCATCTCCATCCCCCCCAACCATTCGCCCCTCTTTCGGGCAGATGTCAGCAGAGTTGTTGCCCCTCACTGCCTCCCGAAGTCTCCCAACCCCCCTGCTGAGAAGCTTCTGCAAATGCCAGTGCGGAGGCCCACCTGGGAGCATGTGGCCCCCCCAGTGGCACCTGATGGTCCGGCGTCAGTGTCACGCCAGGCCCTGGCCACTCACCCCTGACGGGAACACAATGGCTTGCAGCCCGGCGGCAGACGCGGGCAGGTACCGATAATATTGTTAATCATGCAGAATGGCGAGCAGGCCTCTGAGAACAAAGAGAGGCGGCAGTGCAGTGATGGGAGAATATCCCTCCCTCTCTCTCTCTCTTCCTCTGTCTCTCTCTCTCTCGCTCACTCTGCTTAAGCGTGGCGAAAAATTTCATTTCGCTATTTTTTCACCTCGCAGCGCCTATCTGCCAAGGTGTTCAGTCCTGATAGAGTAGAATTGAGGGTTCTGCCTTTTGCAGGAGGGGTATGAATCACAAAAAAAGAAGGAAAAAAAGTCCTCTCTCCCCTCCTCTCCCCTCCCTGCCCCTCCCGCACCCATTTCTAATCTAACTCAGGAAACAATGAGTGCACATTGCTCCGAAATCTCGACATTGTTTCCCCCCTGTTTCCGTTCGTCTGGATACTCAGAGATATTCTACAGGAGAGCTTTGTAAAATGAGATAAGCACTTTTTCCCTTCCTCTCTCTCTCTCTCCACCACAAACACGTTTAATTTCTCAAATATTTTAAAACTGAGGCTGAATAGTCCCAGCTGGATACGCGCAGCTACTGTCTACTTATATTTCATATTTCGTGTCACATCCCATTAACATAGAGTTTGAGAAAAGCCTCATCCTTTCAGACACACAATAGAAGTCCACATCCTCAATGGTGGCTCGCAAAGCTGCATGAAAGGAGCTAGCAGATTATGCGTGAAACTTCTGTAAACTGTGCTAAAAAATGGCTTTTCAAACTTTAGAGCCAGAGAGAAATTAAACACTCTGCTCTCTTTGTGGCTCCAAACTGCTTGTAAATTACATGAAAAATGTCTTTACAGAATAAACTCTCATGGATGATGTTGCTAATGGCAGCAGGAGATGTATAGTCCATCATTGCATAGTTTTTAAAAACAAAAGTGAAAGACATAACCTGAGTTTAACAAAAGCTTTCAACCCTTTTCTAAGTAGATAGAATGAAATGCATGAAGAGATTATTTCTTTGATCATTTTTTTTATTGTCATGAATAAGCTCTGCTAGCACAGCTATGGGATTCTAGTAGTGTGTTGGTACTAAGATAAACAGTGATTCACATTTTATCAAACAATACATTTTACCTTGTTCCAGTGAGCCTTACAGTAATGAGCTGGTTGGTGGTTGGTGTAGCTCAGCGGATAACACCACTACCCTCCAGGGAACCACCACATGTGGGAGACTAGGGTTCGATTCCTGGTCTAGGTGACTATGCTGTGCTACAGCAATAAGACCACACCACATTGACCTACCTGTAATATGATTGCCCTTGTAAGTCGCTCTGGATAAGAGCGTCAGCTAAATGCCATAAATGTGAACTGCCATTGTTTTCCATTTTTAACAACTCGGCCTATCTAGTCCTGGAATGACTTTCTTTTCACAAGCTTAGTCCCACCCACTATATGTCAGCACATCATTAATGATGTCTATGTTCAGTCTACTGAACTGTGTTAGAAGTTAATCTAATATGTTAGGCCTACACTCCAGCTCCTAAAGGCCGAACCAGTGGAAATGCTTTTGGCATTTTAAAAATTCCTGACCAAACCTTGACACTGAAATACTTAATAGTTTTACTACACAGTTAAAATAGGACATACATGATTATTATAGATCATAGATTATAGAGATGTATTTTTTAAATTAACATTCATTTAGACTTCTCTGAAGGCCTTGATGACGCTGAGGAATCTCCACTGAAAGGTGTGTAATTGCATGGTTAAGTTATAAACTGGATTTTCAGTCAATTAACATTCTTTAGTGAAAAGATTGCATCTGTACATCTTTTTACATTTTTTTTATGTCAGTAGATGATAAAACACTGCAAAATGCAAAGACCGCTTTAGCTTTCCGCACATAAGACTGTGAACAACAACATTTCATCAAATCCAAACATCTAATAAAATATCTCCTGTTCTACCATAACACCAAACACAAACTTGGTGTCAATTGAAAGTTCATAATCTGCACTTCCAAGTTAATTAGCTTGGTGCACCTTCTAAAATTGAAGGAGGCTATATTCCAAATCTGATTTATACAAGCATGGACCCCAGTGTTAACATGCAGTTCTGTTTCTTCCTCCTTCTCCGTTCTCTGTCGGCACCGAGCATTGTGGGCCGTGGACTCCGGCTGTCGGCTGAGACTGCGGGCCACAGATTGAGTGACAGTAGCAGCAGCTCCGGTACATCTGGGGTGTGATTGGAGCTGGGAGTTGAGCAGAGGATGTGTCAGAGACAGCGCCGCATCACAGGGGCCCACTCTTTTACACCTGACATCGCATCCATATTCATGGCTGTGGACAGCATCCTCGGCCAGACACTTGCCGCAGCCTGCGCTCCCCCGTTCCGAGATAAAGGCAGGCTGTAATGGGAGAGATAGACGCTCAATATGGCTGCTTTGCTGTGATAATTTCGGCGCGGTGGACAGAAACACTGGATAAGGAGTTGTCTTTCCGTGCAATGGAAATGGGAGCTGGATAGTTTTAAAATGAGCTTCTTCCCCCTAACCGGGGACATTTACCTCAGGCTAGCATGCCACATGCTTTAAAGTCTCAGAGATTAGCGTACTTGCCTGCAAACTTTGTCGCCGTCTTATTACATTGCACTAATATCACTCTCCCTGCAGCCCTGTGTAGAAATACACGCTGTTCTGACTAGAATCCCTCCATTCGTACAGAAAGTTTCATTGTGTGCCACTTGTAAGTGCTCCAGTACTCAATTTAAGTTTCTTCTTTGTCCTCAGAAGTGGCTACCATGACAGTTCCCCTTCCTCCGGTTTTGAGAATGAGGGGTGGGATTCTGCGAGGAAGTCGCAGGACTCATGCTCAGTTCAGTCTCACTACAAATCTGGTCATGCATAAAAAACCTGTCAAGAATGGAGCCTAATTAAGGTCAGAACTGGCAAAGACATCATGCTAAAGAATACTTCCAAAAGGCCTGTAGAGAGATCTAGATTTACTGCCCTGGTTAGGTCAAAAAGAATGAAAAATGCAGCGTATTGCAAAGAAATCGTTCAACCAGAAATCAAGTTTGCACCAAATGTAGGCTTAAAGACAGTATTTCTACGGATTTTAGCTTTGCAATGCAGTTTTGTCCACATTTTACAGAAAACAGAATTTAAGCATGTAACTTTAGTCTAAACAGGACATGACTTGCTTGGGGGTCTGCAGCCCTGGGAAAGAAACTGCAATCAATTTTTTTGGGAAATATCTCCGTATATCTACACCAATACATACATACACCAATACATATAGAAATACACCAAACATACACCAACCTAATATCACCACAACCTGTATGTGCAACAGATATACTGGTTGGTCTTACATAGTGAAGTAATATAGTAGGTTATACTGTATGAAAACATTTGTTTGAGAAGTCAAGCCATGCTCAGTTGTTTCTACTGGGTTTAATAGTGACAATAATGATATTTCAGTGAAAATGGCAAAACGTCTTACAAACATTCTGAATTGGCCTAGATCATCAATCACTGGTGGGCAACCAGTGATAGCATAATACAATGGTTCTACGTTAGGAACTGTGGCAAAGATGGAGAGTCACTAAAACAGTGGTGACTTTGGTCAACAGCGTAGCATAACAACTGCATTTCTGAATGTTGTCCTTCCAACTTCCTATAAATGATTCTCCACCGAAAAGAAATTCAGTACATCTCTCTCACAAACACATACAGATAACAAGCCTCACAAACAAAGTGAAAAGTAGAAGCGAGGGTCCCCGCACCACATCTGTGCTGACCTTAAAATGGAGAGTTCGGCACAACATCTGGCTCATCAGCTGGATCCTATGCATCAGCGGGCAGAGGGACACACTGGGACAGGTTTGGCGGCTGCCTTTGACAGCAACAGTTAATTTCCAACATAATCAATTTATGTGCAGCTCCATAATAACCATCTGTGTGCTGCAGAGGAGGCAGAGATTCGGAGGAGCGACGTGGTTCCTCTCAAAAAGCTCAGGCCAAGAGGAAGACAGGTCCAACTCCGCCATATGGAATTTAAAGCTCGCTGCGTGGGATTAGCGTGGGACTTTTTACAAGTAAGATTAGCAACTCCTTGTGTTGCCGACACAACTTTTGGGATAGTTGTACTTTTCCTCCACATGCTACACAATATTAGCGAATGGCTTTGATGGAGAAGGGTACTTGGCAAAAATATCTTTGCATTCTTATTTCCGAGCTTTGCACTGAGGCTGAAATAGACTCTCCTCACCTGTATGTCTGAGGCATCTAACAAGGTTACCCCTTATGGCAACTAGTGACACTCGCACCCTCCTTCGGCACTGGTGTCAAAATTTAGCGAGGAACGTGCCACTCACGCGATTACTGATTCACCTCCCAGAGCCAATTACATGTGCCACTGTCACGGTGCAATGCAGAGAGCAGCTCGCGCTCAGACACCTACTGCCCGTGTTGTGCGATGCAGGGCATTAAAACTGGATCACACTTGTGACCTGTAACCCGATGCATGCCATTAGAGCAGCTGACACATCAGGGCAACGGCCAGCATCTTGGCACACTTCGACCTTTACCACACAGCCAAGGTGGAAGAATTCTGAAGCACCCAAAGCCTCGGGTACATACTGGTATGTGATTAAAATGCACAGTTACCATGGCGAGTTCCCCTTTGCCTCCTGGCCTCAGACCACCATATTGTGAGCTTTCCCTTATTAACCATGTAAGTCATTTCATTTCAATGAGAATGGCCAAGAAAGACATGTCTGTGGCAGTAATGAGGGACGCGATACCTCCTTCAGCTGCGCAGTTTTCAGCCCACGTGCACGCAGACAAATTACAAGCTTCTTGAATTCTCCACCTCTTTATGGCTGAGACCACAATGCGAGGAATTCAATTTTCGAATGCCTTTTTCGGACCCCGACTGGGTGTCCTTGCGAAAAGCCGCAAATACACGTTCCCTCTTTCGCCTAATTGACATGCGAAGAATCCCGGCAGCTGGGAGGCTCTTGGAGAGCCCCAACACAACCCTGGCCACCTGGACATAATAGTCATCAGCTGTCACCATCACCACCATGCTTTATCAGGGCTGCATTACAATACCCCCCTCCTCCCTTTTTATTTTATCTCACAAAGACTGCCGCCATCGCCTTTATCACTTCTAGCCATGATAAAGACAGATATTCCAAAGACACAAGAGAGATATGCAAGGCACGCATGATTATTGTTCTGGCCAGGTGTGGTTTAGTGTAAATGAACTGGTACGAAATGTGACGATTGTCAGCTGCATTCGAAAAAAATAAAAATGCTTCATCAAGTGCATGAGAAGAATCCCCGATCTGTGTACATAGTATTGATTCCATTCTCAACCCTCATTTACAACCTGACATATTTCCTCCTCATCTATAATTCAGGAATCACTTTCTCTCCCGCTTTCCTATCAGAAATCCTTTGATTTCTGTCCTGCTCCTCAATTCTTCATGGAACTCTGCATTTCAAAGAGGCGCCTTTTTTCTTCCGAGGTAAAGAGCTTGCCAAGTCTACAAGTGAGACTGCCCATCTGAGGTTAGCTGATTTCAGCAGAGGTTTGCTTGTCTCCAATTCAGGTCAACCTCAACAGCACACGGGGACTTAAAAGACAGCATCGACGTGTCCTGTGATCCCAATAAGCACGGCTTTCAACAGGCTTGATCAGTCAGCCGTCCACCTGGGCACTCTGGGGTTGGCATGGAGGTTTTTTCTTTTAGTAGAGCGACTGAGTGCCAAAGCTCTACACGGATGCCAAAGAAGTAAACTCAAGGAAAAAGAAGTTATGCTCAAGTACGTGACTGGCAGCAGTGCAAACAGGGGACATTCTTCACAGAAGAAGTAAGATAGGGAGAGCAGACCAGATTCTAGAAGAAAGAAATTAATTTGGCAAAAAAAGACTGTTATGCCTTCTCTTTTCCTTCTCTTTATTTACACCCACAATAGAAAGACTGTATTTACAAAGGCATCTTTAGAGTTCCAAAAGCTTTAAAGAGCTCCTCTGCAAGGACAGAAAGGTTTCTCAAGGAATCTCTCTGTTTTTTTACTGCACATCCACTTTATGTTCTTAGTGCTGGAATGAATAATTCCACTGAAGGATAAATTTATTCAGCATATACCATGTGTTGACCTAGAAGCTGTGGTGTGTGCCGCACATCTGGCTGGTGCATGGGACCTGGGTGGGATTTGCCTTTGGTTAGAGGGCATCTGGGAGATCACAGATGAAGAAGAATAGCGGGCACTGGCATAGTATGAGGCCACGAATAATTCAAAACAAGAAAAGCTGTTTAGCGTATATGTATAATAGGTCCTCTTATAGATTACATGAAATAGACAGCATCATAGCTTGTTCAATTAGCCAGTATCAATTTCCAGCATGAAAACAACGAGAGACAGCAAACAATAAACGTAAATGGGTAGAAACGGATAGGAGGGGAGGATTCCTTGATAAATACGAGTGTCACCAACCAATGGTCAAGCCCAGGTTGAGTCTTTTAGAGTTTAGAACGAAGGCTTATATGAGGCTTTATCTGTATTCTCAAGTTTCATACCCAGAATTAATTCTTCAATCAGCTCGACAGTAGAAACATGAAATGCATCATCAAAAGAATAGTTGCACCCAGAAGGAAGAGTCAGATTGCAATGCTATTGGGAGGGAAAATAAAGGTTACCAGAAATGATAAATTGTGAAAACGTTAGATCTCACACAGTTTCTGCAGATTTTGTGGTAGGGCTGGAGGTGGAGTGACACCAGGCCTTCTTGACATGTGACACATAATAACAAATTGTTCATCTTAGTGCTGAACACGGTGCCTTCACTCAGATTCGTTGATCGTCTTCACCAAGACAAAAGTAGGACTCGTCACTGAAGATGACCCCCCGCCTACTACAGTGGGGTGTGAAAGTTTGGGCAGCGTTGTTAATTTTCCTGATTTACCTTTATAAAGCATTGATTGTTTGGATTTTTGTCATTTTCTTGATTTCAAAACCTTTAGAACTAATTATTGGAACTCAAATTTGGTTTGGTAAGTTCAGATGACCCTTGACCTCCATACACAGGTGACTCCAATTATGAGAAAGGGTATTTAAGGGGGGCAATTGTAAGTTTTTCTCTTCTTTGCATCTTCTCTGAAGAGTCGCAGCATGGGAGTCTCAGAACAACTTTCAAATGGCCTGAAAACAAAGATTGTTCACCGTCATGGTTTAGGGGAAGGATACAGAAAGCTATCTCAGAGATTTCAGCTTTCAGTCTCCACTGTGAGAAACATTGTGAGAAAATGGAAGACCACAGGCACAGTTCAAGTCAAGGCTCGAAGTGGCAGACCAAAACAAATCTGGAATAAATAGAAGCGAAGGATGTTGAGAACAGTCAGAGTCAACACTGCTTCATGTTCATCAAAGTGCTGTTCTTTGTGTAAAGTGCAGGGTTTGCCTAAATGATGATCTAACAGCACGATTGTTAAAACTACTGTTAAAAGCATGTACTGAAAGATTGTGTAACAACCTAAAAGATAAGTGTTAAGAGTGCAGAGGACATTCTGCAGTCAGAACAGTAATTTTTTTACTTATACAAATTCTATAGAAAAATGTTCATTCGCAAACATTTCGTGAAGCTAGATGCTCCATAAAGTTTTGCATGTATGTGTGTCATACTGTATCTTTTTAGAGATGCTAAGATCTACTTTATTATGAATTAGCATATGTAGCTGTCCACTCCAAAAGACAGTAACCCCAAAGAAAACCACAAAGAAAAGCCTTTACATGGTGGATGTCATACGTATAGGTGAGGTCACACATACTATCGTCGAAGGTGTAGGTGAGAGTCCATGAGACACGTATGGATAAGGGACCTAATAAAGGCATCCCAAGATCCCAAGGTCATGCTGTTTATCAGGTTTTGAAGTAGCTGAGTACACACTTCAGGGGCGAGAGGATAAAGTGCACGGTTCCGCTTCAGCTGAGCACTGAGACAGGTTAGGAGTGTATAACTGGAGTAGAACCTGCATGCTCCAAGGAGAATATTTTGGATCAACACTGTGTTTTGGAACAGAAGTGCTGATGTCCGTTAACCTTGTTTTGATGGTCATTCTGCTGGTTTTGGAAAACAAGGGCAGAAAAGCTTACAAAGCGCAAAATCTGGCATCTTTCACTTGCTAACAAAGAAGATCATGGGTCTAGATCATTTGTCCCCAATTTCACTACAGCTGACAATGTGAATCTTGTCTTCATTATGTCTGTTATATTGCACACCACAGAACCATGCATACAAAGTGGACTTTCTCACCTCTATATTTTACCTCCTAGCGCACTACTAATGTGAGAACAGAATATGAGTCAGCATTTGAGCTGAGACACAAAAGAAGCGTATCCTTTTCATGCATCGACCTGAATTCGTCCTTGTTTGTTGGCCATTTCTGGCAAGAGAGAGAAACCACTGAGACCACAGCACAGAAATAACCTTACTTTTGTTCATCATGCAATTGCATTAATAGCGATATGCCAGTCGTTCAATATTTCTGTATAATTGGTCACAAAAGAAAAAAATTAGTGTACCCTTTAGAATTACCTGAATTTCTGCATTAATTACTAATACAATGTGATCTGATTATTATCTTAGTCATAATTATATAATTATTACTTAACAATTAACACACAAACAGTTGTACTTTTTTGCCTGTTATTGAGCACATTGAGTAATCATCCACAGTAAGTGACCATTGCAAGAGCTAATTGGCAAATGCTGTTTCAATTAAGGAGATGAGATTAGAAGTATGGGTTAAGAGGTACTTTGCTCATTAGCTAAATCCAACTAACAAAAAGCTTTTGCTTTGCTGCCTCTGGGCCTTTTGATCATCAAGGGAACAATTTATTGTAAGGTGTAGGCAGCAGTTCATAAACTTAAGCTGAAAACACTTTGTTTGATGCAAAAAGACAATGACCCAAAACACACAAGCAAATCAAATGAGGTTTATTCCAGTGTCCTATTGGTATGCTTTCTTTGAAACTGTCTTACACTTATTGACAAAGGAATAGTGCACCCAGAAGGAAGTGTCAGATTTCAATGCTATTTAGAAAGAAGATGCGTCACCAGGAACAGTACATGATGATACATTTAGACTGATATGAGCAATATGGCCGCCATGTTTGCTAACGCAACATACCAGATGTCTCTTTATGTAGTTGTAGAGGTTCCTAATGATGTATAATTCCTTTCACACATCTAGAATATTCTCACACAGATTATTTCAGCAGATTTTGCTGTAGGGGGTGAAGGGGTAATGAAGTGACCTTCTGGTGGGCCTTCTGGATGTATGACCCTTGACAGCAAACCTGTGCTGACCATGGTGCCTTTAAACACGGATTTGTTGGTCATCTCCACCAAGACAAATGCCTCACTGAAGATGACCCTCTGGGATTCTGAGTCACACCATGACAGTCTGGCAACACACCATTGCAGTTTTCGACGACATTGACGTGGCGTTGAGGGTAGTCATCACAACAGTTTGTGTGCATGTGGTGCTGCATCATTTAGTTGCCTGGCAATGGTGCTTGCACTAACAGCATGATTCATAGAAGGTATCATTGCTCACTGCATGTCCACAATCGTGGCTGTTGGGTCAGCCAGGTACTGCGCTAAGGCCTGTCTTTGCTTACATCACATGTGCAGCCGTACGTGAAACTTGAATCATTAGCATGTTTCTCAATGTCAAACCCACCTACCTAGTAAACAATCCCACCTTGATTCCTGGCCAGTGCGAACAGGATCCTTCCTGTGTGGAGTGGACATGTTCTTCCAGTGTCTGTGTGGGTTTCCTGCCACAGTCTAAAAACATGGAGCCAGGCAAGTTGGAGACGCTAAACTGCAAGGCTAGGAATTACCAACTGGGTGAACCAATTTGCTACAGCACTGCCCTAAAGCAGACTAGTGCTACAGCTCTGAAGAATATCAAAGACAGAAGCTGGCTGATCCTGTGTGAGGCAGCTAAATAACAATCTTTTCCTGAATTTCAGCATTTATTTTATTGTATTTATTCATATATTTTGCTTTAAAAAAATCTGTGGTTCTTACTGCAAGTCTCCCAGTAACGCCTGAAACATTCATTCAAAAGTCAGAACTGTGGGGTTGATTTTGGTGGGACTATGTCAGCTGAATTTTTATATTTGGCATCACACGGACAGACTAAAAAATAAACTTTGATTTATTGTTATCACAGTCCAAAAAACAAAACAAAAAAAAAAGTATTGATTTATATGTTTATTTATTTATTTATTTAATTATTTATGTCATTGAACAGACCAGCTTTACATTGTCCTTTACTTTACCTTGCATTAAACATAAGGGGCGTTTTGGCCTTCTCCTGTAAAGTGTTACTATTTTGGAGATACATGTATTTATATTAATTGTGTAGTTTATAATATTTTTGTGCTATGAGTGTAAATGAGGCTTTGCTTGCAGCTGAGCCTCCACATTAACACAGAGGTGATTGATCGACTGGCTTTTGAATTACATACGCTATATTACGGTAATCTATGCATAATCTCTACATGCGAGACATGATGTGCCCACCGTGCTGAAAAGCCCGCAGACCCAAGAAGGCGGCGGCTGCACGGCAAGCGTTTGAGGAATTTGGGGATTCGATAATTTCCTGTTCTCTCTGAAAGGGATGGCAGCACCTGGTCGACACAGCTGTACTTCATTTGGAGAGCAATTTGAACAGAGCGGAGAGGGAGACAAGAGGAGCACGCCTGCCTTGTCATTAAGGGCTGCAGAATGGCCTCCGTTTGTTAGACACATGGCACAGAGTTAATGCCTCTGAATGGGGGGACCGCCGCTGTTGATGTCGCTGTGAATTTCGCCTAAGTGCCGGCGACATCTAAAAAGCCACTCCAACCAAAGAAAAAGACCCGTTTCCAATTTTTCCCCGTCAATTAATGTTTTGGTTAGTAATTGTGAAATGATGTTAGTGGAAATAGTTGTTGGAGTTGTAGTGTTCACTGGTTTGTTTTCTGTTGCACTCTTTTTGCCATTTCTTTTTGTCATCTTTTTTCTGGCTCTGTATCTCACAAATGTTAACAGTACATACCTAGAAGTTTGTGGACACCTGCTCATCCAGAGTTCCAAAATTAAGTTTACCTCTCAGTCTGCTTTCCCTTAAGACTGCAGTAACAGCCTCCCCTTTTGGTGAGAAGGCCTTAGATGTTGGAACAACGCTGTAAGGATTTGATTGCATTCAGGCACAGGAGCATTCATGAGGTCTGTTGTAATTCCATTGCTCCACAGCCCAATGCTGGGGGGCTTTATACCTCAATGCTCAACTTCATATGCTCAACATTGGCCACTGTTACCTCGGGCTCATGTGCAGCTGTTCCAAAGCATCCCAATTCATTTGACAAATCTTTTCAGAGTTTTTACAAGCTGTACAATTAATTAACCTCTGGGTCAGTAATGGTTCGCTATAAAGTAGTTGAATTCATTAAGTAGAAGGGGTATCTGCATGCATTTGGACATATGGTGTACCTCTATGCATACTCATATGCAAAATCAACTTATACATATATACATATGTTTTTAACCAATGTCAGGATGCCAAGTTATATATACACATGTAGCTACCTGCATATAAAAAATCAAATATGTGTATCTCAAAAAAGTCTATGTGTACGATTAAAAACCAATTCACTTTTTGTCAAATTCAGTGAATAACTCCTCGTAGTCTGCTAGCTTTCCTTTTTTACGTGCATGCTAGAAGAAACTTTGGTGTTGGTACACAGCCCTGCCTCCATAAGTGGGACTTAAGAGCAGCTCAAACTGAACATCACAACAACCAACAGGGGGCATTTGTGCTCTCCCACAAGAGGGAAGGAAGGGATGAGTTTTGCTGTGAGCTCCACATGCGGGGTTAAGAAGGAGAGATGGCAGAAAAACTAACACCTATATCTGAAGAATAAATATCCAAAAAGAAGAATTTAGATCGTGCGCGACAGTGAGTTGTTTCAACAATGATGAGATCTCTGAGATGCTGAATTCAGCTTTCTTATTAGCCAGCTTCTAAGAGCTTATATAGCTTATATAGCTTAATATTTGGAATTAGGTTTCTATTGGCTCTTATTTGTTTTGCATTTTCTGGTTTTATAATACAAACTGGACTCTGGAGTGGTCAGTCCATTGTTATGAGAACACCAGCAGCTTGTAAGTTTTAAAATATGTAAAAAAAACAATTGTCAGTAATGTCAGTAATGGCTTCTTGACAGCTACGCCTCCTTTCAGACCCATAACAATAAGTTATCTTCTCACAGTGAAAGGTGAACAGAAATGCCTGTGGATGTCTGAAGCCAGAATGGAGCTTGATTTTTTTCAACTTTCTCAAAGGTGACAGCTTTAGTCACTGTGTGTCAGGTCTTACTAACTTTTCCAATTTCTCCATATCTTTTCATATTTTGCGTTATTATGTTAATGCTGTTTTTATTAATACTGGTATAAAAATGCATGAAAACTACCACGAAACAGATACAGACAACCCGTAGTTGAGGGATGCAGAATGTTTTGGTATATCCACTGCAGATTGGTGCAACCTGTCCATACCTCAGCAAAGGCAAGAAATGATTTCAAAGCTGTGCTAGAATAGAAAAGTGTCAATGTCTTTACGCCTCTCCGCGTATGATGTAATTGACTTTGACGTACACATGTGCACAGGGATGAAAAAAAAAAGCCGGAGTACGATCAAAGGCAAGTGCTTTACTGCCACATCAGAGCTCCCTACTGCATTTTGTATTCTACCAATCTGTCGAAACAGTCTGACAAATTCCTGTGATGGGGAGTTGAGGCTTTTTTCCTCCTCTGTTGTATGGCCTCATATGGGGCCAAGAGGTTTAACAGAGCACAGAGCAGTAGGAAACAGCACAGATCCACAAAAGGTGAAAACAACTTCCACAACATCTAGTAAGGGACTTGAGGAAAGTTAAGGAAGGGATGCTTTAAAGGAAAGATTACATGTGTGATGTGGTCTCTTCCCCTAAGCAGACATTAGGATAAGATACCGAGGCTGACTTCTGAAGTCTCGAAAAGTTTAATTCTCCTTACTTCTTTATCACATATTGCCTAGGATTTAACAGAATAGATTTGGAATTATTAAGTTTATGGAAAAGGTCCCTTGTGCCAAATGTAGTGAATCAGTCATGTTTTGCTTTATTGAAACTATGCTTATAACCTAGAGGAGAACATGAAGCTCCACTCTTGCTTTAGATCTGCAATAAATCCACAGACATGTTTGTCAGTCCTTTCGTTGTGAGAAGACAACTCCATGATATAGATCTGAAAGGATGTGTAGCTGTCAAGAAGATTTTACTGAGAAAAGGAAACAAGGTAAAATAACTCAACATATACAAACCAAACACAAACGCTACTGGTGTTCTCAGAACAATGGACTGACCACCCTAGAGTCAAGACCTCAACCTCCATAAATTTGTTTTTAACTACTTGGATTGTGAGAAGCAGACAATACAACCAACTTCTAAGACTGAACAAAATGAATCTGTTCATGGAGGCACCGTGGTCAGCACCAAGTTAAATGTTTTGTTGTCACATGTCCAGAAGACCTAGTGTCACTCCACCTCACCTCTACCACAAAATCTGCAGGGACAGTGTGAGAATATTTAAGATGCATGGGGTGGATTATCATTAGGACACCATTAGGAAGTTCTACAACAAAATCCTGAGACGTTGGCATATTGCATTTGCAAACATGGTGGCCTAACGCCATACTGAGAGATACTTCTGTATGTGTAGCTCAATAAGTGTGTCCATATCAGTGTAAATTTAACCCTTATTTATTGTTCCAAGTAACCTTATTCCTTTCAAATAGCACTGCAATTCAACCCTTCTCTATGGGTGCAGCTGTTCTTCTCAAGATGAGTGTATACGACTTGTACTTAAAGGCCATTTAGACTGACAGCCATTAAAATTATTTTTTCTCTGATTTCTGCACAGTATTGTAGTTTAAGTCATTTTTAAAGAAGTAATTTATCATACAGCATCAGAAACCACATAAACAAGCCAATCTAAGTTGAAATACTTGATGTGGGTTCCTGTAAGTGTGTGGTGAATTAGGCATGCAGTTTGCATGATGCTATTTGGCATAGAATGATCTTCTGTTACCTATTAGCCTTTAGCGTGTAAGCTAAAGAAGCAGACATCCAGCATGTCCTAGCTGACCCAATACACTCTGGGGTGAATTGAAAAGTGCACCAGTGAGATAGGCTGTTTGTTATTTTGCAGTTTGAAAGTATGTTCATGTTAATGTGTTGGGTGGGTTTATTACCTGTGTTAGGACTTAATCCTTCCATTTCCATGCATTGCTGTATGTAATCTCACACATACTAAGACGAGGCCTGTAGGGTTGTATATGAATATGTGAGGATATGTAAAAACGTTGATGACTGCATTGCTGTGCGTTATCAGTGGCTCACTGCTAGTTCAGTTCAAACATCCTAAAGCGCTGTTTTCCGCTCACACGCGCACGCGCACACTATCCGTATACAGCTGTCTTTACAGATAATAGCAGTGGGGCACTGTGGATCCTCATCATGAGTTTGCGGCTCCCTGAGGAGGGCCGTGCAGCATGTTCATTGGTAATGGGGATGTTTCTGTGTGTCTGCAGGCAGTGCGGGGAGAGCTATCAAAGTTGGACAGAGAGAGAGAGAGAGAGAGAGAGAGAGAGAGAGAGAGAGCGACGAAGAGACGAAGAGATGCACCTGCCAGGTCCTCTGTAATACTGCTGCGCTCCCTCTCCACCTCCGGCATCCGCAGCCCCACAAAGCTGCGTCCTGCAGATGAGTCAGGCACACAACCAGCGAGCAGCGCGCGCCGCATCTGCAGTACACACACACACACATCTACGCGCGCGCACACCTACTCGTCGCCTTACTCAACCGTGGTCCGTCATTCTTGTTTGCGCTGCTGCGCTGTCGTATTTACAGTCTGTGGACTGACATTAGCGATGCCTGAGCATTTGGCAAACAACAGCCAGGAGAAAGATAGATAGAGGCTGAGGCGAACAAATCCAAACTTTGCCTGGCACGGAGCTAGTGGGTTCAAGGGAGGGTGGGAGGGTAGGACGGATGGGCGGTTGTGGGGTGGGGGTGGGGGTAAATGGTGAGGTGGTTTAGGAGGGGGAGGAGATGGGGTGTCACAGGGGGCGTTTGGCTGCTCCCCTCCCTCCTGTCAGATGCCTCGTGCACAGACTGCGAGTGTGTGGAGGGTTCGCAAGTGTGTTCATGAGTGTGTTGCGCCGGGGCCGCGGCGGCTCGTCAGCAGCAGATGCGAGACCCTCATGTCAGAAGCAGGCAGTGGCCCGGTGGTGCGGCGGAGCTCTGCTCATACCTCATTGAGCTGCCCACCCCTCCTCCCTGTACCACCCCCCACCCCCCTTCAGCAGATGGCGCGCTGCTGCGGGCGCTCCTCTTCCCGATAATTACCAGCCTTCGCCACAGATGGAAACGTCAGTCAGCCCTCACAGGTCCCGGTTCCTGCCATTGCCTCCGTCCGAGGCCCCTCTCTACCTAGACGAGGCGCTGCCAGGGCTCGCCATGTGTTTCGTGACTGCTGACTAGGCAGGGCAACAAAAGAGAGCGAAGCGGCTCATAAATATGCATGCCGAGACGCAAGGTACGCCGAGTGGACGCAGCACACTCGCCCCTGTTTGGACACCGTCTTCGTATATCGCCAAGGTTGGCCAGGGATCAGAAATTGGCACTGGGCTTTCGTCCCCTACACAAACCATCCTTGTACCCTCCTTCATTGCACACGCACTGCTTACTTTATCGGGACTGGGGGAAATCTGAAAGCACGTCGATCTCTATTGTTAACTAGCCTATATAAGTTTATATAATAGAGTCTTTTATTTTTCCTCCTAACAGAAACAGAAACTGAGAGCACCACAGTGTCGCCAAGCCAGTGAAGATTAAGTGCCTTACTCAACATCCTATCCAGGATCCCTGTTATAGCGACTGTCATGTTCGTGGTGAGCCACCGGGAATGAATCCCTAGTGAGTCCTGGGATTCAAGCCGGTGACCCTTTAGCTGCTGGCTTGCTTTACTTACTATGAAACACTCAGCCAAGTCTAGTGTAACTGTGACTGCCCAGGTAAGCTGTTTTTTAAATAGCTAGTTAAATAGTTAAGTACCCAAAAAGGACAGTTTTCCTGATTAATTGTTGATAATCCTAAAGCTTCATTAAAATTCAACTGAAACAGCATTTAATGTAGCAGCCACTTAGTGACCCCCCTTTGTTTGTGAGTCATGCTAATAAATAGTATAGGACATAATTAACACATTGTTCTGAATGGCTTCTACACTCTGCTGCTGAATAAGTGCAAATAGTGCTGTCTTACATATCATCAGTTTATCCCTTCATCTCTATGAGGCGAAAGCTAATTCACAACATAGTATCTACACTTCCCATCCTGACGCTTCCTTTAAAAAGGCTCTGTCCTTACACAACAACATCGGTATCTGTCGTCTTTAAGCAGTAGCCTAAAGACACTCATCATTAAAAATATATGCAGCCAAAAGGAATCAAGCGACAGAATGAAACTTGGTGGGTATGTGTGACACCATGATAATCATGAGACATGTGAATGATTCAAGTTTGATGTCTGTGCTATACATGTGATGTAAGCAAGGACGAGCCTTATCACTGTACCTGACTGACTATGGTTGTTCTGGTGCATGTGCTTTTCCTTCTGGCCAATGGTGTTGTGCTGGAAGCATCCTTTGCAAGTGAAGTGTGCTGCAGAGAGGAGCTCGACTTATTGCGTGCTATACCGGCCATGCAGATACTACCATAGGATGCTGTTGACGGCAGTGGATGGAAGAAGGCACACGCCAGTGACATGAAGGATCTGGGAGACCTATATAAACCACAGAGAGGGCGAACCAACAACAAACTGTCCCACATGTACGGTGTGACCAAAAAGCCTGACTCCATACTGAGAGACAGTACTTCTTTATATTTAGCTATTGAATATTGGCCATATCAGTTTACATTTATCACCATTTATTGTTCCTTGTAACCTTTATCTTCCTTCCGAGTAGCATCTGACATGCTGAAATGCTATCTGACACTATCACGTCCTGTTCTGTCTTGCCCCTGTTTGCCTCTTGTTGTCCTGTTTAATGTGCATCTGTTTGTTTTGGTTATTTGCTCCTCCTGTCTCCGCCCTCTTGTCAGACCCCTCACCTGTCCTTACTTTGTAGCTCCGCCCCTTCCCAGGTGTTCCTTGTTAGTTCTTGTTTATTTATACTCCCTGCTGTTCCCTTTGTTCCTGCTTGCCGTTTTGTCAAGAAAGTCTTTTGTCCCTCAGGCCATAAGACTGTTCAACTCCTCTCAGTTCAGCAAATGAAAAACTCTGCGACACTCTTCATTTCGGTCACTCCAACGGACACACCCCCATCTCTGCACACACTCCCTCCTAAATGCCCTATTTCTATTTCTATTTTATTGTTCTACCGTTCTGTACCACTGTTTACATATTTTGCACTGCTAAATTATTTATATTACTGCGTACTTGCACTATATATATGGTTGACACCAGCCATCTTACTCTATTCTCTATCTATCTATCTATCTATCTATCTATCTATCTATCTATCTATCTATCTATCTATCTATCTATCTATCTATCTATCTATCTATCTTCATGTCTTTGTAATCATGTTTCCAGTCTTTTGTGTTAATTTCTTTTTTATTAATGACTTACATCCAGTCTCCTTAAAAAAGGACATCACCTATTTTTCATTCCTCCCTCTCTTGTACCTCTCAGACATCATTGTTTCTTGACCCGAATTTGTAGTGATAAATCAACAAACAGACACAGTGATACACCTAATACAGCCAGGCTTGGTTGTGGTTGTGGCAACTGGCACCAACAGCCAACATGGAAAACCTCTACATTGGTTATTCTACAAGAGGTCATCTTACCTTATCGTTTTCTACCTCATATGTCCAAAAAAAGCAGTTCATGACATGGGCCATGCTGATGACAGGGCTGTCTCATGCTATTGAAACTTCCAATACTGGCAGTGACACCTTAAAAGAAAGCAAGCTAAGCAGTTTGAGGCATGGGCTAAAGCAAATAACATAGTCCTGAATGGCAATGTCAACTGCGATGTGAGTGTGTTTCTCTGAAGATCTTTCCCAGCTCCCTCCTTTAATCATGGGTGGACAGGCTGTTCCTGTTATATCTAAAGCAAGTATCTAGGCTTTTACCTGGCCAGTCAACCCAGTGGAGATTCTCATACTGAAGAGGCAGTGAAAAAAGTGCCGTCTGCACTTCCTCACGGTCTTGGCAAGAAATGGGGTTCCTGTTGAAGATCTTGTTGATGTGTATAGCACTCTTACCAGGCCATGCCTGGAATACAGGAGTGTGCTGCTGGTGGGCTGCACAGAGAAATAGCAAGCCGCTATGGACAGGGTTAAAAATGGAGCCATTAGAATTATGACACTGTTTCAAAAGATTCCTCTGTATTTTCCAGGTTTAAAGAAATGGTGGGAGCAGGACACTGTAAAACGAAAAAAGACATGCATCAGCCTAAACATCCTTAACATGACCCCCTTCCACTCAATAAGCGAGAGGGAGCTGATCTAAAACAGTACAGACTCTCACCAAGGCCAATACAAAGACTTCAATGACATTGTTACTGATGTCTGCATGTCTACACTGAGCAATTTCTCCTTTATATGTGAAACTTTTAACATATCTGACCAATCATCTGGACACTAACTGCTGTTCTACTGAACTTGCAATGTTTCTTCTATACTGGTAGGAACTAAAAAGGCAGGGGGAGGAGGAGGGACTGTGCATTTTCTGATGATATGTTGCCCCCTAATGTTTGGAGTATGAATTTGACAGGTTGCTTCATCTTACAAATTGCTTCTTTAAGAAGTTGACAAGTATGCAGAAAACATCAAAGAGTGTCATACATAAAAGGCTAAATATCCTGGGAATGCTTGTTGAAAGTGATTGATGTCAGAATAAAGGCAGCCTTTGGAGCATGTGCCGAGGCATGGCACAAGTAATGTCTGCTGTAAATAAGAATGGAAGGACTTCTCCTAAACTATATGTTATTAATGATGTGTGTTGGCTAGAACTTTTTTAACCTGATTCCTCAGACGTAGGAGAACAATTTTCAAAAGCCAAACTTTGTTCATTATTTTTCTCCATGTGATGTAAGTAATGTTAAAAGAAATCAGAATGATCTTTTAAAAAACAACAATGGAAAAAAAAGTATAAATTGAACAAGTTGAAATGTATGGATTTAGGCTTGAGACAGCCACTTACCAATATAAAGAAACCTACAAATGTTGATTTTGTGTATTTAACTCATTGCTACTACCCTAGATCATAACAATGCATGTAATATCTAAGCTATGAATATTTCATAGTTTTGTTGAAGAGGCTTTTGCCCATGGGACCACAGTTTACACTAATTATGTTGCATCACTGTATTCAAAAGGGTTCCCCTGTTGTTATCTTTTATGGCACTGTGTTGGAACCTCTTTGCCTGAGTATATTCTGTATATTTGGTTAGATTTTGTAGGTGGAGGAGAATAAGACTTGTGGATTGACAGCATGACCAGCAGATCCACTAGGAAGTTCTCCCACCAAACTGGGCAATAAGTGAGAGCGACTCTCTCTCCGTAGTTTGAGGTCCATGTATGTGTGAAAAGGGAAGTTAAAAAAATTGTACCACCTTGGCATTTCCTGTGTGTGAGGGGGCATATTTAGAGGATTAGGATAACTGTGTTTGCAAAATGGATTAATTTGAACAGATGCCGGGACTAACCCCCACTTATCTGCGATAAGGTGAGCAGATGTCCCAACTTGGCAGAGACTCAATAAGAGTTTTATTACAGTGGTCTAAAGTATCCCAGGAGAGGCCCCGCAAAGCAGCCGCACATAATCTACCCTTTCCGAAGAAGTCAGCTCAGAGGGTTTGCCTGGTTTGTTTGCCTTGCTGCTGGAAGTATTTGTGTGAAAGTGTTGTGTGAAAGCTCAATTAAGCCAAAGTAACGCTCTGGAGCTCACAGCGGTCTAAATCCCCAGCACTAACTGTATTAATCTGAGCAATAACTGTATCAACAAACCCTCAGGAAACGTGAAATTAAACAGTCAGTATCTAGGGTGTAAACGCGCTCAGTCAACTTGCTGTAAGTGCCAACTGCTGTTTTGATCACTGCGTTATCTCTTCACAACAATCATGAGAAAATCCAAAACGCTATTAACATAGGACCTATGCACTAAAATACAGAAACATTGATTGAACTGAAAAGTCACAATAACTGCAAGCCAAATTCTACATGTGTTTAATAAAACAATGTGACTCATTTTCACCCTTTAATACCATGGGAAACTACAAGACAAGAAGAAATGACTCACTGATGATACAGGAAACCAATCCACAGCGTGATATGGTGGTGCAGATCCATCATACATTTTGCACTGCATTGGTTCTGGATGACCACAACCCTGCTGCTGCAGCTGCAGAGCATGCTTGTGAATGCGTTTTCTGCAGAAAACCATTAGCATCTCACTATGAAGTGTTGCATCAGACATGATACGTAGAGAGTCACAGTTACGCACTCAAAAGCGGGTACACTGAAATTAATGGAAAAACAGAACGGCCTAATGCGAACGCGAATGATTTAGAATTCAGAACCATTTGTACTGACACACAGAGATGTTTGTCTCCCACGTTTAACCCACCCGTGCCGTCAAACACATAAACACACAAACACACACACACTAGGGGCAGTAAGCACATTTGCTCAGAGCAGTGGGCAGGCCGATCCATGGCATCCAGGGAGCAGTTTGGGTTTAGGTGCCTTGCTTAAGGGCACTTGTGTCCTGTCAGCTCGGGGGAATAAACCAGCAACCTTCCGGTCACAAGCCTGGTTGCCTTACCTCCAGACCACAGCTACCCTTCATTTAAAACGTTCTGAAGCTCTAATTTCTTTGAAAGTTTATGACACAGTAATTGCACAATGCGGTAGCGCAGTAAAATCTGGTGCACTATTTCCGAAAACAACTTTGTAATTGCAGCAAATGGCTTACAAATTCAAAAGATGGGATTAGATCTTCATAATATGTTTATGAAATCAAATGTAGTTCTTGTCTGAACTACTGAGCAAACAACACGAGTTCATACATAATTCCATCAAGCGGAAATCCTCGGCGGTGCCAGCGTATCAGAAACTGCATGCTAATATGCATGGACCAGTTTAGGGAACAAACTTGCGGAGCAACAACTGATGCAACACGCAAGCAATGTCTGTTCCAGAAAGATCAGTATACATTGTCAACATAACCTATTCCGTTCGCGTCCTTCCTCTAAGATGTAAACGTATTTGTAATATCTTGGAGGCATTGCAATTCCATTCTAATTCCAGCTATGGCTACACAAACACTTCCTCTGTGAAAACTTCTTAGGATGTTCTAGTGGATTTGCATCAGGACTTTTGTGCGTTATTAGGCTTTAAACTGAACTTTGAGCTCAGTTACAGGGCAAAAGCCTATGTTTATTCTCAGGAGATGTTAATTTGTTTTCAGTGAACTGAATGAACCAAGGTTAGCTGGCATGACATATTACAAGGACTAGTTGATCTGCTGTTAGATAGATGGATGTTTAACCATATGAATGATGTTTCATTGATCTTTCACTGTCATATGTTGATGTATAAGAAAGAAAAAAGAAAGATGCCACCCTTTTCCAAAAAACAAATTCCAACATTTTTCTTTGATCAAAAATGCAGTTCATAAGCTAAGACACATTTTAAGACACTTGCTTTTATTTGTCTCAACTAAACTTCTCTGCTGAATGCAGATTTTATCATTTTTATTTATCTCCATTTTTTTCTGTCTATGAGTATTACTTTCACTACAGCAACAGTGCTAAGAGTTAGATCCGAGTTAAACTAAAATTAGCCCTTTTCATCTTTTCTCCACTGTTCATTGGGAGTGATGTAAGTTTGTATTCCTGGAATGTTGTAAAATGTCTCTAAATCATGATGTAAAGCTTTCCATTTGTCACCAACCGGACTGAGAATTGTGGCATGGGTACATCTAATAGGCTCATTGCAGACATTGTCAACTGACTTTACAAGTAATTCAAAATTACAAAAAGTAATCCAATTATGTTACTTTCATATAGTTGTCCTTTGGGATTGTGTTATAGATTACATTTTATACAGGTAATCAGCAATCTGTCCTGGAATACATTGTTTAGTAATCATCTCAACCCAAAACGTAGCTGTCAAGTGATGGAACCTTTAACTACCAATTTAACCACCTCTGTAAATAAGAAATGAAAATCTAAAAAGGGAATTTGGGCTTCAACATAGCTCTTACTACTGTATTTAGCTATGTGATACATTTTATCTATGTTCTCCATTTTCATTTTTCATTTTTACAGTTTCAGAAAGTCTGTTTAAGACTTCTTAACAACTTAACACAGTATGAAGTGTCTGATGCTGACAGGTGGCTGTAGGTTACAACATATCTCTGCTGATTAACTTTATTAGTGGTGAGGAGAAAACTGAGTACATTTGATATTTGCTGTATGAAAGAATGAACAATCAAATAAAAAAAAAAATCAAGGAGTAGCTTTGCTGCACATAAAAGCCATATGAGTCAAAATATACAATCTCAGTTCCAAAACCATTGGCACCCTCTGTAAAATGTAAATAAAAACAAAATGCAATGATTTGCAATTAATGGGTATATGATCCAAAAAATATGGGTCATATACCCATATTTTATTTACAAAAGAACATAGAACACATGTCAGATGTTAAAAGTAATACATTTTACCATTAATGAAAAGTATAAACTCTCAAAAAAGGTGGGAGAGGGGAAGGAAAAGGCTGGAAAAGAAGTGGTACTGGAGGGACAGCTGGAGAGACAATTTGCATTTCATTCACATGAACATTTTAGAGAGGCAGAGTGTCTCGAAAGATAGACAAAGATTTAACAAAATCTAAAAATTTGGAGACAAATGTTTCCGACATATGTTTTTCAATGTAAAAATTGAGAAGACTTTGGATATCCCACCATATACAGCACATATACGTAATATCTTCAAAAGATTCAGAGACTCTGAAGAAATCCCTGTGAGCAAAGGACAAGGTCGACATAGACATGATTCTATACTGGAAATCACTGCAAGGGCTCGGTCTGGAACACTGTCAGCAGCCATTGACTGTGAACGCAGTTCGTGGGCAATCCACAAATGCAAGTTAAAGCTGCATCATGCAAAGAAGAAGCCATATGTCAAAGCGATCCCGAAACGCCGCCGTCTTCTCTGGGCCAAAGCTAATTTAAAATGGACTGGGAAAACTGTTCTGTGGTCAGATGAATTCAAATGTAAAATTTTTCTTAGAAACCACGGATGCTGTACTCAACAGGGGGAGACCACCCAGCTTGTAATCAGTGCACAGTTCAAAAGCCTGCATCTCTGACGGTATGGGGTTGCATTAGTCCCTATGGTGTGGGCAGCTCACACATCTGGAAAGGGACTATCAATGCTGAACAGTAAATAGAGGTTTTAGAACAACATGTGCTCCTATCCAGACAACGTCTCCTTCAGGAACGCCTTGCATATTTCAGCAAGACAGCGCTAAACCACATACTGCATCCATCACAACAGCATGGCTTTGCAGATGAATAGTCCGAGTGCTGAAGAGTGGGAGCACCTTCCAATTTCAATACCAATCTCAGCAATAGGTCTTCTCACTTTCCAGACCTTTACAGACAGTTGTTAAAAGAAGAGTTGATGCTTCACATTTGTAGACATGCATTCTGCCATTAAGTTCTAAATATGTTAATTTTCATGAAATGGTTAAATGTCTCACTTTCAACATTTGACATATATGTTCTATATTCTATTCTAGTTATAATAAACAATAAGTGATGAAATATGTGTATATTTGAAGATCTAAAAACATTGCAATCAGTTTTTATTTACATTTATTTTACACAGCCTCCCAACTTTTAGTAAAGTAAAAAATAGTAAGTAAAAATAAGCTAGTTCTTTTTTATTTTACATAAAGTATTATTAGTCTTGTAACGCATATTTACTGGAAGCCTTATTGTTTTATTGTGATTGTATGTGTGGGAAACTGTTCCCAAACAAAAAGCTTTGTTTTGTTATTACTGTACTGACTCACATTTTGAGTAGACTAGAATGTCCCTACTAAAGCATTAGTAAACCTTTGCCAGTGATATGAGTGTCTTGTTGGTAATAAAATGAATTAAATATTAGTTATAATAAAGTAAACATAATTAGGGTATAGAGTACCACCATCTTTGAACCACCTTTGTCCTTGACTTTTGATAGAATGATCCATATGGTGTATTCTTCAGGTATTCTGATATCTCCTAAGAAACGTCCTCAATGAATGAACGATGAATGTAAATATATCTTGTAGTTAGTATAAACAAGCGTCTCTAAATTCTTGTTTTTTCCTTTGATGTTGCCTGTGCATCTAATAATAAACAACAGTAAAGCCTTGCAATAGAAAAACAGTGCATACTATATATACACATGCTGCCTTATTCAGTCATGCTCAATGCATGCTGTTATCTTTCTCCTTGTGTACTTCTAAAGAAGCATTTGTGAGTCCTGTTTTAAATTTCTTATCATTATGCAGATCCTCTGAATTCAGATGGGTAAAATAAGTGCAAAGGCCATAGACCTCCTTAAAGGCTGGCAGTAATTTGCACTTAAAAGCCATTTGTTGTAGACAATAGCCCAGGTGCAATGTCCTTGACAGCGTGCTTCATTTTCTCCTGTGAGGCAGAAAGTTGGAGTCACACCTGTTTTGTCCTGTTGAGGTTTTCTTTTTTTTTCACTCTCTCCCGCTCTCGGTTTGCTCGAGGCCAAGCTAATGTAGCCTGTGCCACAATTACATACAGCTGAAGCTGTCACGATCAATTATGTATTCGACGCCTGTTTACTAAATCCTATCTCAGTCTTTGTCCTGGGTTTCGATTCAGGATGCCCCTCTGTCACTACAGTATATACTGTTCTCATTTTAACCCTCATATTTACATTTTCACTCATTTATGTCCTTCATACAGATTTCCTTTCATCTGCTGTGAGTATACACATGGAGCACATTTCCATAGAGTTGGTTGGTTTAATTGGAGTTGGAGTTTTACAGCTCTCTACCACAAATCTGCATGAATGACCTCTAGTTAAATCTGTTCTCCACCAATAACCTCCATCTGACTTAAAACTGCATCTTGTTAGAGACTTTCCTCTCCAGTGTGTTTACTGGATCTTTCCTCTGACAGATTAATGCTTGGCCATATGCTATTTGCGGCCTATCGAGGCTGCATTTTAATTTCCCCTCGTGACACTTCCCTAATGACACCGTAGTCAAAGGTTCACTCACATTGATTAAAATCCGTAAATGTTTATGGTTTGACAGGGATTACAGCGACATCTAATAATAGAATAATCATCAATGGGGATGTTTCATATGTTGAGAGGATTAAGAGACTAAATCCATGCACTTGTTATTTTGTTGCATCCTCAAGTCGCTGCCCTTTTTCATGCTTTCCTGTCAGCTTTACTGCATTTAGAGGACATAATGTCACATTTGTGATACTGGGCTGCATATTGATAGGGCACTAGGGAAGAGGAATAAGATCTAACAACTGTTCACTGTTGACTTGAATTTAGCTTTTTAGTCAGTGTTTCCAGAGCATTAAGGTTTACCATGGATGACGTGGATCCCCCTTTGCTAAATCTTACATGTTTACATCAATTAAAACTGCACCTCCACCGGTGAGTGGAACACTTTGATAGGCGCTTTACCCGCCCGTCCTGAAAGGAAACAGTTAACAGCGTCTGTATACAGAGAGAGTTAGTGAGCGAGTGAGAGAGTTAGGTGACCTTGTTACCAGTCGGGTTGAGTTGGACAGGCTGGTAGGAGGTTCGTGTCTACGGGGAAGGACAGACAGATGCTCGCTCTTTTTTCCCAGGGTGAGACATCTCGCCCGGCACAGGCAGCACACAATCTGGCCCGAGCAGCTGTAACCCTAATGATCACTGGTGGCGCTGCACCTGACCGGCTTAACGCTGGCCCAGCCCGCCCGCACCCCCGGCCCGCCAGTCTCCTCTTTGACCTACAGCAGCTCCAAACTCTGTGGAAAAAAAAGGAAAAGCACACTGAAATACACACACACTGTGGAAAGTGACAGCAAGGCAAGTGTAGCAAGCAAGGCCTCCCGCTCTGAGGCAAAGGGAGAGAGAGGGAGAAGCCCCCTCTCAGCCCCCCACAATCCTGTCTGAGCTGCTTATCTGAGTGCACCCACACTTGCTCTCCAGCGGCCCAGGGGCTCCGGCGCCATCCTCTCCCCGGCCCACTGCTCTCCACGGCATCTCGCGGGGACAAGTGTGAAGGGCCTGGAGCCAGAGGCTGGGGGTTATAGAACTTACCAGAGAGAGAGAGAGAGAGAGAGAGAGAGAGAGAGAGAGAGAGAGAGAGAGAGAGAGAGAGAGAGAGAGAGAGAGAGAGAGAGAGAGAGAGAGAGAGAGAGAGAGAGAGAGAAACAGAAAGTGAGCACACTGAGATGCTTCACCACTGCATCTGCAGACAGGAGAGAGCTTGTTCAAGCGCGGGATTAATTACATGCAGTTTATTGATTATGTTCATGGAAAGACTTTCTCTCTCCCTGTCTCTGACTGTGCTAACTCTCTACTGTCTCTGTACTGACTGTGGATTTGATTAGTTTAAAATAATAATCATTAAGGTAAGCACTTTTTTGGGCGGTATTCTAATACAACGCTTACATGTTCATAGTAGGTGTGAATCATCTGACGAACTAAATAGTCTATTAGATTTAATAGAGCTGGATGGAAAGTTCTACCACCAAGCAGATTGCTCTGTTTGCATTCATCTTTATTGGCCGCTTAGCATGCAGGCTAACCCAGCTAGCTATCAACCGACTTAACTCACTAGAGCCACCAACAATATTCGCTTTCTTCAACACTTAATTTTGCTAAATCACAGCTACAAATTGTCTACTCCAGTAGAAAATTACTAGTCGCTTGTGGCAGTTGTTGTCACTACAAGTGTTAACGTAGGGTAAGGATAAAGATATGCTGGAAAATGTTAATGCAAAATTAATTATGGTCATTTTTGCTACATAAAACCACACAATCATTACAGTGGACCTCAAGACGATATTTAAATAATGCTAATGCTGATGCTCTCCTTTGATACTTATTGTATTTCACTGGCAAGATTTGAATGGCTTCATTATGCAGTGGGGTACGGAACATTTTAAATCCAACATTTAAATGCTGGATTATTCTCAGGCTATTTTCAAATGTAGAAAATGGCCCCTCCAACATTAAATAATATGGTATTTTGTATATCATTACTGCTCATCTTTTTACTTCTCTGCATAGCTTGAACTCTGCAGCTGTCTTATACAGTGCATGGAAACTGCGTGATGACTGGACCAATAGAAGTGCTACAAAATTGGGTTCTTTGAACAGGGATGATATATTTGTCTATGTTCCAGCACTATGTAAGTTATTAGAAAAGATTTCCTCCAGTCACATTTGTGTATTCAGTGTACAAAAATATTTATATGTTAGCTAAGAGAGAAGTACTGAGATCCTCCACCAGTAATTCTGAATCTGCAGACAGGAGAGTCATGTGCTGGTTTAGGCACAGGAATAATTACATGACACTCGTTGTTTATGCTTAAGGTAAAGCTTACTCTGCCTGTCTGTCCTAATGATAACTAGCCACTAGGGGTGTAAAAATGCACTGATGCATCATGATTCTCTGAAGCCAGTGACTCAACTGGAGCTATACTGAAATATTATAATGAATAATGACAGATTTTAACAGTATTCAGTATTATTCTTTTTTATTGTGCCTTGTCCTCTACTATGAAGATAGTTTATTCAGTCACATTTGTTTATTCGTTGTATAAAAAAAATTCATACCAAAATAATTGCATCAAACTGAGTTGAATCCTTTTTTATACAGTTGCAATTGTATTTATCTATTGTCATTGTGAGGTCAGACATTAACCAAACGCACTATAAATAAAGGGCATAAAAATTTGGTGTAAATGATGTTTGGTGTTGTTTTGTATGGTGTTGTTTGGTAAACGTTTGCTGGAAATCTGCATCACTTGCCTGGGTTATTTTGCTATATATAGCAATGATTTCCATCTCCAGCCCTAAAGCCCACCCTGCACTGCATAACATCACTGCTGTTACCCACCCCATTAAAAGACAATATTTAACCCCTTCTTGGGCAGAATCAGCTGTTGGAGCAGTGCAGAGGAGGGAAGTTAGTCTAGTTCTAGCAGTAGAACTGGGAATCACGGGTATACAGTTATGTATAAGTCATTTTTATATGCAAACATTACATAATGAAAGATGCAAAGACACTGAACGTACTTCAGTCACATATCTGTATCATTTCAACATTAATTTTTTATTTAAGTGACAATGGCCTACTTGAATTAAATATTTGAATCAATCTTCAATGCAGGCATACAACAAAAATCAATGTATAACAGCATATGAATATGAATACAAGAGCTTTTACATAGCTCAGATTGCACTGTAGCTTAGGTCAGCTGTAATTGTTTCAAAAGGGGGTGCTAGTTAGCTTCTGTCAGCTTTTCTTCCTGGCACAGGAGGCACGAAGCAGCAGCTCTGGGTGTAGAACAACCAAAACACGCGATAAAAGTGCTCATCGTGTCTTTATGACAGCCCCCGCCCCATTCTCCAGTGAATGTTAAACTTGTTGTAGCAGATTATATGGCTTACCTAAGAAGATTTGGAACTAGCAGGTCTATACTTAAAACTTTCCTCCATATTAATCACTGGTATCTCAGATCAAGTCATTGATGAACTACCCATAGGAAATAATATGCAGTATATACATATATGCTATCAAAGTACTCCAAAATACATATGATCTATTATTAATTAAGTTATTATAATTATTGTTTGTTTGATGCCTCCCTATAATGTATCTATAAGCTCTCATATTACTAGCTCACAACTAGTTAAAAGCTGATTATTAACAGTGTCAAGGTTAGAACTGTAGTTATGTTTGTATTTGGGTTTTCAGTTTGAGGTTATGAGAAACTTAACTGAATTTCTAAGTTTACTTACAACATTCACACATAAGAGACAGCTCTTCAGACGTCCTCAGATGCCTGGTTCCTATCATGACCAGTATGAGCCACATTGTTTCTCTAATATGGACATCTTAATAACTCAATTATGCATTTTGAAGAATCACTGAAATTCCCCATTAGTGTTAGCACTAAGGAGTGTTATGTGTAGGTGTAAAGCAGAGTCTAATTGAATGAACGTCATAGACAAGCTTAGTATCTACAAGGAATCTAGGGTGGGGCATTTAATTAGGTGTTTCCAGTATACTGTAGTGTAATATTCAATATAGAGAAATGAAGTTTTGTTCTCTGTTATAGCAAACTGCATCTACTAAGGCGGTGTCTACATCTCTGTTACAAAGCTGAGTGCATGAAAAATGTGTGGCCGTCTAAGCCGGCCAAGTCTGCTGCTGTGTGTACATGTCTCCTTTGGACAGCGCATGTGACATGGACATTACCCAGTCATTCAGAGCCACTCATCCTTCCAGCGCTGCCGCAGCCACAGTTTTCACTGGACGTTATTTACCCTGAGACAGGCCAGCCTCTGTCACCCGTACCAAACAGCATTGTGTATTGTTGTCGGCCACTGTCAATCTGTCACCCATGACAACAGCGGTGTTTACATAATGTGCTTCTCTTTTGTGGATCGCCGAGGCAGTCAGAGCATATGGGGATGAATCAAAAATACAAATCTCTATCTTCATGCTCAGAGCTTTTTCAGCATGGACAGTGGAGAGCTGAGGGGGGAAAAACAGGAAAAAAAGTTGGAACCTGAAAAAATATGTGGCTAAAGGGCCTCATTGTTACATGTGTGCTTAGTTAACTGTAAGATTGTTCAGTAGAGAGGCACTCAACTCTAGGGCCTCAATTTAAATGGTAATAACACTGAGCCAGATGCAATTATCTCTTGCTTATTCTCAATTATTCACAGGCCTCACTGTATTATTCATCATCATGATACCTCTTTATGGTCAGAACGGCAACATACATAAACCTGCAGCGCAGGCCAGTGTACCCAGGAGTATATGTGACCTATTAATGCTATGTTAGGCAGAAGTAATGGAAAACATTGCAAAAGCCATACAAAGCCAGGCTTGAATCACACTGGAGACACAGAGAGCACACAAAAGATATCTGAGGGTAATTCTGTATTATGAGAATGGCTGACGAAGTGATTTATTGATGTATTGATTTATTGATTGGCATCAAACCACACCGAACATGAATCTTCTCGTGTGGATTTTTGATATTAAAAAATATGTGGAATTCCTCTATAATGATTTTTGCATAGCATTTACACGTATTTTACATTTATGGCATTTGGCAGATGCTCTTATCCACAGTGACTTACAGTTTATATTTGCACAGGTAGGTGAAGATAGTGTTAGTAGTCTTGCCCAAGGATTCTAATTGGCATAGTGCAGTGTATGGCGGTTACCTGGTATAGTGTAGGGTGGTTGCCTGTGTGGGGAATCAAACTAGTCACCCAAGAACACACAAAGGTCTTTAGTTTTAAGAGTGCATTAGGAACATATTTAGAAATGTACCACACTCACAGCCATTTCACTAGCAAAGTTGTAAAATAAAACACATATTGACTATCTCTTTGGCCATTGTCGCCATTTAGTTCAAGCTAATGACAAACTGAACATGGTCAGTGTCCAGATCCTGTTCGTATACAGGCCTCACTGCTATCTTTATCAGTCGATGAAGTGAGGAAGAAGCAGAGACCAACTCTGTTTCATTAGTGTGTGTGTGTGTGTGTGTGTGTGTGTGTGCACACGCACCCAGGGCAGATCCATTCCTTCTCCAGACAGATACAGCCCCTTCATAAAACAGCAAGCAGTATAGCATCCCTGAGAGGAGCCAGCTTCAGCTGGCATGCTTTTTATCAGCAGCACCAGCAGCGCCGCGGCCCACGTCACCCACCCCGTCCAGCACATTACCAAATTAGTCCCAGTATCAGCTGTTATCTGGTCCTGCCGAGGCTGCTGCCAGGCCTGGGCCACTCTTTTTACTCCTCTCTTCTCCTCCGGCCCCCATCTATCCATCCGTCCGTCCACCACACCGCCCTGAAGAGTCCCAGGCCAGTGCAGCACCCTTGTTTGAGCCTCCCCAGACTCCAGGCTCCAGCAGCCCTCGGGGGAAAAGGCCCTGTTTTCCTTTTAAGGCCCTGCGAGTTTGCCTTGACATATAAATATATACTCACAGAACTCGTTTTGGGGATATGCCATCCCCCCAAAACATGGAAACGATCCCAGCTCCCCCCTCACCTTTCCATTCTCGTTGGATTACTGTTATTATGTGGTATCTGTTAGTATATCATTGATATATACTTCAAGTTTATTACTTTCTAAGCTGCAGGGGCTGCCTCCATTATTTCCTCATCTTTCTGCATCATTTGAACACAGCAGGTGTCTTTTACATTGCACTGACATTTCCTGATGACTGAAGCAGCAGAAGTGCTTGTCTTCTTGTGAGAAGGTGTGTTTTTGAGTTGTTGTTTGTTTGCTAGTTGTTTGTTTTTGGACAGGGACTATATAAACAGGCCTTTATGTGCTATTCTCTCTCTCTCTCTCTCTCTCTCTCTCTCTCTCTCTCTCTCTCTCTCTCCCTGTATAGAACATGTATATATATATCTGCATTGAGTGCATGATTCTAAGATTTTAACCTTTTAAAGGTTTTTAAAAGTGTTAAGCTTTCTTTCCCCTTAACATCTCATTACAAAATGGTTCTGTAACTATCAATTAAAAGGTCCTTAAGGAACCAAAAGAGGTTCCTCTATGGCATCACTCCAAAGCTCTTTATGGTGCCTTTATTTTGAAGAGTGTTAGCAGTTCATTAGCTAATGAGATCATGACCAGCCCCCTCCCCAGCCTGTGTTTTCAACACACCATCCGATTCAATTGTATTTTTTCACCTTTCAATTGCTTTATATTCACCTAATCACCCCCCCACCCCCCCCACACACACACACACCCACACACAAACAAGAGACTGCACTCTGAAGTGGGAACAGTTGAGGACAGAGCATATGTGTGTGTGTCGGTGTCGAGGGGAGGGGTTGGGGGCTAAACTCTTGTTAAAGACTTGCCAGTTTTACCTTTTTTGTGCTCCTCAACCCACAGCAGATGTGTGTGCTTAACCCTGAGCGATTCCAGCACTGGCAGACGCGTGCACGAGTGACGTCATATGCAACAACTTCTCCGACTCTTCTCTCTCATACTTCTTCACTTAGTTCACCGTCTGAGTGTGAGTGTATGTCTGTGTGTGTATAGGGAGGGGGTCATGGGAGCGAGCCAGCCCCCTCTATCTCCCCCCACAACCCCCCCTCGACGGGACAGCAGGAGGAAGCCAAAGGCGCGCGGGCGACAAGCTGCGGCAGCCTGAACCGCGCGCTGCCATCCAAACATAAATAACGTCTCTCTGGCACGGACAGTCCACACGCTCTGCCTCTGCGTGCCAAGGTTTTCTCTTTTTTCTCTCCCCTTCTTCTTCGAACTTCTCCATACTGTATCCCCCCCACAAAGTCCTTTTCATACTTACTCACAGAACTCTACATCCCAGAGCACTGCAGGAGGAAGACTGATCTGAATGTCTGATCTGATGTTTGGAATCCACTCAGTTACACTCAGAAACATGCAAAACAAAGCCTGATCTGGATCTGCACAAGTGATGTATGTAATATCCAGGCTTGATACTGTTTTCTAGTTAGTGTGTGTAGGGTGCTGATTTAAGCAGTGTGTACGGGACCGACGCAGGGCTGGCAGGTTTGAGCTGTTGCTTGCTGTTGTGGTTAGTGCTCTCCACTGGACATCTCAATCTAAATTCATACCATCAACTAAAGTACATAAGGAGTCTCTTTCTCCGTTTCCTTCTAACCCTCACTTCTTCTCTTTCCCTTTCCTGCTAACTCTTCCTGCTATCTTTCTCTCTCTCTCTCTCTCTCTCTCTCTCTCTCTCTCTCTCTCTCTCTCTCTCTCTCTCTCTTTCTCTCTCTCTTTCTCTCCAGAGTCCAAACTTACCTTACTTACCCCTGTACATTACAAATTGACTTCTGTTTCCTTCTGTTATTCAGCTTTAAATGTCCATTACACTGCTCATTAGTAACGTTAGCTATAGGAGACGTGCACTGTAGGTTTATAGTCAGTCCAGTCCTATCGTTCATTCTCGAATACATGCAGAGTTTCTCTCCTGCATTACTCCAGACCGTGCACTGTGCGAGTAGCTGAACCATGCTCAGCCTGAGACCCACCAAACGCTCCAGTCGCCATAGCAACACTGCACTTTTGCTGCCAAGAACTTGACCTGCTCCCTCCATCCTTCCATAAGCAGCTAAGCGTGCCAAACAGGCTCACAGACATACGTACCAGGTTTGTATTTCTGTCTCTGTGTGCACTTATAAAAAGAGGTCCTTTATTATTGTAGTTTACTCATAGAGCAGAGCTGCCCAATGTGTGGCCTGCAGGCCAAAGTTCACCCATGAAGATGTGTGTATATAAATATGTTGCACCAAAAGGAATCAGCCCACAGGAATATATCTTGGTGGGTAGGTTTGACATTATGAAACTTGTTAACGATTGACATGTCATCACTGCCTTGATGACGCAAGCAAGGACGAGCCTTATCACTGTACCTGACTCTCCCAGAAGCTACTATTGTGGACATTTAATGAGCAGTGATGCCCTCCATGGGTCATCCTGTTAGTGCCAGCATCATGAGCAGGACTACATGCATGCAAACTGTTACAACAATTTCCCAACACGTCAGCGACTGCAGTGGTGTCATGCCAGACTGTCATGGAATGAGTCTCACTTTTGTCTTGGTGGAGACAACCATCAAATCTGTGTGTGGAGGCACCATGGTCAGCACAAAGACGAACGGTTAGTTGTCATGCGTCACATGTCGAGAAGGCCTACTGTCACTCCACCTTCACCTCTACCAGAAAATCTGCAGGAACTGTGTCAAGCTGGATGGGATGGATTATCACAGGACATGACTAGGAACCTCTACAACTCTACGCCGAGACATATGGGATGTTGAATTAATAAAACATATGGGATGTTGCACATTTATAGATAGATAGATAGATAGATAGATAGATAGATAGATAGATAGATAGATAGATAGATAGATAGATAGATAGATAGATAGATAGATAGATAGATAGATAGATAGATAGATAGATAGATTTTTTTTCAGGTTTGCCTTGATTCTGTTGTTAAGCTTAACTGGTAAATTGTGGGCAGCCCTTTTGCTGAAAGTATAGTACATCCACAGGCTTCTGTGCTGCTGTTATGAAGGCTAACCTCAGCCTCAGTGGCCAAAACAAAGTATTTCTGCATTTTTCATTATATATAATAAAATATAATATAATAAATATTTAAAACATATCTTTAAGGAGACCATCCAAGTTTTAAACAAATGTAATCATTTTTATGCCACATCACATCCCACACATTTAAGTTCCTGTAAAGAATTCATTGCACTTCAAACGGCCAAAATTACACACCTCTCTCATAGAATCTGTTTCCACTAGGATAACTTTTAATACGAAAAACGACCCACCTCCCCATAAGCTCCTTAAATACGCTGTCCTATTAGGACACTATCAGCTCTAATACCCGCAGATCCAAGTTGCAGAGGGCGCACAGAGTTCCTGATGTGGAGATGAAAGAAGCATAAGTGGTGCAATAGAAGGAATCTCCTTTACTGCTTTTAGACTCTATAAAATATAGAGCATGCATCCTTGAAGGAAAGTGTCATTTCAACACTAGCGTTTATACTTTGTGGCACCTCAGCACTTCTTCATTGTCTTTGCTGTATTTGGTTGGTAAGAAGCCAAGGCTCTTGAGGAATGGTGCATTTTAGAGACGGGGGCATAGAGTTTCCCCTGGCGAACACAGTTCACATCCGCTGCTGGCCTAATGGCCAGCTGATATGCCGGCTACTGTTTCTCGCAGACCATAGAAAGCTTTCGTCTGGAGCTATCTAACCCCGGTGGCCCTAGGAGAGTTTGCCACAGGAAGTGACACATTAAAGGAACAAGCTCCTGCCTTGTTAGTTAATGCAGCGGCAGACGGTCTAAGACTTAGCTATACAAGCAGTAGGGATTTGTCTGCTGATAAAGCATCACAGACGGGACAGAGGAGTGGTGCTTTCTTTCATGGATGGAGATAGCTGATGTAAACAGGCGTGTCCTGATGTCTCAGCTTACAGAAATGCCCTTGGTGAGCCATTACATGGTTTGAGCAGTGTCCTTACTCTGCAACCAGACACCCGCATAGGCGGATATTGAACATCACATGTTTAAAATGAACAAGACAGTCCTTAGTGAGCTCAAATTCACAATGAATTCATAGTTTCCTGCTGCGTCATTGCTATCTGGCTGAAAGGCATGCCTGCTGATACACTGAATGCACTTCAGGACACCTAGTATTACTATTACCATACTGAGCCTCTCATCTATGGATGCCTGCGTATGGATGCTCATTTAATAAGTAGTCAGGTTAAGTCAGTTCAGTGCTGGTTTGTTTTCATTGATAGCATTGTAAATGAAGACAGCATACTGATTGCAATGCGATACCCTCATTTTCATTCGCCATCTCTCGTTTAAAGGGTCCTTTGCCTTAGCTGATGTCATGTGCTAATTGGTAATTAGCATTACGCTCAGCCAGGGTTTAGCTCATTCGTGCATGCATCAGACTTAGCCAAGAGCTGTTGTCCAGCAATGCTTTACATACATTTCTTTGAATTTGCAAAGTATAATTTACATCTACCGATCCATGAAATTACAGTGCTGTCTAAAATGCGTCAAAATCCTTGTGTAAGGGTGTAGTTGTGGTTTCAGGAGTAGGTGGGAGAGTATGAAGTTGGAGCTTACAACCCCACACAGGCAAACACTTAAAGTGTTTTATGCATTTGTGTATTTTGACACCTCAGTAATCAGCAATCAGTGATGGCTGATCATAGTACTGGAATGGAGGATATTAGACAATACCTATAAATAGCTCACACACCACAGTATCATATCTGAAGTAAGTTCCTCCCCAGTTACAACATTTTAGAGATGTACTTTGTTGCATCACCATGCAAAGTCTGATATATCATAAAGATTTTAAGATATTAATACTGACCCAATGAAGGGATGCCAATGCAGGAGTAACAAGTTCCCTTCTTCTGGTCATGGTAACTACTCTAGCTGCTTTTGGACTTACTAAAGCCACCATGACTGAGGCACATGAATTGTGTATTACAATAGTCCAAACAGGGCAGCACGGTGGGTAGTGCTGTCACCTCACAGCAAGAAGGGCATGTGTTTGATTCCTGGCTGGCATCCAGGTTCTTTTCTGTGGAGTTTGCATGCTCTTCCCAGGTCTGACTTTCCTTCCACAGCCTAAAGACATGCAGCCAGGTGAGTTGGTGATGCTAAATTGGCTCTTAAGTGTGAGTGAATATGTATGGCCTATCTGGGGTGTTTCCTGTCTTCTGACCCAGAAGGATGAAGCAGTTTAGAAATGAGTGTGTGAACAGTCCAAATGTGATGATATCAAACATGAATTCCCTCCATGCAGATTTCTCAACTAAAAGCAACAAGCTTGAAGGCTCTGAAAAATGTAATTGGCACCCAGGTTTTGAGGGTTTTGCTCAGATTTTCTAGAAGCATGTCTTAACATCCTGAGACCCCTGCGTCCTCATGTGAGGACATTACATTTCTGCATCTCTGCACCATGATACTTTTTAAAACGTTGACCCTTTTGCCTCATATGAGGACGTTGTTTTTTGCCAAAACAACTTCATGTACAAAAACAACGTTTAGTTTATATACATGTTAGGACCTACTAATCACAAATAGCTAGGAGAAATTAAAATTGCACACCAAGCAAGTCCAGGTCTCAGGGGATTAGGGAAACAAAATAAGACCAAAGATGGATACCTGGAGAACTTAGCAGCAAAGATCAGCACACGACTTCCTATCACCAATAAACACTAAACCTTTTCTGTTTGATAAATATAATAAAAAACATTTTAGGGCGCTCCCAGATATGCCAACCCACTAATAAGGCAGCCTATTCAAAAAATGCAGTAATTAATAGTTTCACAGGCGGTGCTGATATTGAGTGGGACCAAAATGGACCAAAATTTTAGCTTGTCTGCTCAGGAGTAAAAATTGAATGCATTTCCATGGGAAATCAATATTAGGTCTAAGATCTTTCACTTTATCAACAAAGAACCTTTCAAAACCTTTCAAAACCAATCTCCATGTTCTAAGGTGTCTATAGTAGAAATCTTTAAACCTCAAATAATGAACCTGAAGCTGAGTCTTTCTCCATTCTTGCTCAACGTGTGTGCAAAATGGACCATTTATCCAAAGTGTACAATTTACAAGTGGGTTTTAACCTAATTGTATCAGGAGTCACTTGAGCTGAAGCTTTTAAACACAACTTGTTACAACAGTTGACCAATTCCTTAAAATCAGTTACCTGAAACAACTGTTAACACAGCATATCATTCATTTAGAGCAAGCCTTATTCAAGTGCAGAGGTCAACTCAAAGTAATATATTCATGATCTGAATAAATAATTCATCCAAGGACACCGAATAAGGAAACCACCTCAGGGTAAACACCAGTTCTGAGGGCAGAGGATTTTACCTAGATTATTTACCAGACCTAAATAGGTGCCAGTATAGGCACGAGGCGCTAGGACCGTAGAAACAGGCCGCAACCAAACATGCCGCTCCTCCAATGAACGTTGAAGAGGGAAGTAACCAAATCGTTTATACACGCCATCAGGGAGCCAGTATTTATCATATTCGCGTAACAGGCCTGCCCGGCGAATAAACAGTCCCTGCTGCTGGATCAGAACACCCCCTCTTCTACCTCATTTTCTCCACCGCTGCTTTCATCGACTTGACGGCCGTTTATAACAATGGAAACGGCAAACTTCCGAGGTGGCCGTCAGCAACAGTGAAGGTGGAAAAGAAACCTTTCATGGATTTTTCCCATCCATTGAGCAATTCAGATGTACAACAGGGTCTCACGGTCATAGGCAATGGACACAGCATCCACATGACAAAACAAAGATCCAAACAATAGAAACAAAAGAACTGGAAGAGCACATCCGAGATGTCGCCGTACACTGGCTCCATCTTGACACTGAGACTTTGACATTAACAAAACAAACTGAACTCAAAAATCTCAAGTAAATAGGTCTGCACCAAACAAGGTAGCAGTGACAGTGGTTGTAACCAGCAGTAAGAAATATTAAAACGGACATTTGTCTGTGACTCAGGGTATTAATTAATGTACTGCAGTAAAAACATTTTTACCAGATTTGTGAGCTGCAGTTTGTATTTCGGAAATGTCTAGCTGAAATGGAAATTTTGATTGGTTGTGCCACCTTCATGTTGTAAGCTCTCTGAATTCAGAAAGTGGTGGGTCTACGCTTATTGTAGTTTTAGTCTTAAAGACTGTAGTCTACCTGTTTCTCTGCATACTTTGTTAGCCCCTTTTTACGCTGTAGTTCTAAGGTGAGGACTCCCACATAGAACTACCTCAGAGCAGGTATTATTTGGGTGGTGGATCATCACAGCCCTGTAGCGACACTGATGTGTGGTGTATGTGGTGATATGTTAGTGTGTGTTCAGACACAGCAGTGCTGCTGGAAAGACTGTGTACACTTACTGTCCACTTTATTAGACACTACTATCCAGTTAGTCCACTCTGCAAATGTGAAGTCAGAGACGGTAGCTCATCTGCTACTGCAGAGTTTGTGTTGGTCATTCTCTAGTCCTCCACTGGTGGTCACAGAATGCAGAAGGATGCTGTTGGCTAGATGGTTTTGGCTGGTGGGTTATTCTCAGTCCAGCAGTGACACTGAGGTGTTTAAAAAACTCCAGTAGCACTGCTGTGTCTGATCCACTCACACCAGCACACACTAACACACCACCACCACGTCAGTGTCACTACAGTGCTGAGAATGATCCATCACCCAAATAACGTGTGTAGTTGTCCTGTCAATTGAAGAACAGGGTAAAAGGGAGCTAACAGAGTATGAAGATAACCAGATGGACTACAGAATGTAATTATAGAACTAAAGTTATAATTGTTTTAACTGTCTTCCACTGCATATAGGAACACATGCAATGCATATTAACACAATGCTTAAAAGTAAACCGTGTTCTTACTGTAATACATACTTTAGCTCCCCATTTTGGGGGCTCACAAGTAATTGGACAATTAGCTACTCAACTGTTTCAACAGCAAGTACTATGTATTATTCCTCATTCTTCCTCATTAATCTGTTGCTGTGAACTCTCAGTATTAAGTCTAAAAGCAGTTACTGCCCGTTATGGAAGACAACATAGCGGAATCAGAGAGAAAGCAAATATGGTCAAATCAATAATAACCAAAAAAATGGCAAAATGCACTGGTGGACACAGACACACCCTAACAGCCTGGAGGACCACTAAAACTGTACTGATCAGTAGTTGACCAGATTAAGAACATTCTTTTGAAGGTAGCAATGTCAAAGTCAACAATCAAGACAGGACTTCACCAGACCAAATACATAGGGTTTCTTATATGACAGTCGATCCACTGCTACCAACAGCCTGCTATGTTAATATTATGACCGGTATGGTGCGCAATACGTTAATAAGACCATCCTGCTTTCCAGAACCCTATGATGCAACCTCTCTCCAATTCTATCAACTGCTCAAATTGCTTTGGAACTCTTCTCTGAGGCACATCTACAGTACATAAAATCATCAAAAGATTCAGAGAATCTGTAGAAATCCCTCTGCACAATGAACACGGCTGACGATCAATATTAGATGCTCATGATATTTGGGCCCACAGGGGGCACTGCATTAAAAACATGACTCTATACTGGAAATCACTGCATCAGCTCAGGAACACTTGCAGAAATCATCGTCTGTTAACACAGTTCTTTGTCCAATCTACAAATACAAGTTAAAGCTGTATCATGCAAAAAAGAAGCAACTCAATCTAGAAACACCTCAGTCTTCTCTCATTTAAATGGAAAGTGAAAGTGGAAAACAGTTCTGTGGTCAGATGAATCAAAAAAGGACTGAAGGAATATCCACAGTTCAGAAGTTAGTACCTATAGAGTGGGCAGCTTAGGCAATTGCAAAGGGACTATCAAAGCTGTACAGTACATAGAGGTTTTACAACATATGCTCCCCTCCAGACATTGTCTCTTTCAGGGAAGGGCCTGCATAATTCAGCAAGACAATGCTACACCACATACTGCATCCATCACAACAGCATGGCTTCGCAGAAGCGTCTGGTTGCTGAACTGACCTGCCTACAGTCCAGACATTTCACCAATAGAAAACATTTGGTGGATCATGAAATGAAAAATCTGGCAAGGGAGACGTACGACTGTTAAGAAGCTAAAATCCTACATCAGACAAGAACTGGATGACATTCCTCTCCCAAAGCACTAGCAATTGATCTTCTCACTTCCCAGACATTTACAGACTGTTGTTAAAAGAAGAGGGGATACTACACAATAAAGCACATAAATGTTTTTAAAACATTTAAAAATGTTTAGCTGAGTTCTAAATAGCTAATAATTTTTATGAAGTGGTAAAGTGTCTCCCTTTTATCATCTGATATGTGTTCTGTGTTCTATTGTGAATCAAATATGGTCTATGAGGTTTGCTAATAATTGCATTCTGGTTGTATGTACATTTAATTACCATTTACACAGCGCCCCACTGTTTTGAAATTGAGGTTGTAAATTCTGTTTCAAACATTTATTATTTAATCCCAGCTCCAATATGCTGTGGCAGACAGCTTAACATTAATGATATCCAAATGTTAATGGACTTCTTTATCTACCATATAAAGATCTATGGAGGATTTATCATACATGTTGAACGAGTATGTGCATGTATAATCTCTTTGTGGAGTTTCATGTTGCAATATGCCACTCAAAATAACCAGTCCAGTGCACGGTACCTTGGTGTAGACCAGTCCTGATCCATGACAGGTGTACTTCCTCGTGTTTTTTTAATTAGCAACAAATTAGGTTAGCGTGCTTTTTTTGGGCTGTGCACTCTGGGCCAATGCTCTCTGCACCTCCAGGCACACGCACACACATACACTGAATTACACCCGCCACCATGCTGTCAGCCTAATGGAGAAACCCACCAGCACGTCTGCTCACCCGGAAAAAAAAAGAAGTCGCCCGCACCTGGATAAATTTGTACAACTATTTTTTCATAATTAAAGTTAGCACCATTTGTCTGCAGAAACAAAGAGATGGATGGAGTGAAAGGCAGCTTGCATTTTGCATTCATACAAAGGAAGAGGGGCCCTATTGGTTTGGTAGAGGATGCTCTTCCTCCTCCTTTTTTTTTTGTGCGGGCCTAATTGAACGCTGATGGATTTACATTAATTTCCTGCCCACACCTGCTTCCTTTATTTCACTTCAAGATAGCGCAGCGGAGCGGCGCGCCGCGGCTCCACGCCATTATGACTAATGGACGCTCCGAGTGTGCAGGGTTCTGAGGAAAGGGGAGACTGTCACCATAGAGAACGGCACACACCCCACCCCCTACCCCCCTTTACAACGGTAGCCGTTGGTAGCCCAGCAACACTAAGTCTTCAGCCCATGTAAAGGCTCTCTACCTGGAAGTCTAACACAACAGGGAAATGAACCCCTGAGCATTTAGCTGAGGTTTTAGCATGTATGACACTGAAGCTTTTAATTAACACCATTGATAGTTTGAATGCTAATCATAAAGAGACTTTGTGGAAGGGGAATAAATTTGATTCTGCTGTTTACAGTTACTCAAAATGACTTGACGGTCATTGACACTCGTGTGTGTTAGCTCTGTTCTAACTCCACAGTCAGTAATAATAGCGGTGTTTTGTACCAATTTTCTTAAGTAGTTTTTATTTGGTTGTGAAGTTTAAACAGGACTGAAGCAAAAGTTTGGGCGTCCTGCATGGCTAGTACATGGCGATTATCACACCTTGTAAATGTTTGCTGTAGCCAACTAAGGGTCTATCAATTCTTAGGTAGGGGTTTTTAGCCTATTCTATCCAGCAACTTGTTCTGTAATACACTTGGGCTTTCATGCGTGCACTGCTCATTTGAGGTCTATCCACAGATGCTGGTAATGCCAGGACTGTGAGAGCACTGGCAAAACCTTCATCTTGCGCCTCTTAAAGTAGTTGATTGTGGATTTTGGGGTATGTTTAGGGTCATTGTCCTGTTGTAGAAGCCACCCTTTTTTTGTCTTTAATTAAATGAATTCTCTATACCAGTGGAATATTCCCCATGCCACTGACTGCAGCATATGCTCAGAGCATTATCAATCCACTCCTATGCTCAAGAAAATCTGTGATCTTTTGTCTCCAAACATAGCTGTTCTTAAAAGTTTCATTTTAAGTTTTCAAAATGCTTCAGGATTTTTTAGATGTTCCCATGCAAACTTATGATGCAGAATGTTTGGGTGAAGTCCCAGGAAACTTTTTATTCTGATGACTATTCCATGAAAGTGTCGCTGCACTGTGCAACAGTGCAACACTACTCAATATATTACTAAATCTTGGCAGTCAAACAACAGCTTTAAATTGTTTTTTTCAGCAGTCGTATGAATAGCTGTTATGAACACTTTTCGGGTTTTCATGTAGCCTTCGTAACAATGCTCTATAGTAAGCGTTACCTGTGTTTCAATATGTCAGTTGTAATTTACCAACCAAGGGCCTGTGTCATGGACCTTGCTCCTTCCTTTTTTGTTGCATTAGAAATGTCATTATAGGCATATGGCACAAATTATGATTCATACTAAACTCCAGTGGGCTGCAATAATATTACTGTGCCATAGAGGAGGTGAGAGGGGATGTTTTATTGAGTCAGGGCAGCTCCCAGCAGTTGGAATCTAATTGCAGACGCAGAACGAGAATGAGACCTATCATTGGTGATCATAATTACATTAGGTCTCTGAGGGATAATTCCCCCACATGTTTATATTTAAAAGGATGTCATTTGTGTCAAACAGCAAAGAGGTTACCTTTTGGGACTAAAGACCAAGCTGATTAATTATCTCTCACTGCTTTTTTGCACTGACAGATTTAATGTAACACTCTTGAGATGTTCTGCACACTCTTAAAATAAATGTTCCTGAGCAGTTCTTGATTTGGATGAGCAGTTTGTAGAAAGATCTTTAATAGGTATAGAACTGTTATATTATGTGGTAGTTCTTTAAAAAAAGGTTCTTCAGACTTGAACAACCCCTAGAAGAACCATCCACATAAAGGTTATTTAGGGAAACAAAAGGGATTCTTTTATGGTTTTAGTCGTAATATCTCTATTTTTAAATTATTTTTAGGTGTAGATTTTTAAGATGTTTCTGAAACAAAACACATCTTGTACTGTGAATTTGTACTTTTTCCTTGTGGGAAAAAAGAAGGAAACTTTAGGATAAACAGCTTTACAGCCATAAAGTCCTGCATAATGATGACTAAGCACTCCTACATTATTGGACCAAGTTCACATTTCACCATGTGTTTTAATCACCATTATTACAGGGAAACATTTATCCTGACCAGCTTCCCCTGTTTTGCTTTTTAGATATACTCCGGTCCTATTAATATTTGTCCAACTCCAAATACACCCTGGGATTTTTAGTTGTGGACCAGTGGTTAAGACACAGGGTAGTTGATGGAGTAGAAGAACCAGTGCCAATGGAATCTGTATAGAAGGCAGAGGAACCCTCAGACTTTCTACATCAACAATAATGCCAAATGCTGGAACAAAGACCGTTACTGTGAAGCCTCTGAATCAGGCACTACACATTACTCAGTACAGACTGCCCACTGTCGATTTGTGTTAAACATAACCTTTTGTGTTAAAGTCAATTTAATTGGATGAGTCATCGCCATTAGGAATTACTCTGTTTGCTAATGGGAATGATCAGGGTTGGGACAAAAAAAACAATAGGATTAAAATGAGAGTCCATGCAGTTTCATAAAAAGCATCTTAGAAAGATAGAATAATCACCCTAGTATAAATTCATAAACCAGATCTGATCCTAAAATATGCCATTGTAGAATGCAGGCTACACGCACCCTTATGGTCATCTCACAACAACTGAATTCTCTGCTACTACTCCATGTTTTGTTAACAGAATCATATTTGACTCTATTACTGCGGGCAAAAAAAAAGTTATTTAAAAAAATAAAATAAAATAAGAACCTGTTTTTGATTTGTTTTTAATTGATTGATAATTGATCTACTAGAATTAGGCTGGGCAGCTAGTAACAGACAAAACATGCTATTCAACTTCACCACAGGTTTGAATTAAAGCACTTACTATATGATTCACTATGAAATGGCAAAATAAAAGTCTTAAGAATGTCACTTACAAGCATAGCTTACAATATTATAGCTGTCCATGTTTCAGCCATTAAATAGAGCTATGTCATGATATGTTTATTATTACTTCAAAAAATCATTTTTCAAATTACCTTATATACCCATCATCAAAAGAATGGATTCACAAATAGTTGCACCCAGAAGGAATTACCTTACAGGAATGAATTTTGGTGGGTTGGTTTGGAATTGGCCGTGGATGCGTCGTAAACATTGACATGCCCTTATTACTTTATCAGACTGTACCTGCCTGACATCCTGTTATTGCCAGCACCATTGGCAGATGGCTGCATGATGCAGAACTACATGCACACAGTCCATTATGACAACTGCCCTTGACTGCACATCATCGTCATCGAATCTGTGTGTGGAGGCACCTTTATCAGCACCATGATGAACGGTTTGTTGTTACACGACCAGAAGACCTGCTGTCAATCCATTTCCACCACTACCGCAAAATCTGCAGGAACTGTGTGAGAAAATCTCAGGACACCATTAGGAACCTCTACAACTGCATGCTGAGATGTCTGGCATGTTGCATTAGCAAACAAGGCGGGCAGACACCAAACCAAGAGACACTACTTCTGTATATGTAGCTTTATAAATATTGCCCATATCAATGTAAATGTATCATCATTTGTTGCCTTCATTTTCCCTCCAAATAACATTGCAGTCCCACACTTCCTTCTGGGTATAACTTTTTTGTTGTTGTTGATGATAACCAAGCATTTGCCTCATTTGACAGTCCATGGTTGCCTGGCAATGATACCATACTCTAAAAGAACATATTTCCTTTGCATAGGACTTTTTACTAAATTAGAATTTATACTAAATTATTATTAATAATGGCTCCTTTTCTGAACAATTGTCTATTTTATCATACTTTCTGTTGGCATCCTCTTTAGAACAGCATTAAGCCAATTTAGGCCCTGCGGTTTTAATCACAGGAAGGGAGTTTTAGGCACTCCACTTTGCATTAACACAAGCCTCTAATGGCTTATTGCTTCATTTTGAATTGAGTTTATTTTAGTGTTTAATTAATATTTATCTTCAAACTTAATGTTTTATTTACAAATGTGTGTATGATACAGTCCTAAATAAGCTGATTAATTTATTAAATTGTCAGCAGCTAAGCCTAGAAAACTCTTAACATTTTTCTTAAAGGGTGCCCATTGCTAAACATGATTTTAAATGAATGTTAGCAAATACAAGTTGAGCATTGTGTCAATCATGTGTCAGTCATATATAGTCAATTATGGTTCACAAGATGATTTTAATGAAGAACATGGATTTCTAATTTGGGCTGGCCCTGGGCCATGGGGCAGTAAGTTTGACACCCCTACTCTGAAAGAAGATTAAAATGAGGTAAAGGAGGCAAAACCGAAGTATCCCCATCAATATGTTGGGTAAGACCGGGTTCAACTCCAGTTTAACACCAAATGTAACGTCCAGAGCGGGAACATGCCTTCAGTACAAGCTCCAACACTCCACCTTTGTTTCCCTCAGGCTTGGCACCCTCCTGCCGTTTGCAGTTGTAAGGTGTTTGCGTGTCTCTCAGGCCATAGTAGGCCACAGGGGAGGTGCGACCTCACAACAGCAGGGGCAGCTCTTCTCTGCAGGTCGCTGGGCTGACCTCTGACCCCTGGGGGTGCGTCCCTGTAGTGAGAGGAGCGGTGAGGAGCCACAGGAGATGCATGCGGCAGCAGGGGCTATGTCTTTAACCAGATGGCAGGCTTGGATTAGTCATGTCCGCCCCGCATGTCGGGAAGACGAGTGTACCCAAATCAAATCTGTCACCTCTCTTAATGCTAAGCATGCTGCCGGGAAGCTGAGCGATTCGGACAGTCTGATTAAAATGATGTTCCTTTATTCAACATCTGCTTTGTGGTATTTTCACCATGCTTATGCAAGACACCTGGAAAACATTCTGGACTCATTTGCAAATGATAACATTTACTCTAATAATGCAGCATAGATATATAAGATATCTTAGACTACAGAAAAAGTAAAATAAAAAAAAATAAAATAAAATAAAACACTTTTACTGTCACATCACATTTTCACAGGTGTGAAGGTGAGTGAAAGGTGTGTAGTCCCTTTCAGTACTTCAATACAAACATATAAATTAGACAATATATATATATATATATATATATATATATATATATATATATATATATATATATATATAGTCTAATATATACATTACTACGCACTGAAATATCTGTTTATACAAATTTACAGTTATGAATAAAAGTTATGAATAAAACTTATGATATATGCAGATGTACACATTACCATATAGCACTATGGTAAAGCTGAGGTGGATGAGAGATGCAGGGTATATACAGGACATAGAATATTGATGTATATATATGTATATATACATACACAACAGATATACAGTGTGGATGGAAGATAACAGTGGGTCAGTCCATATGTGCAAGTATAATATGCTAATGTAAAGTGCAGAGTGAGTCGGAATATGTTGACTTTGCCCAGTGCCAGAGTGGAGGCCAAGGGAACTCATATAGTAATTGACTCACGTAAACACAAGAACATTTTAACAGGCTACCTATGTTACCTCCCTGTGTACATTTGTGGTAGTTAAGGGGCTAAACCAACAGCCCCGCCCAAATGGCACAGCCCTGGTTTGCTGATTTTACAGTGAATAGATGAAGCAGAAGCTTTTCTCATTTCTTTTTTTTCATTTCTCATTCCACTTTGGATCATAAAGCAGTTACATTCAAATGCCTATGCAAGTTATTTAAGGTGGAAAGGAAAAAGAAGCTAACATCAGTCTCATATTCAGTACACAAATTGATTTTCTTTGCTGGACAGCAGCATCAAGAACTGCTGCAATAGGTGGCAGTGTGAAGACCAGACTGAAACTGCTGGAGGATTTTTAAGCAGGAGTTCTGAACCTGCATCATGTCACTCCTGGCCTAAAAATCATCTTACTCCAGATGGAATCAGCTAGGACCTGTTCTGGATCCAGAGTTTGCTTCTTTAGTTTTGCATGGGAGCTAGAAGGCTAATGCAAGTAATGGAAACTTATAGCTGCCAGTTCAGCATGGTGCAAACCACATGCCTAAATCATCATACACTTTAAACCATGTTAAGTATCTGAGTAATCTCAAATAGACTTATGCGCTTATACGCATTATCATCATCGTTATTTATGTTATGCTCGAGTTACATTAAGATGAATCTGTATTTTCCACAGGGAGATTAAGGAAAAATATAAAGTATCAACATAATAATAACTTGACGTTGACTTTAAAACAATAAAACCCAATGATAAACAACTGGATGATGAAAGGCCTTGAAATAAAACACAAGAAAAGAGTTAAAATTTTAATAAAACAATTGAAAGCAATCAAAACAAATAACCAAAGCAGTGAACCCAAAAACATAACTAAAAACAAGCAAAGCAAAACTCATTAAATATTTAAATACTTTCAGTAATCAGAGTGTGGTGAGCTTTGGAATGTACTTTACTGTTCCAGGTCACTGGCACACCATAGCTGAACCTGATTGCAATTAAGTGACTGTGTGGTCCCTGGAAAATGTATTTTAATACACAGTACATGAAAATGGAAAAAGTACAGATACATTTTAAGCTGATGATACTACCGTTATTAGTTATTTAGTGTACCTTTATCCAGTGTGTGTGTGCATGTGTGTCCGTCTGTGTGAACCTTTACATTATGTGGTGGTTTGCTGAGCTTTTGATAGAGCCTTCACCTGGACAAGCTGGTCTGGCGAGCAGGGTCAGTTATTGGTGTGGAGCTGGACTCTGTGGTGAAGGTGGCGGAGAGGAGGACACTGCACAAACTGCTGTCTATTATGGATGATGATGGGCACACACTGCACACCATCATCATGGACAGAAGGATCAAGTTCAGTGGCAGGCTGCTGTCACAGAACTGCTCCACAGACAGATTTAGGAGATCCTTTGTCCCGAGAGCTATCAGGTTTTTCAACTCTTCCCAGCGGAGACAGAGGAGGGAAGAGGACTGCTGAGGTCTAAATTCTCTTTTCAATCATAGGATTATTTATTTATGCACTAATTACACTTTACTGTATATACTGTATACCTGCACTCCTGGACACTCTCAGACACTTTACTGTATATACTGTATACCTGCACTCCTGGACACTCTCAGCCACTTTACTGTATATACTGTATATCTGAACTCCTGGACACTCTCAGACACTTTACTGTATATCCTGTATACCTGCACTCCTAGACACTCTCAGCCACTTTACTGTATATACTGTATACCTGCACTCCTGGACACTCTCAGACACTTTACTGTATATACTGTACTTTACTGTTCTCAGGACACTTTACTGTATACCTGCACTCCTGGACACTCTCAGACACTTTACTGTATATACTGTATACCTGCACTCCTGGACACTCTCAGCCACTTTACTGTATATATACTGTATATCTGAACTCCTGGACACTCTCAGACACTTTACTGTATATCCTGTATACCTGCACTCCTAGACACTCTCATGACACTTTACTTTTTACTGTATATACTGTATACCTGCACTCCTGGACACTCTCAGACACTTTACTGTATATACTGTATACCTGCACTCCTGGACACTCTCAGACACTTTACTGTATATACTGTATACCTGCACTCCTGGACACTCTCAGACACTTTACTGTATATACTGTATACCTGCACTCCTGGACACTCTCAGACACTTTACTGTATATACTGTACATCTGAACTCCTGGACACTCCACTCCACTTAAATACCAATATATGCAGATGTTTATTAATTCAGTCATTTATCTGCGTATAACTGCGTCTATTGCACATTCATGCACATTTATTTATTATTTTTTACTATTTACTACTGTAGACTTTTCTACAGTCTACAGGTATATTTGTACTCTTGTTTATATTTCTTGCCTCCTTGCGAAGTGAGATATATTTATATATTTATATTTAAATATTCATCAATAGGGACCTGTACTATGTATAGTTTATATTTTATAGTTAATAATAACAGTTAATAATACTGCTGCTGGTGCCTAACCTTTTAGGTTTCTCATACTGCACAATGCTGTTTTTATTTTTTAATTTGCATTTGTATCTGTGCTGTTTTTTGTGAAATCGCTACTTGCTGCTTAATTTCCTTCTGGATCAATAAAGTATCTATCTATCTATCTATCTATCTATCTATCTATCTATCTATCTATCTATCTATCTATCTATCTATCTACCTTCAAACATCTTATTTACAAAGAACCATCCATCGAAAGGTTCTTTAAGCAACCCAAAGTGGTTCTTCTTAAGTTGGCAGCTTTAATTTTAGGGGTGTTGAGCAAAATGAGAATAACTCACTGGCCCATTACAATCCCACACTTATTACATCTTATAGGTTGAGAAACTCCATTGCAGATTTCTTCGGTCTGAATCCAGGCTTGTTCGATCATAATCGAAACAGCTCCAGACTTGTCGTTTCAACCTCAAAACCCTTATTGTGATCTGACTAAAATCCTTCTTCAAGCTTTAACTCACTAAGAGTCTACCATTAGTTTAATGTCATCCTAAAAGTCCTCTTATTAAAGCACATGTAATGTGTAAACATATCTGCAAAAAAAAAGAATAACTGTATAGAAGTGAAGCTTCTACATGTAGTGTGATGTTTTCAGATCATATTTTGAAATACGGGATGAACTCTTTGCACGTATTCAACCATCTTTGAATTTCGCCTCTATGCCAGCTGTTGTTAGACCACCCTCTTTTTATTTTGGAGCAAAAAGCCTCCATCATGCCACATGGTCGGACGTGCGAGGCACACCACGCACACTGGTCTACTCGTTTCATATCCGCCCAGCGCGTTTATACATATTTGATCAAACCCCTCTATGAAGCAATAACCTCGAGCTGCGCCAGCCTGCGTTTCGCCCCCTATTACGCTTGCCATTGTTTCAATTGCGTTGGAAAGGTGCAGGGGAGGGGTGCATGCGTGCGTTGTCACCGGCGGGGGCTGTCACGGGAGGCAGACAAAGGCAAAGGCGGCCGCGGGTGCAGATGTTGCCGCTGGAAGCCGCAGAGAGAGCGTGAGTGGCCCGGGCCCTGTGGCTATGGGCCCCAGCTGGGGCATGGAGACGAGGCGCATTCATCTGCTCCTCTCCAGGTACCCCCGTCCACTGGCAGGCGAAGTGGGGGGAGGAGGGCGGGTGGATGAAAGGCAGCGGAGGGGCTGCTCCACAGATGTCACCTGCTGGGGTTCAGCGGCCCTAGCCAGCAAATGTCATGTTTGGCAGCTGGTCCGTTGCTCTCTCTCTCCCCTCCACCAGTTGTTGGCAGAGAGGCTCCTAAAGGATGCGAAAGATGCCTGCACCGGGGCGCCCTAATGGGACGACATTAAAGCGAGTTGCTGGCTCCTGTCTGTCATAGAACATTAACCTTGTCCTGCTTCCTGCTCCCTCCAGGGTGCTCTCGCTCTCTCTCACTCTCGCTCGTCCACTGGCTGTAAAGTGCGTCTCACATGCTCCGGCAATCTGTCCACACCCTGCAGCCTCTCGCCCTTATGGCTATAAGGTCAGAAAAGTTTACCGCTGCTATGTATTCCTTTCATGTCCACAGTGAAATTCCTCTCTAATGTTGATTGAATACCTACAGCATTCATTTTAGCTATTAAACCATATGTGAATGAATCAGTCTTTAATCTTAAGACATATTATTCAGTAATTATTGTTACATAATTACTAATTGTTATGAAATTACTCTCAGTTATGTATTTATCAGTTAGACCCTTCTAACTGAAAGGTGGGGCAACACTGCAGTTCTTAACCATAATAACTGTGTAAATACTATGTTATTAATAGCAGTTAAAACATAATAAGTATTATATAAGTGTATCATAAGCCCCAGCTTTTGATTAACTCACCAGTTTCTTTGTACTTTGTAGCATTAAAGTAGTAAGCAAATCCATGATGCACTGAATGCAGTATTCTTTGTTTTTTTGAAAAACAAAATTTGCCTTAGGTTAAGGGGTCTGGTATGCCCACCAAATGTAAATTAAATTAATATCAACAATGTGCAGAACATTGCATTACCAATATATTTCACTGTGCTTTGCCTTTTCTGCACCAGGTCTGTCTGAAGTTATTTGTTGTGTCAAGTTATCTTTCCATCAGTTCATCATGTTGAGATTTTTAGTATTAGAATGGAAATGACTATTTTAGTTTTTGTCCTCTTCTTCTGGTTCAGCGTAGCCACATATCTTAAGAAATGTTGGGCTAATGTCAATGTGTCTCCGAGTATCTAGGTCTAATTGGTCTAGCATGGCTACTTCAGTGATTGCTAATTGCTCTGACACGAGAACAGTGGCCCTGTGCTTCTAATGTCACTCAATCTCCAGGAGTGCCTGACAGCGTTCCTTCCAAATTTGCTCATAATTGGCTACCCACAGCGAACTGACACACACAATTAAATCCAATTCTCACCACGCAATCTTTCAGAAGGCCAAGTCTCAAATGCATAATACAAATTGGGGGCAGAACACACCTCCTTCTCCACCCCCTGGCCTCTAGTTGATCTGCATGTAGTAGTGCAAAATATTAAAAATGGTATTATGAATTATATAAGCTTTAGATTAGATAGCATCCCAGAAGCATCATCTGTATTTGCATTCCAGCCTTAGGTTCATTTTCATCTACAGTGGCATGCGCAGACATTGGTGAGGGGTTCAAATAGTATATTTTCACCTCTGTGTGAGACATCTCTGATCATATCAGGATTGTATTAAAAAAAACATGATAGAAGGTTGTCACAGTTATTAGAATTGCTTATATTGTAGAAGTATGACTGTTGAATCTCAAAAATCCACAAGATCATCACAACAGAAACTGACAGTATATCAAAGATACATATAGTCGTTGTCCAAAGAAAAACAAGTATCTCCAAAATGGCAACTTTAGCAGGGGCCAAAAACCTAATTTAATTTGAATAGATGTCAATGGAACCAGGCGTCTTTCCAAGCAGTTTTGGGCCATTTCTGTTGGTTCATTCTTAATGAAATTTCCACACTGTGTATATAGCAGCTCATGTGATCAAATGAGGCATAAAAATAAAAATCAACAAAAATGAAGATACATGTTTTGCTTTGGACAGCAACGATATGTGTCATGTTGCAAAGATTTACTGAAGTTAGCATGCTAACCAGCTAGCCCTGGACCATCCCATCTCATAATACCACTTTGCAGCTCAAGAGACATTAGTAAGTCACTGTAGTGACTCTGCCATCACTCCAACATGAGAGGATGAAGAAGTAGTACAGCCCCAATGCTGTACTCTAACCTGCTGTCAATCATGTTGAGGTCCTCCTCCCAGTTAGATCGTTTAAGGACAGGCAGCCAATGAAAGGAAGTAAACTCAACTATGGCTGACGCTCCATAACCCACTCTCAGTAAGAATCCAAGTTTGTGAAGTAACAGAAGAGATAGAAATAGCTGCACAGCCAGAGTTCACATTGACATTGATTTTTGTTGACAGCTTTTCGTGAGTAAAGGGATGAATTTTTTTGCTTAAGTCATGTTTCTATTAGCCTGGCAAGTAAACTGCTGTTAATGCTAACATTAAAAAGGTAGGACTGTGGATTTCCTTGTTTCTTATAATAGGGAGGGACACCAAAACTTCATGGTGATATGTTTCCCCCTATTTGGAGTGAATTTGAAAATTTGCACCTTAGAAGCTGCTTCTTTAAATGGCTCAGGCAACTTACTTATTAAATTTTCCATTCCACCATAAATGCCACAGCTTTTGCATATATCGTAGCCTTTATTAATGAGCTGCAGGAGTATTTCTATGCTTGCATCTTTAGGTTAAACATATACCATAAGTGTAGAGATATATTTGAGGTTCACTACATGTCAACATGCTCATAAAGGCTGTCTTGCATATCCTGCATCTGTTCTACATATCCTCAGAGATCCTCAGTAGAAAAACATTAGCTATGCGTGCACAAGTTGCAGTACACACAAAAATTACTAGGGAGCAGGACTCAGCGGCCTCAAAACAGTGGAGAAGTTAAGAAAAAGGCTGTGTGACTGCAAAATGGTGTCCCTGTCACTGCACAGTGACAAATATTGTGAGAACAGCTGGGGAAAGATCACTGTTATTTTAAAAGTAGACGTGAAAACAAATCAAAGACCGTAATGTCCGTACATGGTGAAAAATGCTGCATAAACGGAGTGGTCTGCCCTCTAGAGGAAGCCTCCAGTAACATGCATAGCACATAGGTAAGTATATGAGTGTATATGTTCCAGATCCTGCTGGTTGTCTGTCATATCTCTACCTTAAGAACTCAAGATGTAACACACAGGCATTTTCAAATTGGAATAGAATAGCAACCCTGACTGCATAACTGTGCTAGAGACTTACTTTTTTTTGCCCAGTGGGCTAGAGCTGTGCCGTTTGAATGAAGGCTTAGTGTGATCATATCCCTTTCAGATGCTTTATAATCCAGCTTTGAACGGCACTGTCTTTTTTGGAGACTTTAATCCATAATGATAAATCCAGCACTGGATGCTTTCTGTGATTTTTAGACAATTTTCTTTGGTAAAAAGTCTCGTTGTTGTTAGCTGCCAGATAATTTAAATATGTTGACCAATCAAAGATCTATATTATTTGGGCAGCATTTGATATAATAGTGCAAATGTGCCAGAAATAATTGCAAAAGAAAAATAAGGCAACCTTTGTAGTGCATGCAGAGGCATGACACAACTGTTGTAGTAATGAAAATGTAATAACTATTCCTGAATGTAAATAGTTTTTGGAGTATTGTGTATTTTCCCCTAATGGCTAAAATATTTGAGAGGAATTTTCAAAAGTTAAAGTTCAAAATTTGAAAAGTTCAAAAGTTCTGTGAGATTACATTTCCTTTTTTTTCTTTCATGTTATGGTCTTATAACTTAAAAATTCTATAAATTAATGTGGCATCATCCCAGCGTGTTACCTACAAGTTCTAAAATGCCAATGTACTAAGAATGTTTTAAAGATGTTGATAATTTTGGATGATGTTCCTATAAGGACATAATGTTTTAACTGCATCCTTCAGAGGATGTTTTGAAGATGTTGTCGAGGGCCACAGCTTATGTTACTTGATAACAAAAGAAGAATGAATTCTCAATGCAACATTCACAATACAGTGGGGTGCGAAAGTTTGGGCAGCCTTGTTAATTTTCCTGGTTTACCTTCATAAAGCATTGATTGTTTGGATAAAAAGATTGCATTAAATATATCATATAAGGGACAAACACAGTGATTTTTGAGAAGTGAAATGAAGTTTATATGATTTACAGAAAGTGTGCAATAATTGTTTAAACAAAAGTAGGCAAGTGCATAAATTTGGGCACTGTTGTCATTTTATTGATTTCAAAACCTTTAGAACTAATTATTGGAACTCAAATTTGGTTTGGTAAGTTCAGTGACCCTTTACCTCCATACACAGGTGACTCCAATTATGAGAAAGGGTATTTAAAGGGGGCAATTGTAAGTTTTTCTCCTCTTTGCATCTTCTCTGAAGGGTCGCAGCATGGGAGTCTCAAAACAACTTTTAAATGACCTGAAAACAAAGATTGTTCACCGTCATGGTTTAGGGGAAGGATACAGAAAGCTATCTCAGAGATTTCAGCTTTCAGTCTCCACTGTGAGAAACATTGTGAGAAAATGGAAGACCACAGGCACAGTTCAAGTCAAGGCTCGAAGTGGCAGACCAAGAAAAATCTGGAATAAACAGAAGCGAAGGGTGTTGAGAACAGTCAGAGTCAACCCACAGACCAGCACCAAAGACCTACAACATGATTTTGCTGCTGATGGAGTCACTGTGCATCGTTCCACTATACGGCGCACTTTACACAAGGTGATGCTGTATGGGAGAATGATGCAGAGGAAGCCTTTTCTCCGCCCACATCACAAACAGAGCCGCTTGAGGTATGCAAAAGCACATTTGGACAAGCCAGCTTCATTTTGGAATAAGGTGCTATAGACTGATGAAACTAAAATAGAGTTATTTGGGCATAACAAGGGCCGTTATGCATGGAGGAAAAAGAACACAGCACTCCAAGAAAAACACCTGCTACCTACAGTAAAATTTGGTGGTGGTTCCATCATGCTGTGGGGCTGTGTGGCCAGTACAGGGACTGGGAATCTTGTTTAAGTTGAGGGACGCATGGATTCCAATCAATATCAGCAGATTCTGGAGACCAATGTCCAGGAATCAGTGACAAAGCTGAAGCTGCGCCGGGGGTGGATCTTCCAACAAGACAACGACCCTAAACACTGCTCAAAATCTACTAATGCATTCATGCAGAGGAACAAGTACAATGTTCTGGAATGGCCATCTCAGTCCCCAGGCCTGAATACTATTGAAAATCTGTGGTGTCACTTGAGCTGTTCATGCTCGGAAACCATCAAACCTGAATGAACTACAGATGTTTTGTAAAGAAGAATGGTCTAAAATACCTTCAGCCACAATCCAGACTCTCATTAGAAGCTATAGGAAGCATTTAGAGGCTGTTATTTCTGCAAAAGGAGGATCTACTAAATATTGAGTTAAGGTTTCTTTTTGGTGCCCAAATTTATGCACCTGCCTAAATTTGTTTAGACAATTATTGCACACTTTCTGTAAATCAAATAAACTTTATTTCACTTCTCAAATATCACTGTGTTTGTCCCCTATATGATATATGATATATAACAGAATTTTTTTATCCAAACAATCAATGCTTTATAAAGGTAAATCAGGAAAATTAACAAGGCTGCCCAAACTTTCGCACCCCACTGTATGTTTTATGGATGTTACTGAGACCTGAGATCACAGAATGTTTTTAGAGAATGTACCTTCAGAAAGGTAGTTTCGTTGCCCCAACCGAAAACAAGTACTTTGTAAAAAGCTAATTCAAGTTTCATTTAAGTGAAAAAAAGGACTTTGAACAAATGGTTCATGAAATCAAAGTCATTTTTTTGAGTTAAGTAAAACTTAAAAATTCTATTGCTTGTAACAATTGCTTATTCAGTTGCTTCCCTTTTTTTACAGTGTGTGAACCAAAAGAAATCTTGGGAGCATTGCATCGCCTACAACCTTTTTTAGAACAAATAATTCCAGGTGGGAAAGCATAGAAATTCTGGTAGCAATTTTTCTGAAAAAAAAAATGGATAACTATTTTTTTAACATTAATTTGTTACAAGCTAATTAATTAGGTTTATTACCTAAAACAACTTTAAACAAACCACTATTTCAATCAAAGTCATTTTGTAGTTGAGTAAAACTTATTTAATTGCTTTATAATGATTTAAGTAATTATATTAGGTTTCACTTTTTACAGGGTTATTTGTGCATTACAGGGTTTACAGAGGTTATGCAAGCATTATTTCAGGACATCAATCAAACCAAAAACAGGAAAAAATGACTTAGTCCCCTGAGTATTAAAACTTTCATGACTATTTTAGCATTTTGACTCAACGGAACCTTTCCACATCGCTCAATCCACCAAACGCCACACCAGTTCTCCACTACAACAAACAGAACACTGCTTTCCAGTCTGATGTTAGGCTAATAAACAGGTCCATGGCTGTGCACTGGCTGGATGACTGTGTGTGCAAGACTTAGGCGGAGTGTGAACAGGCCTCCCTGATGCTCCTGCTTTCATCTTCATTATCGGCTCAGCCCCAGGCCCTCGCTTCCCCGACGTCTCCCCAGAGGTGGGCCGCTGTCCCCCCGCTGGCCCCGCGTTCCGAATGGGCCCTGTCCTGCTGTTTCCCCTTCCTCTACCACCTCCCAGAGTGTGAAGCTCACACACAGAGCCGCCGCCAGGCCTGCTCGGCTCTCCCTGTTTGATCAGTGCGGAGGGGAGGGGAGAGAGAGCCCTCCTAGGGGTCCACACATGTTCAGAAGATGCCGTGAAGACATGGGTGCGATAGACGGGCTATAGATAGTTGCGCTTTGACAACTCTCGACAGCTTGAGTCGAAGTGTGCCATGTGTGCGCCAGTCTTTTTTTTCTTTCATCTCAAGTTTTTACGATGTACACTCTTTCCCGCTTGCATTTAGCTCTGCCACCATCACAGTGTCAGATAAAAGCTCGACAACGAGATGCGAGTCTACCAAGCATGTCCAAGTAAGACTGAACATGAACTAAATGGTCATTACACAACTACCATTTTTTTCTACATGTCATCTTGTCATTCAGAGGCTTGGCTTTGACCACTGTCATTCATTACAATCCAGCATGGCTGCAAGAAGGGCCATAGTACAGTGTCCCAGTGTGTGGAACTGGAGCTAAACCATTATTAGAGTAATATTGTACAGCTGTTTTGGATATTCTATTTTTAAATTAGAATCACTATTAGTAACTTAATTAAGCATTTTAACTGTGATGTCTTCCTGAATAAAGAACTGAAAGCACTGTTGGGTTGTATGTTCCGTCTGTAACATAATAAAAGTAATATAATAAGATTAATTTTTCTGTAATGTAATTCCATTGTAGTTTGAGAGAAATAGCTACTCATTCGTAATGGACCATCTCAACACTGTTTATTACTTATTACTGTTGCATTAGAAGGTGGCATGGAGGCACTGTGGGTAGAACACCTCACAGAAAGAAGGGCTTTGGTTCTGTTTCCCTAGCTGGGTGGCCAGGGTCTTTTCTGTGTGCCGTTTGTATGTTCTCCATGTGGCTGGGTGGGTTCCCTAAAGGTGCTCTGGTTTCCTACTATCGCCCAAGCACCTGTAGTCAGGTCAGTCTTCGGATTTTAAATTGCCCCTAAGTGCGTGTGTGTGTGTGTGTGTGTGCGTGTGTGTGTGTGTGCGAGTGTGTGTCTGTGTGTGTGTGCGTGCGTGTGTGTGTGTAAATGTGTATGTCGGAGTGTGCCATGTGGTGGACTGGCAGCCTGTCCGGCATGTTTCTGGACTTTCAGCCAATATGAGATGGGATAGCCTTCAGAAACATCGGTGATCCAAAAGGATATGCAGTGTAGATGGCAAGTGAGTGTTTAAGTACAGTAACAATACGATGCAAATAAAACAAATTTAAAATAATAAATACATTTTGCCTTAAACAATAAAATATTAACATTCAAGCAATTCTTATTCTTGTGTGTATTAATAATAAATCAACCGATTTCATTCTACCATCACATAAATGTTAAAATAAGTTTTTGCATTATATATGCAAATATACTGGCAAAAGTTTGGGGCCACTGATCCATTTACCTAAGAAGTTTGTAAGAAATTGTAAAGATGAAGAAGTTTTCAGTAAAAAATGGGACTGTAAGTAACTTTATGAAAAAAAGCTAGTATTCAAAGTATTAATGTGACAACAAATTTCAGAATAATAGTTATGAAAACTTGTAGCTTATTATTTAAGAACAGTAACACAGTAACACTTTATGTTCCTCCCAAAATACTCTAAACTGTGGATAAAGTATAGGTTTAAGTTTACAGTGTTTGGATCCACACTGTATGATTTATTACTGAATAACAGTTATGTTTACTATGAGAAGTGACCCCAAACATTTTAGTATAGTGCCCAGGGTGTTTGAGGTTGCATTTGCATGTCTTAAGGTAACTTTTTTTGAAAACTTCAAATACAAAAGTATTAATGCCAGTAACCAATTAGCTTGAGATGTCCATTCTTTTCAATTACATTTTTTTTCCAGTTTAAACAGGATTATAAAGTCTAAATGTGTTTTGGCTGAGCTCTGAGATATTTTTGTAATGGTACTTTGCCTCTAGGCTCAACATTTGTTAGGACTTACGAGCTTTAATTCTGTACTTACTATCAATGATTTAGCAATGACTTTAAAACTAACACGCATGTTACGTAGTTATAAGAGTTAGTAACTGAACAGCACGCATGCATGCACACATTTAAGGGTTAATATCAGGGCTGATTATGTATCACTACAGCTGAGATTGCATTCATGCGCATGGCTTTGATTGCAAGGTGTTACATGTTGCATATAAATGTTTAATTCTGTCATGTGTGTGCGAGTGATGAAACCCTGCATTGCATGTGCTGCTCTTATATGCTGCTAGAATAAAACATGACTCACATACCACCTGCAGAGGAAAGATGTAGTGGTTTTTATTTTGAAGGCAAGACATCTGAGGTCCTTTACAAAAATAAACTTCTGAAGTAGATTTACTTTCACTTTACTGCATGTTTTACTTATTAAGGCAATTCATATAGTGACCATGAAAACATATGGCTTAGAAAACGTACAAATAAATTATAATTTTGTGATACTTATGGAAAAGTGGAGAGAGAGTAAAAATGTATCAACACTTAAACACACTCAAGAATATAAAAGTAAACACTAACTGATTTAAAATATATATATTTTTTTTGCATGGTGCAATATTGTGTAGTGCTAAAGCCATTGGGCAGTGTTGATCCTCACACAAAGTTAGGTTAATCTACACTCAAGTAAAGCACCAATCGTTCAAAATGACGTTTAAGCACAGAAGATGTAGAAGTACAGTTACCTAAGTATTTTCCACTACTGGTTGTGTTTGTATGTGTTTGTGCACAAGTGCCAATAAAAGTGTGCTAAGTGGCTTTCAGCCTCATTTGTAAATATCTCTTGTCTTTTCTTTCCAGAAGACGCCATTCAACCCACACACCCACATGCACACTGCCTCTGAATGTCATGCATCAAATACAGACAAGAGAGAGAGAGAGAGGCTGAAAATGTTGTAACCACCTTAAACAGATTCTCATATTATGAAAACAATAAAACTCTTTTACCTGTAGAACAGCATGGTTGGTGTATGTGGAGGAGGTTGTGGGGTCAGGTGTATGCCACACTGTAGGGCGTGTAGGGACTGTAGGGAGCAAAACTAGTTCATGTACTCACATTGTAGGGACTTTCTATCTTTGTGGAGAGCACAACCAGGTCCTCATTATGTAAATCCTTTAATTTTAGAGTCAGGTTAAGATAATGGTTAGTTTTAGGCTAGTAGTAGTCCTGCTTAGAGTTAGGGTAAGGTCAGGATTCTGATAGTAGTACCTCAGTTTAAGGTTAGGGTTAGGCTTGTAGTAGCTTTGGTTAAGGTTAGGATTGGGGTTAGGCTAGTAGTAGCTATTGTTAAGGTTCGGGTTAGGCAAGTAGTAGTTCTGGTTAAGGTTAGGTTTAGGGTTAGGCTAGTAGTAGCTATTGTTATGGCTGGGGTTAGGGTTAGGCAATTAGCATATCTGGTTGAGTTTAGGGTTAGGAATAGGGTAGCAGTAATAAAGTTATAAACATGTTACTGTTTCCTCTTACAGTCCAGTAGTAAAGGCAATAATCAGATTACATGTTACAATAGAAAAACATGTGGATTACCATCAGGATTACAATACAAACACAAACTTGTCATAATTTTGACCTAATTTGTTGTTTTAAATGATAAATATGTCACATGAATCATGTAGAGTTTTTTACTTTGGGAAGCAGGGAGGGAGTCCTGCTGCCAGTAAAAGTTCCTAAAAAATTGATGCAGATTTTTTTTGTTCCCACCTTCCCTGTAGCTCTAGAATAACAGATTTCTAAATGTCATAAGAATTACCAAACACAATGAAACAACAAATAATGGAATAAAATGAAAAGAGTGTTTAGTTATATTTATTTAGTAATATGAAAGAGTAAATAATAAAAAATGGAAGATAATCAGATTCAGTATGTTAATTTTGTATTACTAATAGATTGGAAGTACATAGGATTTCAGGTCATCAGTAATGAAATGGTTCTGTTATGGAATGCATTTTCAAAGTACCCCCTTCAACCCTGAAAGCAACACAAAAAATTTTTATAGCTGTAAAAAACATTTATTTTTGGTTATACATTCTTGTTACATGTAGATACAATGGTGTGCAGAGAATCAAATGTCCAGTAAGTCAATTTGTACACATAGTTACTTATGATATTTTGGCTGTTAAAAATATTTAACTTTTCACTGATATGCCTCTATGTTTTCTAATTGTATAATCACTACAATGGCTAAAGCTGCACATTAGAATATGAATACATCTTGGATCATTAATGATAATTAAACTCTTATTAACTTGTAATAAACTATAAATAAACTATAGATTTGAAATTACATAGACAGGTCATAATGGATAACAGCGATGATACATATGACCCAGTACATGTGTGTGAATGAGGGAATATTCAGTTACTGTAACATTAATCTTTAGGCTGTGTGGTGTGGGCGAGTGCTGGGCTGGAATGCTGCTTGTAGAGAGGGAGAGATAGAGGAGATAGTCGTGGCGCCTCTGGAGAAGGCTTGCAGACCAAACGGGCCATCCTTATCTCCCGGCACTACAATGAGGTTTTGTGCGGTGTGTGTCAGGGCAGGACTGCAGAGAGCAGGGGCCCGGGCAGGAGGGAAAGGACGGCGCACGGTGGAGCACACCTTGGCTCAGCTCCCTGTGATTGGGCTTGCTAAATGACTCTTGTTATTGTTAGCTAGATGGGGCAGGGGAGGCAGGCAGGTGGAGGCAACAAGAGAAGGGCATCCAAAACAGAGGGTCCAGGTGAGCAGGGATTTAAAGCCATAATCAGGAACTGCTGTAAATAACATGCTGGTTCTTGGCACCACCTTAATGAAGAGTATATGGCACATGTAGTGCTTATTAGTCATGCTGGTTGTCCAAATTAGATACTTACTGTATACTGTGTTTGTTTGTTTGTTTCCATTTTATTAGATATACTTATGTAAGTACTATAAATTTGCATATATCAGAGCTTTTGGGAGGTCCTATAAGAGTGGCCTACTGAAAGAGTGAGAAAGAGAGCAATAGGATCCCTTCGAAATGAAGACATACAGTGTTCCATACAAGAGTGCGATGGCTAAAATTGCACATTAGGATATCAATCAGATCTTGAAGTATGAATGATTTCGTATATTTTGTTAACTGGTGATAAACTGTAATTAAACAATCAACTTGAACCTGGCAGAACTTGAATCAAATGCTGTCAATTTAGAAGTCAATTCATTATGCACAGAATAAGTTACATTATATAAATATAATTTATATAGTTTTTGTGTGACTGCTGTTCTGGACAAATTGCACGTGCTAGATAAACATTGGAGGTCATGTTAGAGACCCAGTGTATTCTCTGGGTGGCCACTGGGCAATTACACAAATGCTGCTGTGATAAAAAGTAAGGAGGGTTGGGGTGGGGGGTCAGGGGGTTTGGATGTCACTGTGGTTGCAGTGTACTTAAAGCTTAAACTTAGGGGAGCAGATGCATGTATGTGAGATGCATGTATGTGAGGTGGCCCAAAGAATGCCAGAATGCAGTCATCATGCATGCATATAGTTTTATAAACTCTATTCTCATCCCTGTAAAATGCTTTGATGAGAAAGAACTTCAGTTATTAACTCTTTATAACTGACCTCTCATTTTCTAGTTTGTCTCGAGCTCTCTTACTTCACCATGCCTTTTAAACCCTACGTACCATGAGCATGCAGTGAGTTAGTACACAGTTTGCATGATAAGCTGCAGCTGAAGTGAATGGAACCTTAAATTTAAGAGTCCTGTGGGAGTATCATATTGCAATTACATACCCTTATACGTTAATCAATAGCAGATCATATCGGGTGTGTGTGCCAAGGAGCAGTGTTCGAAAACTTTAGCTTTATTTTGTTTTTTTTTTGCTGCCTGCACTGACAGAAACAGTCCGAAAAGTAATGGATTTAATGGGCCATGAAGATAACATAGTGGGCAACGACCTCAGAGGACTGCCCTGAAAGCAAACCTGAATACAAGCCATTTGGCAATAGAACGGAAGGCTAAAGGGTGTCCTTAGAACACAACACAAACACTGGACCACTTTTTAGGCCATCATTTCAGAGGTAAAGAACTTATCACACAAACTCAAACACAGAGCGTATGTTACACTTTTAACTGTCATGTTTGTTTTTAATAATGCTTTGCACCATTTCCATTTTACAATTGCAGTTAATATAGTATACGCTATGTTCAAAATGTTCATTCATTCATTTATTTGTTCTGGATTACCAATGAGACTCTAATTCATGACTGAACTAAACCTCAAAACATATACACAGAGCTGCTCACTGGAAGGGCGATATCATGCAAGATACATTTTCTACTGATTTGTATCTAAAATACTCCTGATGAACTAAGATTGAGAAGGTTTCAATAAGCTTAAACTTTTAAACATCACATGTACCTGATATTAGTCTTAACAGGTTGCTGTGCTAAACTGGGCTATATGTGCAGTCACATACAGTCTAAACCCTTTATGAAATCATGATGAATGATGAGTTGGATTAACCTGAAAGGTGTATGAATCGATCTTGTTGATCAAACTGTTCCGTTGCATTGCTGCAGATCAGATACACACTGGGTTTCTAGTAGCACAGTGTCTCAAATCAGAACATTAAATATCAGAATCAATGAGTTTTTTCCACACTGCCAGAAAGATAACTCACAAATATCACACATATGAACAAAAGACCATATCTTCTAAGCTGTTGACCCTTCTGGGTTTGGTGGGAGGAGGAGTGTGTGAAAGCCTTTCCCAGTGCTCACTGGGCAGGAGGCAGGAAACTGCATGTCTTTGGACTGTGCCATGGTTACCCCATTATATTCTGGATGTGACACATGACAACAAAGCGTTTATCTTGGCACTGACAGTGGTCTCCACGCACAGATGTTGTGATCGTCTCCACCAAGACAGAAGCAGGACTCGTCACTTGAGGTTACCTGCTGCCATTCTGAGTCATTCAATCACATTGTAGCACGACACCATCGCAGTCTATGGTGATGAGGTTAACATGGTGTTAAGGGCATTCGTCATATCGGTCTGCATGAATGTAGTCCTGCGTCGTACAGTCAACTGCTGGTGGTGCAGAATGAGTCATGGAGGGCATCACTTCTCATTGAATGTCTGCAATAGTTGCTGTTGGGTCTGTCAGGTACAGCAACAAAACCCATCCTCGTTCATCATTTGCAAGTCTTGCAATGTCAGACCCACCAAGTTTCATTCCTGTCGGTTGATCACTTCTGGAGTATTTGTGCAACTATTCTTTTAATAATGTGTCTATTATATTATATTATATTATATTATATTATATTATATTATATTATACTATATTATATTATATTATATTATATTATATTATATTATATTATATTATATTATATTATATTATATTATATTATATTATATTATATTATATTATATTATATTATATTATATTATATTATATTATATTATATTATATTATATTTAAATAAAACCTCCTGAACTGAATTCCTAAGTCTGAATCTTTGCCACGGCATAAATGTAAAAGGTAGGTCTGGCCACAGCACTGTTTTAACAGTCACCAAAATGGAATTTAGTCAAATCCTCAACCGCTGAACTGCTTTTTAGGTGTCTGTATACATTTTAGAATTAAAACCCAAATAAAGAAGAGGGCAAACAAATAAAGCTTCGTTTATTAGTGCTATATTTTTTCCCTACAGTCATGCACAAGGTCGGAAAATAGCTGCAACTGAAATGTTGTTAATATACCTGCCAGCATTTGAAAATTCTGCTGCTGCTAAGGCACCATATATGGCATCTAAAGAAAGTGAAGACGTAAACTTGTAATTCTTTTAATGATTCACTATTACGTTTAATGGAACGTTACACTTTGCTTTGAGTGCTTGGGTTTAATCTTGTTATGGATTAAGAAAAAGGTAATGGCATTCTCAGGTTCACAGAGAATCTCTGTGAAAGCTTTTATGGCTGTCATCTTTGGTGGGCCGAGGACGGTTCCCTGCTGCACTACCCCTTACGGAGTGAATATATATACACACACACATATGCTTGCACACACTTCCACTGATCCTTAGAAAGACAGTCTCATTGCTTTAAGTATACAGCAGCTTCATTGGATCGATATGCTGGACAATTTCTTTCCTATTGATTTCCACTGTTCTTCTGTAGTGGCAATGTGGTGTGAAGTACAGCAGCAGCAGCCCTGTGAATAGCCAGGCTCCAGTAATATTTACCTGCTCACACGCTAGACATTTGACTTTGTCAATTTCACATTACATTATATGGGCTACTCTGGAAGTGATATTTTATTGATTTTGAATAATAAATGACTATATACTCTATGCTACTTAATATCAGCCAATTGCTTTGATAATAATACAGATTTGTAGTGGAAAGAAAACCTTTAAAGCTCTGTGGGCAAATATATCCCAAGGGTATATCTAATTTATATGTGTATAAATGTTTAATTTATTGATACCTGAAAGTTTGGGCTTGGCATTCCTTTCACATAATCAAGGAGAACAATCTGCTTAATTCTATTAACAATTCAGCCCAATATTTTAACTCCCTGAAAAATATTGCTGCAGTAATTTTGCCCGGTGTGTATACTGAGCCCGCTCTACATACAGATGTAAATTAAACCTGGCAGCCCTCTAGAGAAGCCCAATAAAGCAACTGAGAGAGCCTAGAGCTCTTTTAGGGCATACTCCAAGCAAGCCCACCAGCACAGACCAGCCCACTCCACCAAAAAGGCCATTTCCATGATTAACTATAACTCTTCCTAATAAAATTCATTAGCCACTCATGTTTGCACTCTGTTCGCAATCTCAACGTCACACAAATACATGTGAACAGAGAAACATAATGCACGTGCACAAAAAAGCAAGCATTAGTCTGCAGCACCACTACATCACAACACCTATTAATATGTCAACACGACGTTGGAAACAGCTGGCTACCGAAATGTATGACTGGACTTTTAAAAACAGGCAGTTGCATCTGAGCATAGTTATGTTGCAGGTGTGGTCAGGAGCTACAGTCAGACCTCTACAAGGCGCTTTTATGCTCCAGGATCAGATCATTAATGTCACACTGTCCCTGAGTATTTGTAAAGCTGGAAAATAGCTTTTAGATCAGTTTCGCCGCTTTTGCAGTTATGCAACATCCTCACAACATCCCACATCTTTGTACACACTACACTCAAAAGACATAGAAAATGTTAAGAAAATGAATAAATCTGTTTTAAAAATTGATTTAAAAAGTGCTTTAAATACGACAGCTGAAAGGAAAGTATTGTCCTAAGCATTAAATAAAAAAAAAATTTAAAAGTCAAAGTCAACCACATTAATAAAAAGAAAAAAAGATTTTAGTTTTTTTTTGTTTTCATGGGATTTCTGCTTGGAACCATGAAACGCATACCCAAAAGTCCATGTAATGCAGTAATAAACATGAGAGAGGGACACACCACAGAGAATTTGCCAATAAATATATAAATTTAGGTTTCAAAATGGTAAAAAAAATAAGTAGTATTCTCTGATCTGGGGGCGTGCCTGCTGGCCAATCATGGCCAATCCCAATTAGGTTACAGCCTTTTAGTCAAGTACTACATACCACATAGTTCTGTCGATGAGGGGGGCTTTTAAAAATTATGTATAATGAATGTGTTTACAAACAAATCGCTGAATTTACATGCATGCATTTCATGCATTTAAACAAGTTTTCTGAGTTTAACTCACCATATTAAAATAGAGTTTTTTGCCATTAGCAACTGGATAATACTGTTACAGATGTTAATCTTTGAATATTAGGCATATCTTTCCTCCTTTCCATGTACCTTATCTCTGTGTTCCCCTTCCTTGTGTATACATCTATGTTCTATATTTTTGGTTAATGGCCTTATTTTATTATTGCTGTTTTTAAGAATGTGCTACAATACTGTTTATTACTCAGTCAAACTTTATCAAACTGACCACATTTAAATGAACACTGGGTTAGTTCTGAACTAGTGTAAAATAAAGTTTGGTATCATGCTCGTTGTACTATTCTGGTTGTACTATCTGTCCAGTATTACACTGTATGTACCGCCTTCCACTGTTTAGTATTGCAGTATTTGTTACACCGAACTGTGGGTTTCAACCCATGGGTGGGTCGCTGCGTGGGAACAAATGGGTCATGAAGAAGCTGAACCAATGAGTATATACTCTTCCCGTCTCAATGATTAAATACTCTTTTCCTCAAGAGCAAGGCTAAGTGAACCCTGTTTTAGATCTAAAGTTGGAACCACTTTGTTTCTGCACCAGTGAAGCTCTCAAAGCACTCCTGTAGTATCCGTATGGACTCTCATACAGGCTGCAGCAGGAACAGTAATGTGGATTTAAAGTGTTGTAATGACAGTGGTAGGGTCTGGCATCTGCCACATTTAAAGCTTTGGGTCTATTTTCAACACAAACTACATGCATGTAGGAATAAAATGCTCAAAAAACTAAACCCTGTCCTGCCATGTTGCATTGGTTCTGGTTTGCATCTGCTTGCTTTAGCTACAGAATACAGAGCTGGCTTTTGTACTAAGATCACTGACAAAATGTATCATGTTGCTAGCGCATGTTGTTTAAATCACACGTCACATCTAACTAAATACTGATGCTGCACGAATATATTCATACTAAAGGTAACAGATAAATGGGCTGCATCTAAATATAACACTTTGTAGCACTGTTTTTATTATTTTATTATTTTATACTATATTAGTGTCACTAATTATGTAATAATGTAGGCCTGTACATGCTTCATCGTTAGCCCAGGACCATCCCACATGATGTAACACCAGGTTGTACCTCTAGAGGTGATAGTGAGTCACTATAGCATTGAGTCTGTTGTCAGTCCTACATGAGAGGATAAAAAATAGCATTGCTCTGATGGTGTATTCTAGCCTTTTGGCAATCATATTGTAAGTCCTCCACCCAGTTAGATATTTTTGAGACAGATAGCAGCACTGAACCACATCTAAGAAGTGACATAAATAAAAGCAAACAAGTGTTAACATTGCTATTACTTTCCACAGCTGGACATGCTCTTAGACAGTAAATGGATGAAGCTTGATGCTGATCTTGTATTGTCATTTCTAGACTGGTAGGTAAACAGCTGTTAATACAAACATTGAGGAGGAATTCTGCATTTCCTTGTTTCTTATGATAAGGCTGGACACCACAACTTCCTGGTGATAAGTTGCCGCCTATTAGTTTGGAGTATGAATTTAACCAGTTGCATAATGTTACAAATTGCTCCTCTAAGCCTCCTCTGACAGCTTACTAGGCTCTTCTCAGCATTCCTCACTGGTGTACATGTATTAACACAGTTGAATTCAGATCAATGGAAAAGCTATCCCCCCCCAACATATTTATGTCTTCTCCATTCAACGTCTTACCAAACACTCTTAGTTGGTCAGTGTGTAGTTAGAGGCTGCAGATCGCTGTACATCTGAATGTTGAAACAGATGATGGCTGGTGGCACCTATGTAAACAGCACTGGGCTGTGGGCCTGATGCAGATATGGCCCTGCCCACAGAGCCACAGAGTCTAGACTCCAGATGTGGCCATACACACGCTCACATGCACACAACCACGGTCCAAAGCCAGTATCTCATCGAGATGACGGCAACTTAGCAGACGAGACGAGTCTGTTTAAAGCTCACGAGGGACTGAGAGAAGTAAAACTGCTGGTGCTCAGACTCTTCTGACAGTTTGCAGCTGGGCAAGCTGAGGAACACGCAATTTCTTCCCGGCTTGAAACGCGCAAAAATAAACCCAGAAGAACAATGCAACATTGATTGATGTTAATTGTGTGCTGCGGAGTCCTTAATTATTGTTTTGATGCACTTCACGATCAAGTCAATTACATGTCATTACATGTCTGCCCTTATTACTGAGGAAGGTGACGCACGTGAAGAGCTGGCGATTTAGTGTGCGATAAAAAAACGGACAGGCAGCGAGAACTTTGTTTCGTGGCAAACATGAAAAAAAAAGAAGATAAAATTACTTTCCTGAAGCGACATCAACTCTCAGTCAGCAGTCAGATGGGTCCTTTCTCTTTCTCCGGAACCTACGTGAACAATGTCGTGCCAGCTATTCTTGTAGGTTTGTTAATTGTTTGTCACCCACCAGGTGCCATCTGTCAGGGTCCCTCGGTCCCAGAGCCATGTGCGGAGGCACTGCCACGTGCTCCCGCGTCACTGACCCCCATCCGCTGCCTTGCATGGCTCCCTCTCTCTCCTTCCGTACATTAGCCACCTCAGCAAGGCTTCAACAACATGCCTCCAAGCCTCTGGAGGAGAGAAAGCCCTGGTTTATTGATAATTCACAACCTCTTGTGTCGCCAAAGAGGGCATCATCTCGGGGGTCTGGGTTCAGAGCCCGCCACAGTATGGCATTTTTTTGTGTTTTTCTTTCAGCAAAAACATGCTCAGATGGAGCACCACCTTGTTAGTCATTATCATTAATCCAGAGTCTTGTAACAGTTGCCGGGCCCTGAACATCTTGTGGGTTCTGTCGTACACCTTGTAACTCCTCTATTATATCTGAGAACGACAACTGCCCTTTACGTTGTACCGAGTAAGAGGTGTTGGTAGGTTGAAGTAATCTAAATTACACTCAAAGCACTTGGACACTTAATGTTGTAGTCAGTTACCCTCTTAATCTCTTTCTGCAGCCATCTCGACTCTTTGGATGTTAAAAGATTGTCAATTCTACACAATATTATTTTATTATTAATTGGTTAAATTTAACATGCTGGAGAAAAAAAAATGAAAAAGTTAGTTTATAGCACATCTAATATTTTGGGTTGTTTTTTTCCAATATGTTACATTTAGCAAAAAATTAGTAAGACCAAAAGTAAGACCAAGCTTTTTGACCAAGGGTGCGCAAACTTTGCCTACAAATGTATACAGTGCTGCTTCGAAGTTTCATTTAGGATATTATTGTTTCTTTTGATATGAATTTATTTATAAATATAGCCTAAAATATGATCAGATCTTCATTTAACTCCTTAAAATATATAACGAGAACTTAAATAAACAACACAGAAATATTTAGTTTTCTATCAGTTTATTAAACTGAGCAGTCTAATCTTATAGGTCTTTGTTAGCAAGTATGTGAATGTCTGCTGTTAGTAACTAGCATGACCTTGAAAAGCAATGACTTCACCCAATGGTTCCTATAACTGCTGGTCAGCCCTGCACACTGACTTTAAGCAATCCTGGCTCATACCTGCCTACAGAACTGCTTTGACTTTAACACCACACCTTGGGTTAACATTTAAATGCAACATTTTCTTATGACAGCGATGAGTTGTTAATTTGGGCTTACTATTCAGAAGTAGCCTCAAAAGGTTATTTTTTAATAAAAACGAGCTGGGGGGGTGTTGAGACCACCTTGTTAGTTAGGAGATAATCCATATTCTTTAACACTTGCTCATGATTACTGCTGAGAAAAAACACAACGACTCTCGGTTGCCCCGCCTCCAGTGTTAGTTTTGGGCGAGTGGGTCACCTTCATCTGGGTGCGGGGATAGGGTCGTCTGTCTCGGCATTGTGACAAATGAGAAGGAGCTCTCAGGGACGGTGCATTAGGGAGCTGTACAGACTGATCGGTGTTAGCATCGCAACAGCGGAACGGGCAGCCGCAAAGTCCCGGGGAATTCTGGGTCACCTTCACTCCAGTAGAAAGCTCCTCACAATGAACAAGAAAAGGCAGCTGGTGAGACTGTGAGGTTTCAGACATGCTAACTAGGACTAAAGGGGATTCGTGTGGTTGACCTTATAATTGCTATCATAACAAAATCCCACAATGAAGGAAACTTTCTTAACTTCAACGTAAACAATGTACGTTAAAGTAAACATAGCAGATTTTATTCCAGTCATTTTTGGACTCTTAATATTTGTCCATTCACTACAAATAATTTTTCAAACATAAACAACAGCTGCCTTTTTAAACAACATAGTAAATAATAAAATACAAAAAAAGCAATGAGATTCTAAATGAACAGTGACAATGTGCAAGGTGCCCCTAAAGAATATCATATTCCTAAGAAATGGAGAGGCCTGTTCTTAAAAGATAGCACTGGGCCTTTCTAAACACTCAGAAAAAGGCTTATAGAAAAAAAAAACAATAAAATGTATGTCATTAGTTAAAAATGAATCAGTCAGTGTAGGCTTGTATTTACTGCTCTTGTTTCATTGAGCAAATTTCAGTTGCAAACATTAAATTGAATGGTTGAACTATATATTATTCCATAAAATGCTTTATATATGTATGCACACTTCAGTTCCTCACCCTTGTAACCACATATTGTTGTTGTGCAAACAAAAAAAAAAGTTATGTTTTTTAAAATCATTAGAGCATGGCGGCCATCCAATGTGTCTTTGGTTCAATAGAAATGCACCAATAAATCAAAATGGAAATAAAATGGAAGAAGGGAAATCTCTTTTAACTTACCTAAACTTATATATACCTATAAAATGGCTAGTTTAGCATTCCATATTTTTCTTTGGACAGCAACAAAAAAATGATTTATTAATCCTTGAACATCCAGTTTTGTTTTTATTTTGTTCTTATTTATCTATATTTATTTATCTATACTGAACATCTGTACAAAGCAATTTGGCTGTTACTGAACATTAAGCTGCTATTTTCCCACCTGTACCGTACACTTTATATATCCATACTGTTTAAACCACATACTTACTGATACTGCGCTACTCTTTGCACATGTCCTGTACACATACTGTACTGTACTGAACTGTTTGCACACATTGTTTTTGTCTATTGCATTTGCACTACACTATATATATATATATATATATATATACATTATTCAACGGGACTGGAGAAGGAGCCTGATTGTGTTTCGTTATACTGTACAACCCTGTATTGGTATAATGACAATTAAGATGAATTTAATTGAATTTAATTAATTTCATAGTTACCAAATTCAGTTTGGAATACTGAGTAGTGTGTGTTAGGGTTACCAATTGAAAAGCCTGTTTGAGAGGTTAAAAAATGCCGTGCTATTTGTTATGGAACATCTATAAAGCCTCTTCGTGCCATTACGTGAAGCACTCCTGCAAGCATTTCCACTTATTTTCAATGCCCTGACACAACGGATCTTTTGATGGGCTGAAATTCACTTGGCTTCACAAACAGGGAATATATTTCCTCATGTTGATTCATTAGTAACATTTCCTTATTGCCTAGAAACTGCGGCTTCCCCCGTTGGAATTTCCAAGCCACATTATTCCTCCGTGGACTTTGGAGCAGGAGCAGCAGTGCTACACACTCCCACTGAAGCCGACACTCTTTAATAGCACTGTAGCGATTGTTGCTGGAACTGTTCGCTGTCTCCAGAGAGCTGTATTATGATGTATAGCCTCTGTGGCGTGAGTCATTTTGCTCTCCTTCTTCTATCTGCCTAAATAGAAACACATTAGCCTGGGGAAAGGGGGTTCACACAGCACTAGAGCAGTTAGAGGTGGAAAGGCGAGAAAAATCCAACTAGGCTTATGGGAGTGAGCAAAGTTCTTTAGTGCACAGTAGGATTATGATTATATAAATAAGGAACTGAGGATGTTTAGTCAGGGAATAAATCTGAAAAATATCAGCCTTCTACAAACTCAAAAAGGGTTCTTTGCCACACAAGTGAGGCCTTTGAAGAACCTCCTTTTTGTGGAAGAGGAACCTTTGAACTGATGCTTTTTTAGAAAAACACAATTGAAACCACTTAACTGAAAGGTCCCTCCACCAAAAGTGGTTCTTCTGAGGTAACACTTCAACAAGCATGATCTGTTTTTTAATGATCTATGTGTTAAGGGTGGTTCTACCAACGTTCTGTGGTATTGCTCCAAAAAACATGCTGTGGCAGTTTCATTTTTAGGCAGGTACATAATAGGTACTGTGCACAAACTCTTAAAAAAAGGTTCCACAAAGGGCTCTTTGAGTATACCATAGCAGAACCACCTTTGGTTCCCTTTGTATGCAAAGACAGACTATAAAGAACTGGTAGTAATGGAAAAGTTCTATACTAATTCATGTATTGAAATCCAATTCAAGTTCTATGAGCTTCAAAATGTTCTTCATGCTCACGCATCCCCTTAACAAGGAGGATTCGCTTGTTCTTCAGAAAAAAAATGGCTATTGTTTGGCATCCTATAACCGTTTTGCGGCTCCTTTTTTTTAAAGAGCATATGGTATTCCAGGCTGCATTTATTATAGGATAACTACTTTCTGTCATCATATTCTTCTCCTTTAAGAATCTGGACCAGTCATTTTTGACAAAGACAAAGTACTCTGAAACTTCTGAAAGGTATTTGAGATTGTGGTATTAGGCTCTAGTCATAGCAGAAAGCAATGCACTGTTAGTCTTCCCTCGTTTTCAAGTGGTGACGATGAACGATTCCAGAAGATTCCTTGCTTTCATTCTCCCCACTCAGAAGCGCAACAGTCCAAATCTCCTGTAAGATCTGGTACAGATGCTGGCAGATCTGGACAGGAACGATTATCAACTCCAGATCACTCTATAGCCAGCTTTCCAGTAACACTCCTTCAGAGTCTTGAGGAGTGCCAGGGAATGCAAGCCAATAGGCACCAGAAATTAATACCAGCCACGGGGCCCTAAAAGGGTCCAGGTTCCTTTTTTTGCTTCACAGCCCCAGCTAGACCCTCCTTACACTGGTCTGCAGCACTGACGGGAAATGATGCTGATGGTTTTGGTCTCCATACTTGGACTGTGTGCGAGCGACACAGTACAGTCAGGACTGTTCAGAACGTGTCTCCGATGCCATGTGTCTCTTCAGGGCTTGTCTCGTCTTTGGTGCCATCTGAAAGCTCTTACGATAATCCCTTGCCCTCTTGTTTGCAATGAGCTCTGAACAATAACATTTACTTAGAGCGGGATCTTGATAATTCAACATATAATTATCTCTAGCTTCTTTTCCCAGTACTCAAGACTCTTTTTTTCCCTTTCTGAATTATTAACATATGTCCAGAGTTGGAGGAGAGAAGCACTAAAATGTTTGCTCAGTAGTCGGAAAAGTAGGTCTACAAAACGTATGAATAACAAGCAAAATAAATGAAACAATGACATTTATTGAATCTGACCTTTGCTGCATCAATGGAAATAGTCCTCACAAAGTTGTGCTTCGTGAAGGGAACACTACCACTCTAACAAAACAATGATATGCAAGCCAGGAGAGACTTATCCTCACAATAGTGGGATTCACAAATTAAATGATATAAGTTCATATTTTAAGATTAGGATTTAAGTCTAGTTACTTTAAATCTATCAGAATTTGAGTTTTACATCACTATTGCCTAGCTGCAAATATGTCTGCCCAACTGTTGTGAAAATTCTGTAGACATCATAGATAAGGTTACAATGGCAATATGAGAAGATAACCAATATAACATTCTTAAATCTGATTCATTAAATAAAATATAACATCTTGTTCAGTGTTGCCCCTAAACAATTTCACCTGAAGAGCTATTTTTGCAGAAACAAAGACCCATATTATTACTAGTACTAGTAAACGTTACTACAATTAAACCCACCAATTAATATTTACACCACCACTTTTAGCTAGATTGTTCACAAATATTACGTGGTAAGAAAAAATATATTTTTTTGCTGATTTAGCAAAAAACAAGATATGTGGAGTTGCTCTATACTCCTCTATGTCATAGACTGTTTGCACTTCCATACAGACTTGACCGGTAGAAACATTCCTTGATATATGTCCAGTGCAAAAGAGATTAAATACCACATTTGAGCAGATTCTAATGTCTAAATTTATCCATGAGGCATGTGCAGAGTTATGTAAGAAAGATGGTGTAGCAAACAATGCTTTGTTTGAGCTGAGTGGCGTGTAGAGCCATTCCTTAGATCTGTAAGAGACTTTATTCAACACAACACTAACAGTAGTTCCCTACAGGAAGAAATTAAAGAACCTCTCAAATACTTTATCTGATGCTTTTTTCTTTAAACGTTGTAGATATGCTTCAAAACATTCACGCTGTTAGTAACAGAGCTATAATCTTCCTTTGGGAGAATTGTGTCATCTTATCCAAACCAACAATACGCTGTAACTGCTCACTTTTGCCAAGTTGCACTTTTAGGGGAACATTGAGTAGGCCATGGTTTTAACCAGAATACACTGACTAGCTGCAGTATTAGTGTAAGAGTTTCCCCACATTAGCCAGTGGTGCTCTCTCTTAAAAATCCACAAGGCTTGAAATGTGACAGCTTTAATATGCTTTACAACAGTGTTGACCAGGCTCATATTGCAAAAGCAATAATTAGCCTGACAGGCCCATAGCTCAGATGACCTACAAGAAGGTCAACCATAACAGTGCTGTTACAGATGTGATCAGGGGCTAATGCTAGGAGGTAGCGACTTGAAGAGAGGCCTCGGGGGAGATTTAACACATGAAAAAGCCGCTCAAAGAGGTTTTTTTCTCCTCTCAGGTTGATAATTCCTTGAAGGTGTTTGACTGACAGCATGTAGTACGACAGGAAGGGCCAAGTAGGCTGTAGGTTGGTGTTCTCAGGCAACGCTGGGTAACAGACCTTGCTACTGTGGGTGGGCTTCCAGAGAGGGGAGGGGAAAGCCCGGCGTGTTTGGATAAGGCCGGCCGAACATGTGGAGGAATCAGCATGAGGCATCACACCTGGAGAAAAAGACAACTAAATCCAACCCCGGTACCACGGGCCTGGCTCCGCCGAGTCTAGCCAGCATCTGGAATGGATATCAGCAGAGACGCGGCCTCCAACCTTCAACACTGCCGCCCTGCTCCCCTCCACTTTAATAATTTGCACGTTTAACCCTTAGGAGTTGCTGGAAATGCTGAAAGCATGGTGTGATGTATTATTATTGCTCACCTGAAGCTTGTTGAAATATACCTCTGATGTTGTGTTTCTTCTATAGTCAGCATGATGCCTATATTAGCAACTCTGGGTCTAAGCTGAACTTTTCAATGGCAAAAGTGAAAGGTATTTTCAGATATCACTGCCGCCACACCCTGTACACAAGGTTTCCAAATGTGATATGTTTTGTCACATGGCATTAGTTGCACTGAAATGCACTGGATCTTCATTTGGGAGACAAAATCTGAAAATGCCACATCCATGCAAACAATCACTCCTGCCCACTGAAATGACATCATAAAATAAGAGCACTATGACACGTTGGTGGTCAATGTTTAAGCAAGTCCATGCTTGTGTTTCTAAGTAGGTAAGAACATTTTTATTACATGATTTCAAAATACATGATAAGCTTACCGTTAATACAGTCATAAAGGCAACCATTTTTGCCATGTTTTATCAGCTACTGACATACATAGCATTGAAATGTACTTCATAACACATAATTGCATTTGTATTGTACACCAAAATAATAGTAACAATTTGTGACTTCTTTGAAGGATTAAGATACAAGGAATGGGTAGGGGGGATCACAATCCCAAAAAAACAGACGTAACAGAGGGGAAATGTGTCAAAGAAAGCCTCCTATCCATCTGCTGGATAGGATCTTTTACTGTCGTTTGCAAGCAAAGCAAATCAGGTTCTTGTTTGTTTTGTCAAAATTGCCGCAATCCGTTTCCACCATTTCGTCTCAGCGACTTCCACAAAGAAGATCACATATGTCAGTTTTTTTCCTCCCAAAAACCCAACTGTCTGTCCCTCCCAGACTCCCACCCTCTGTTGTGCAGAGTTCTGCGCACATTAGGGAAGATAAGCAGCAGCTGCTGAAATGCGCTTTCTTAGCCCGTTGCTATATGAGGCAGATACAGGTAGGGTGAAGGGCTGAAGTGATAAGCAGTTGAAGCTTGTTTAGTGTTGTGACTGCCTAAAAGACTCCACTCTTCTGTTTGTTTACACGGGACCCTTTGCTTACTTGAATAACAGTATGCTTTGGGATTTTTTCAAATCCACACAGAGGCGGCTGGGGGTCTATGCTGAGTCATTGACAGTTTTGATAAGATACTCAGAAGCCCTGCACCTCAGGCAGACTTCACTTCCCATGTTGCTCAGTCCACTTTCTGTCTGTTGTGGTCAAGTTCTCAAACGTGACATGGATTCAAAGCATGCTGGTCACTCACACCATGCTGGCTAGTTCTCAGAGTTTCTAAATTTGTTTCTTGTCACTTTGAGTCTGGGGAGCTAGTGTGCTAGCTGATGAGCATCTGTGGTGGACATGTGTTCTTTATTTTTGGCAGACATTACATTCCACTGTAATCATGCAAGTCCAGCACCAATTTATCAAGAAAAGGCCTGCAGAAGTTTCCCGACACCTGTTCATCTAATGTTTCTTCTGAAATCCAGAGTATTAAGAGGAAATTTCTCCCTTCTTTGCTGCAATTGATTCTACTTTGGCATGGTTGTACACTAGATGTTGGAACATTGCTGTGAAGAGTAGTCAGGTCAGGTACTGGTGTCAGATGCTAAGTTCACAAATGCTACTGCAACTCATTCCAAAGGTATTGGATGAAGCTCCATCACTCCAGAGAACCTTGTTCCACTGCTCCACAATCAACATTTGACATCCGGCACAGTGACTATACTCTGATGTGTGGCTGTTCCAGATAATCCCAATCTAATTGCAATGCTCTTTGACAAGCTCTGTCTTAGCAGTGTGTGCACTTTAAAGTAATAATTCTACAACTAATTCATGAATAATAAGTTCTATGTTTCTATGGTTGCACACAATGGGAGACAGAGGCTGGTGTTTCTTTAAGAGCATTTCTGACTCTGGGCAACTTTTTTAAGCACAGCAGAAAAGATCCTTATCTTTATGTCACACCATCAACTGCAGTGCACATTCAGTAGTTAGGGGATCCGTTCGGTTGATCAAAGCAGGGTGATGATGATGTCATATTCTTCCATTGCTGTAAGTGTTCTATATTTAAAATCTTACGCAACTATCTAGATTTTTTATGTGCAGGTCCCCCCTCGTTTCAAATGAACAACACTCTGTAAAGTTGCAGATAAATAGATATCACTGCAGGAAGATCATTTCCTGAGTGAAAACCAGCACTTTAAATAGAACACTGCAGCGATGGCAGATTGTGAAATGATAAAGGAAAGTCACTCTGGCACAAGACGGCAACCGGCGATTCAAGTCAATGCTGTACTTTTTCCCTCCACTTGATGGTGCAGCAGATGAGACTGTAGTCACTCAGGAGCAGACGCAAGACAAACAAAACTCTAGCTGTCTGCCTACATGCAGCATTTCTTCATTACTGTGGTGGTTGAGACTAATAATATGGTCTATATAATAAGTCTATAAACTAGACAGCTGTAATAAGCAAAGAAGACAGAACCACATCCAGAAATCTATTGAACACAGGTTTGGCCTCAATAGAACAAATCAGAGTGTTTGTAAATCTTAAGCTTGGAAACACTTCCAGATGGACAACTCACATTCAGACAGTGTGGAAGGAGCTTATTTACCATAACAGTAAACACAAACAGTACAGATGTTAACAAACACACTGTTTGACTGGCTTTTAATGGAGCTAATATTGTTTTTTCCAACTTTCAAAAAAAGGCAGAGTTGCTATAAGTAAAGATATTCCTAGTAAAGGATTATTTCCAGCTAGGGATAAAGCAGTCAAGTACTATTACATGAGCAGTGAATAGGCCAGGATGTGGCTTGGAGCAGTATGTGACATATTGATTGCTATCTTTAGAAACAAACTTTTTAAAAATGAGCATAAGGTGACAAAAGCTAGTTAGGAAGCTAACACTAGTAGCATTCATGGTATCCCCTACAAAACAAGTGCTTTTGCTAATAGTTTCAAACTGGTTTTATATGTGCTTAGAGATGCAGGATGGTGTTTTAACTTGGTGGCTTGTTTTTTTTTTTTTTCATTTGAACATACATAGGTTTTTTTATCATTTACATTAAACTGAGCATGTCCTGATGTGGCATAACATGATAGCAGATAAAAATAAATGCACACAACTGACACATCAAACCTCGGATGCACATGCTCTCTCTCCTTCTGGACAAATTTTATGCTAATTAATTCAGTGACATCCAATCAGATCCCTGATGTGTGGCGTGATAGCCAATTGTTTCACACCCACAGTCATATACTTGAACTCAAGGAGATGCTTGACAACTCAGGACACATTTTCCAGCTTTCCCCCTTAATCTGAGTGTGGCCCCTAAAGATGGTCAGCGGTGAGCAAGGGAAGCAATTTGGCTCTATTTTAATGACAACTAATAAACAACAGCAGATAATCTTTACTCTTTTAGTCTTTAGTCTTATGTTCCAATAAGTTGTAGGTTAATGTATATTAATATATATAGGATGTAATTGTTCACGTAAACAGTTTCAGAACCATGTAGTTTTACTAACATCATCAAGGCAGAGCTACTAATGCTGCATTATCCACTCGGACACAAGTTGTTACATAACGCTAATTTGTCCTATTATTATATTAGATTTTATTTTTTATCAATATTAACAATGTTGATCAAATGTGAGAATGAAATCAAGGAACATAAAATTATAATTATGGCCAAGTACAAAAAACATACTGAGTGAAAAGTGTAAACGGCATGTGTGTGTGCCTTCAAAGGTAAACAGACTTATCAAATAATCAGTCATAATTAAATTTGCTTAAGTGTCACGTTGCCAGATGTGAATTTGTTCATGAGATATTTTTACTGGCTATATTTACAGTACAGCTGTAATCCCTGCATAATTGTCTTCAGGGGACTTTACATTGGCATATGTCTATCTGTATTCAACATGTAAACACGAATTAATTATGTTGCATCGCTCCACACATTTTTTAAAGAAGGATACAGAATAATTGCTTGAGCATGAGTTACGGCCAGCATCCGCAACCACAGAAATGATGTTCATTAGACCCTGCAGATCTTTCTAATGAATCTGTCATTTATAGAATAAACAGTGGTGAGAGCTTGAGATGCATCTGCATTTTCAGTCCCAGAGTCACTTGGTTCCCACAGCTTTTGTGAACTCAGTCAGGCCTGTTATTGGTTTCTGTCACATGGTTGGGCACTCACGACCCACCGTGACCCGCACACTGCCCTGCATGATCTGATTTGCAGCTTAATACAGTACAGTGCAATATCAGAGCACAGCTCAGTCACTCTATAAATCCTATACATTTAGGGGCATATACATCCATATTATATTGGAAATTAATGGCTGAATGTTGAGCAAGTGTTACGCCCACAAAAGATGCCACTCTACAAGATACAAATACAAACAGCACGTAACTGCTATCACATATATTTACATACACTCATTATCAAAAATACAGATGCACCTTGAAGCAATCAGCTGGCAGGAATAAAAATTGGTGGAGAGGTTTAACATCATACGATATGTGAAAGAGTTCAAGTTTCATGCTTGGCCATGCATGCCGTACCTGACTGACTATATAAGGTCAACCCGTTTCACATGCTTTCCATTCTGACTCTGCTGTTGTGTTGGTAGCAAGCAAAGTGCACTTTGGAGAAGAATTCCCACCAACAGATTGCTTGACATACGTGAAGTTACCCAACAATTGCAACTGCAGACATTCAGAGGGTAGTGATGAATATTTGATGCGTGAGAATATGTAATGGACACCATTAGGAACCTCTATGGCTCCATGACAAACCAACTGTATTTGAATATGTATATATTCAAATACATTTATACATATACATATATATACAGGGGTTGGACAATGAAACTGAAACACCTGGTTTTAGACCACAATCATTTATTAGTATGGTGTAGGGCCTCCTTTTGCGGCCAATACAGTGTCATTTGAGCAGCCGTGGTTTTATGTTTTTTGGATACAATCCGTGTTAGCACCTGAACATCCCTTTCAGACAGCTTCCTCTTGCGTCCACAGTTAATCCTGTTGGATGTGGTTCGTCCTTCTTGGTGGTATGCTGACATTACCCTGGATAGCGGGGCTCTTGATACATCACAAAGACTTGCTGTCTTGGTCACAGATGCGCCAGCAAGACATGGCCTCTTTTGAACTCTGGTATGTCACCCATAATGTTGTGTGCATTGCAGTATTTTGAGCAGTACTGTGCTCTTACCTGCTAACTGAACCTTCACACTCTGCTCTTACTGGTGCAGTGTGCAATTAATGAAGATTGGCCACCAGGCTGGTCCAATTTAGCCATGAGACCTCCCACACTAAAATGACAGGTGTTTTAAGTTTCATCGTCCAACCCCTGTATATACATACCATATCACACTATATTAGCCACCACCTGGGATATTACAACAGCACATAAGTTGATGTATAATTTGTTCAGAAACATATTGTTGCTTGTTGTGCGGTCAAAAATATGGAATGTGATGTCTTTACATTCATTTACATTTAAAGTAAATATTTTCCTTTGCCCTCTTCTGTAATGCTACCATTTTCGTTTAACATCACCAATATTGTTGAGATAGGTATGATATTTACATGGATCTGACAGCCTCTGTACATGGTAAGCTTTATTAAACTTTATTATACATTTCCTCATGTACTGCTGTCATACTGGGTTTAGTGCAGACAGTATTTTCTCAGGGAGACACACAAAAGGGAAATGCTATCCACGGTGACATCCAAAACCAGCGAGAGTGTTCACTCCTTCCTGTTTGCTCACACCTGTGCCCTCTCCGTTATGATGTTATCACAGCTCAGCACCTGCTCCTCAGGTGGAGCGCACCAGCAGCATAAACAAAGAGGTATTAATATCTATGACAGCATCTCTCGCAAACGTGATCCACAGCTGTCACCTCAGCTGAAAACGCACTGCTGTGACCTTTTCAAGGGCGAGCGTGACTTAAAAAGATGACAGAAGCTCTGCGGTTAAGGGAGGAGCCAACAAAAAAAAGTGACTTCTGTGGTTTTAATTATTGTTTGTCAAGTGATAAGACTTCAGACGCACAAAGTAAGAGTATGCAGTTGGTACAAAACAGTATGTTTCAACAGAAAGCATTCAAAAATGAGGGTTCTCTCAAATGTATGGTTCCAGGAAAAGACATTCATTTATATAGAGCCCTCATATTCTGTGGAGGTTCTTTAAAGCTTGGAACTGTTCTTCATGCTTAAATCTTAATACAGGAAAGACTTCTTTAAAGAACCACTCAGTGAAAGTTTTTTTGGGACCCAAAAGTTTAAGTGTAAAGGCCCTTTTGGACTTTATTCCGCCCTATAAGTATGTTATTCCTAGAAGTCCATCAATTTAGAAAAGAAGTGTACTTTTGTAATATAAACACTCCACTGCACTTTCTGTCTGTGTGTAAATCTTCTCTTGCCTCCAGCCCTTGCATGGGATGCTGTCAATGGGGAAAGAAAAGCAGTCATCCTGAATGGCACATTAATTTTCCCCTGTGTGATACTGCCTCTCCGCTACCAGAGGAGGGGTCTCCCTGGCAGTGCCATCAGCCAGCAGTAAACATGTTTACCTTGGAGCTTGCAACTAATGGACTGTTTACAAACAGGTGAGCACAAGGATGTGCACCCTCACACTAATGAAGGCTCCTTTCTGCCACCAGTGGCAACCCAGTGGCTGCCTAACTGGGCCTGTGACTGACTAACCGACCCATGGACATTTTCTAGTGTTCTCATATTGCTAGTCTATCTAAACAATTAGTTTCCAGGTTGTGTGACATGCTACAGCATGGAAAAAGCATGCTAACACCAGTAGCTATTTGTAGCAGGGTGGTCTCCATAATCAAGACAGCTAAACCATGAAAGGGTGTTTTTGCAATAGAGCTATAAAGCTAATGAAGCCAACAAGGAATGGACGTTTATAGTCACCAGTTAGGACTGTTTCTTTAGTTTACATGGGGTTAACTATAAGGCTAATGTAGCTGACAAGTAATATAAGTGGGTCTATCAATTATCAATACCCAAGTGCCTGGCACTATACAATTGCATGCAGTGTGCATCCTTTTTAGCCAGGTTCTGTTCCATTCCAGTTTCCATTACTCATTTGTTGCATGAGTAGAACATCTAAAAGATCAGTTTGCAAGTCTTGATGCGACAGAAGTGCCGCACTGGAAGCAGCATGCTAACAATGCAAAATATATGCTAGCGAGGTCAGAGACTTGGTCCAGGTGTGGATCTGGTTTTCACAGTCAAGACTGAATCATGAAAGATCTGCTGTGGAACTAAAGGCTCTTTTTGTGTAGTAACAACAAAGAAAGATTATAGCCACCAGTACTGCCAACCTGCATGCTTACAACGAAGTTAAGAATGTAGCTAACAAATATGTATTGTATACCAAGGTAGCAAAAGGATAGTGTGCGTGCTGGTGGCAAAGCGGGCGGGCCAAACGTTTTTTTGTTCAGTGGTGGTTAAGCCGACTGTTCAACAAAATGACACTTTTAATTGCTGATTTTCCATCTTCAATCAAATTAACGTATTACTTCCTTCACTTATTTCTTTCGATACACTTTTAAGATTAGTTTAAAAATAATTCGAACAGCAATATCGAAAAATAAAGCAGCTCTAACCAATCTAGCACAGCAACAACATTTTAGTTAACAAGTTATTTTCTATTAGTCCTAGCCATTGATTTTTTTCTCCTAGTAGTTTGTAATATTTGTCTTTTTTATTGTCTTTAAAATCTTTTTGTAGAACATTAAATGTACTTAGAGTTTATAAGTAAGTGTAAGAGTCAGCGGGATACCGACATTATGTATAATATCTTGTTATTGGTAAAAATGTCAAATTCAGACTTTAAGGTGATATCAGCTATGTTATCAGCTGTTATCAGCTATGTCAATTGACTTTAGCTGCTGTTATTCATATTCATTTTACATAACACCTTCCAGGAAGGGCTGTTGACCCACAGCAGTAAGGGCTTGGGTTTGATTCTCTGGATGGGCAACTAGCATCCTTTCTGTTTGGAGTTTGTATATAGTCTCCATGTCTGCATGGGTTTTATCCCACAGTCCAAAGACATGCAGTCAGGCAAGTTGGAGATGCTCAATTGCCCCCAGGTGTGAGCGTGTGGGTGTGCAAATGGACTGACGACCTGCCCAGGGTGTTTCCCGCCTTCTGCCCAATGCGACCCAAGAGAATAAACAGTTTACATGATAAATGAATAGTGCTTTCTGTTACTTGTGGACACTGTTGAATAAATGCTACTAGAGTCATAGGCTTGACAGTCCATGTCTGGATCAGGTCTTCACAGTCAAGACTGACTACTTTTGTGCAGTGGATGAGCTACGAGGCTATTGTAGGTAACATGCTAGGCTTAAATCATTAAATGCTTGAATCAAACTGTCTCTTATTTAAAATAATAATAACTTGGACAAAACTCAGGTTATATTACTGGCCTGTCTAAATAGTTATGATGCCCTGATTCATTTTACAGGACAGCTGTGTCGGGAAGCAGTATGCTAGCACTGCTATATATAACATGTTACTGAGGTCACAGGCTTGATAGGCAGTCCGTGTGGATCTGGTCTTCATGGTCAAGCCAGAGGAATTATGAAAGGCTTTTAGAGGCATGATTGAATTGGATTGGATGTCTGCTGAGATCAATAGATGCTCATTACAAAAGTGACTCTCCATTGCTTGGTTCTGGTAGTTCATGGAAGGGGCACTGACCTGCTGTGACTCTTTCTCCTGCTTGTGTGATGTAGGACATGTAAGTACACATTGGGCAATTCTCCACCCTGAGAGCCAACCACTCCTGCATTACAGGCATAAACCTTTTGAGCTTAGGCTCATGGCACAAGACGTCTAGTTTCTATGATCCACCACAGATTGTAGATACTTTCAAGCTAAGCCTCCATCCATAGAGCAACACAATGCGACTGTTTCTAAACATACTAATTGAAACCATTGCTCATCTCCGGACATGTGGTGTTTACCTGGTTGGCACGACCTGAAGTGAATGTTGTTTCTGAGGTTTAGTAGAGCTACCAAAACCATTACTAAGCTAAAGAAATGGGCAGTTACTGTGTTTTATCCAATAAACGATCTCTCCTGTGTGCTCTGAAGATAGATTCTGCAGTAGGCACCACAAAACAACAAATGAGCTCTGGTATTGTAAAGCAGTGAATCTATCTGGGGAGATAAAGGCTCTTTCTATTTCTTCTTCATTTGCTACTCCGTAGATAAGTTTGCCAGTGTAATGAGTTTTTATATGAGAACAGTTTCCCCTCAGTGGTACCTCTTGGTACATGTACTCAGGTCAGTGTGTCCATGCGAGTCAAGGTGCTCAGAATGTTCCAGCGGAAAGTACGGTACGTTAAATATGCCACAGTGCTGCTCTCTGTGCTAAGCCAAAGTCTCTAAAGTTTCTCAAGGCTACTGTTTACCTTTGAGGAGGATACATAGGATCCAGCTCAACGCAAGCAGGATTTGCTAAATCCCCTCATATGTACTCTTACAATCCATTATCATTCACATTCAAATGAGCCTGGCCTGTGGCTGAATACTCTCCAGATTCGAGCGGGGAGTATTCTTAGTCCTTCTGTGCTGAGCTTAGACTGCTATAATGCTCCTCAAATGAGCCAGTGTTGAAATCCTCCGAGCAGGCCTCCATTGCGGAGAATAGATAGTTTACAGGTATAGGGAAGGATTTCGCTCTCTTTTTTCTCTCAGTCGTTCTCTTCGAATCTCTCTATAAAGCCAGGCTGGCGTGGGTTTCAGGCAGCTGCCTGTTGGCACTGTGTGTGCGCACAGTGATGCCCCATTCACTCCTGAATGGCTGTGTGGGCCTCGGCGGGCAGATTAGGCATGTGAGGATGCGACGCTGGAGCTGCTGATAAGGCAGAGTCTGCTGTCGTGGTCGTCTGGCTGGCTGGACAGGGCTTGGCCATTCTGTCTCTGGCCAGGCTCTGGGCCGGCACTCCTCCACGCTGCTCTAAGAGCATCTCTAACCCACCCCATCCCGCCAGGGTGGACATTGAGTATTTCAGCCTCTTGTTCTATTCAAGAGCATTGGTCAGTTCTATGGCTGATAAGATGTAATGTCCAATCTAAGCCTATACTGATGTCAACAGAGTGATGGCTACAGTGATGTGCTTATCTGGCTAGCAACACTTTTTGTAGCTCTAAAGCAATAAATGAATGAACTTAACAACAACTGGCCTGCCACGACAATGTATGTAAACATGCCAGCTTAAAATGATAGCAAAGTAATACATGTGTAGTGGGAGCAGGACAGGAGGGTTTCTAAGTCCAGCTTACAGTGGTTTGTAAAAACGTAGGAAAAAGCAGAAGATGCAGAAAATGACATGGAAGTCTAACAACTAAATATAATATCATTATTTTTTGTGATGGTTGCATTTTGGGGCTTCTCATGATCCAAATAATCCCAAACAGATTCATTGATGTTGAGGTCTGGGCTCTGGGGTGCTTAGTCTTTAGAATATGAATTCCAGTCTTTGATTATTCTTTGATTCTTCGCTAATGTATGAAATTTGTTTTTCTCAGTCAACATCTTACAGTTAGACATCCTTTTAGACCCACAACATTAAGTTGTTTCCTCACAGTGGAAGGATGGACAGAAATGTATTTGTTTTGTCCTGTTTCAAATCTGAGACTTTTTTGTGGAATTATATCAAAACCTTTTCATGTATTGCTCATTACTGCATATTTCTGAGTATTTCACCAACTCTTGAAAACATCATAGAGCTACTGAGCTCAGAAGTTTGTAAGACATAGCCAGAGTATCGTAAGGACTGTGCCTAGAGAAATGCTTAATGTTAAAACCAGTAATTTACTTTGCATATAATGGAAACTCCATTTACGCTATGCTAAATGGTGGTTATGAGCTTCTATTGCTTGTTCGCTACACTAGCATCTTAAGACCAATGTGAAACACATGAGGTAAACTTCAGACAGCAAAGATACCTTGGCTGATCGACTGCATTTTGGTCACAAGTAAACGTATGTACATTGGATTTTTTTACTGGCCTATCACTTCGACTGAGAAAACACAGTCTGGCCATGAGCAGTTCCCACAGAGTGTGGAGCAGAACACAGCCGGCACACTGGATTGAAGGAGGAGATAAAGAATAAAGAATAAGTCCCTGCCTTCTTTTTTGTATGTGTGTGTGTGTTTGTGTGTGTGTGCATGCGTGTGTATATGTGTGTGTTCAGGGCAGCCGAGGAAAGGTCACTCCGTGTTACTGGTAATCTGGGCAACATCTGTTTGCTATCATCTGTGCGGTCCCTATTTAGCGCAGCAGCAGCAGAGACGACCAAGAGCCTAAGGATTGACCGTACAGTTCTGTTCCCAGGCTTTTAGAGAGAGAGAGAGAGAGAGAGAGAGAGAGAGAGAGAGAGACCACAGGCTAACATTTCTTTCACCAGTCTGATGCTGCTCACATCTATAAATGTATTGTTATATGTTGCCAATATAATTCAAAATATAAATAGAAGTTGGTTACAAAATTCTTTATCTCTGAAATCTATTCATTATAAGCAAGGATTGGTCTTTTCACTGTATATGATTTACCAAACATTCACGATTGTGGTCATTCAGTGAGCAGTAATGCCCTCCATGAGTCATCCTGTTAGTGCCAGCACCATTGGCAGACAGCTGCATGACACAGGACTACATGCACACTGTTAGCACACTGCACACTGCAGACTGTTACAGCGATATCCTTTAACACCACGTCAACGTTGCCAAAGTCTGCAATGGTGTCATGCCAGGCTGTCAAGTGTGTCTGAGAATGACAGCAGGTCATCTTCAGTGACAAGTCCCGTTTTGTCTTGGTGGTGATGACCAAAAAAACGGTGTGTGGAGGCATCGTGGTCAGCGCCATGATGAACGGTTTGTTGTCACATGTCACACATCCAAACGGGCTGGTCTCACATCCACCCCTACTGCAAAATCTGTGGGAACTGTGGGAGAATATTCAAGCAGCATGGGATGGATGATCACAGGTCACACATGTCTCTATGCTGAGACATTTGGCATGTTGCATTAGCAAACATGGCAGTGTGATGCCATACTAAGAGCCACTGCATCTGTGTGTATAGCTCAATAAATATTGCCCATATCAACCTAAATTATAATAATTTATTGCTCTTTGTAACCTTTATCTTCCTTCTGAATAACACTGCAACCAGACACTTACTTTGGGTGCAACTATTTTGACAATAAGTGTAAAACATATTTGCCATTAAGTTAACTTTTTGTGTTTTAATGAGAAATAGGATGTTTGGCTGTAAGAGATCCAGGTTGTGTTTCAGTTATGAGAATTATTTAAAATTGTCATTACTGCTACAATCATTACTCATACCCTTGGTTTTTGGAGGTATTGTTATGGTATTAGTAGTTGGTATTAATAACAACATGGTATTAGGTTATAAGTTATGACATAAGTTATATGTTTATTAAAGCAAAGTGTTTGAATAGTCTAAGGTTCAAGCCAGCTAAAAGTGCGAAATGGCTTTTGAATCAATTTCGTAGAATGATTTGTTCTGATTGGCTGCCCTTAATACTGCCTTTTTACCAAAAGTGTATTAAACCAGAACACTCATAATTTCAGTAAGAATGAATGGGAACCTGCTGTAGCTGTATAGGTGGATGTAAATGTGTAAATGTGTTGCTTTTACCTTCATAAAAATAATGAATTTAATATGTCTCTGGTCGCTGACTAGTTGCAGCATAATGTATATATTATTCATTTAAAATCTGCTAATTTGCTAAAAGATGAAGCTGTCATCGGTTACTACTGACATTTTGGTTACCACTCAATTCTCTCTCTCTTGTTCCTTCCATCTGTCTGCCACAAAACAACGCTGACTGCAAAGAAACACCCGCAGACAAAGGTCTCCAGCTTAGAAATGCCATTCTTTACAGACAGTCATAATGATTATAATTTCCAAATTGGAAATGCTGAAGCCAACCACACTTACCTACTCTTGAAATAGACATTAATCTTGCACGAAGAAAAGAAAGAGAAATGTTATATTACCAGAGAGACTGAAGAAACCTGTTAAAGGAGTAAAGTGCTGAACAGATGTAGGCCTACATGCCCCAACCAAGAAGGGGGGGACAGATTAAGATAAGCTTATGAGGGCATTTCCTCCGGTCTTTAATATTTTTTGATTTACAATATGCAGCCTGCGTGATAAAAACTTGCGTGGAGATTTTCATATGAAAGCATGTTTTCTCCATGGGATTACAGAACTCCCATTACTCCTTATTTACTCAGCTTTTTCTCAGCACCACTGAAAACATACAAAATGATCCACGTGCATTCATATGTTTACCTAAACGTCTGCTTCGGGCCAGTATAATAAGTATGCAAAAGAGTAAGCCACATATGCTCAAGTAAACAGTGCGTCTGATTATGAGGAAATGCGAAGCACGCACTGAATTTATTGGTCATATTAGCATTTACTGGCCATTCTTTCACTCATTAACAAGATTATTTGTTTCTTTCATGAGCCTGGAATATGCTGCAGCTATAAATATTCATAACTTTATTTTCAAGGTAAATAAGGAATAGATTTATTTTTTATTTTTTTGCTTTTATTCAAATGCATGCAAACATATTTTTAAATACTCTCTATGAATATATATGTCCAACACTGGTGTGTTAATTAGCTGTTAATCATTTTCTCAACTTTCATAACTACAAAACGTATGTTTTTTTTTCACAGTATTTACTGAAGACTTAACATTACCAACCAAATCGTCGCTGTCCAAAGAAAAACATGTATCTCCATTTTTGATGATTTTGACTTTTATGCCCCATTTGATAACATGAGCTACTCTTTACATTGTGTGGAAATTTCATGAAGAACGAACCAACAGAACTGGCCCAACAACAGCTTGGAATGACGTCTGGTTCCATTGACTTCCATTCAAATTAAATGAGGTTTTTGGCCTCTCCTGTAAATTCGCCATTTTGGAGATACGTGTTTTTCTTTGGACAGCGACGAAATAATAAATCTGCAGTATAAGGGGTGATGAGCAATCTAGTCAAAAACAAACTACAAAGCTAGCACTATTGTTGCCATATCCAAAAAAGGATTCTTAATCTAATTGTCCATTTTTCTTCATATGGAAGAAATACATAGCAAAAAATATTTTATCGATGAATGGAGTAGCAATATTTAAAATTTTGTACTTTTGATTAAATTAAACAACATTGTCTACTCATAACACTTAATGTACCAATATAGGTTTAACCCATTTTTTTCTACTGTGCCTTTAAGGCTGATATATATCAATAATTCTGGATTGCTTTGTTTTGTGCCTCATTTAAAAGGCATTTCAGGCTGAACTCCCTTTCTCTTTAACATGAGTGGGTGGGGCTAAGATGCTGTACAGTCTAAATAGGTGGATGTATGCAAACATTTCGTTTTTTGTGGCATCAGAAAATCAAACAATTTTTGCACCTTATACAGACTGTATGGAATGGGGAGAGAACATTAAAGGATGGATATGTAAGACATGCTTCCTCTTCATCCGCTCAAATGGGGATTTTATGCTCCAGTGATTCACTGCCACAAAGTGGTGTAACAGCGACAGACAGGTCGTGGCTAGCTGGTTAGCATGCTAGCTACAGTAGATATTTCTGCAACATGATTCATAGACAGCTATGACATACCATCAAGAGGCTTATTTGAAAGTGCATTTAAAGACCAAACTTGGTGAAGGACATGTCTTCTGATGACATAAGTAAACGATATGTTTTTGCCACTGTATCTTCATCAGCATGATATGTGGAAATGTGTGCCCATTCAGTCAACATTTGTGAGGCCAGGCACTAATGTTGGACAAGAAAGCTTGGCTCACAATCAGTTTTCTGGTTCATTCCAAATGAGTTTAGTGAGGTTACACCAAGAATGCAATGCGTTCTAAAACTTTGTGGTATTGTACCCTCTGTTCAGCACTCAGTGGCCTTGTCTTAAGTTTGCATGATCAATATACCAGCCCTTACAGTTGACCAGGGCAGATCTAGCAGGGTAGAAATCTCCAAATCTGGTGTCTTAGGATGCTTAAGACAGTGCCATGTACTAACCCATTCTACTACGAATCTTTGTCTATGGAGTGTTCTTAATTTTATACACCTATTAGCACACAGACACCATATTTTAGTCTGTGATCCTATTCCTTTCAGTTTCAACAACAACAAAACAATGACTTATTAGTGCTACTGGATCACATAGTGGTAGCTTCCCTCATGGTCTGAGTAAATTCAATCCAGCCTTGTTTCATTAATCCTATTGACGTCGCGTTTGTTTTTCCCCCTTTTTTATACCGTATGACCAAAGTAATTATATTAGCAGGATGAGATGTGCTTTATGGATGCTTGGCTATTAACATAGTGTCTAATTATAGGAAACACACAGCCCCTGGTGGAGGCAGTCTCTACTGATCGAAAGTGGGGGCCCGTTGGAATTGGAGGGCCGGAACACCTCTGGCTACAGCGCACACCATGCAAATGCACTCGGCACGAAGGCAGAGCGGCATAGGCAGAAAGTGAGAGAGAGAGAGAGCGAGAGAGAGGAAACGTCCCACAGAGTGAATCAATAGGCAGGCTTTGGCTAATGGAGGCCCTGTACTAACAGCTGTGGCCTGCCTGCTGGAGAGAAAGATTCTGCCTCTCTCTCTCTCTCTCTCTCTCGATTTCCCCCCTCCCCACACCTGCCAGAGTGTACAGGCCCAGCGCGTTGGTCAATGGGCAGTTCCCCCTTACAGCTCAATTCACACAATTATCACTGCACACACTGCTGGCGTCCCAGTGGCACGGTAGCACTGCCAAGATGGAAGACAGCCTCCTGAATCTCGCTCCCAACTGGGCATACAGTACACACAGAAGGACACCTGCGCATTTGGTATCTCTCAATTGCAGTCTCGTTTCATGACACATAACACGTGCCCAAGGCCTGACCTTTTGTTAACTCTGTTTTAGCCTGCTTTTCTTTGCCTAGCGCGTGGAAAACCGTAACATTTACACTGTATCGCAGAAAACAATCTTTTATGAATCACACAGCTTGAGCAGTTAGACAGACAGATATGTCTGTTCCTGGAATTCAGCGTTTGGTTTGCCCGATTGTAGAGGAAACAGGATATGTCTTCTTTTGCTGTGCTCAGCGATGACAGCCTTTTTACTGCAAAACAACACCCACCACATTGCATTTTCATTCCAAAGAGATCAAATACATGTAGGCCTAAACTGAACCACTGTAAAGCTGCCCTGTTTTGAGCGCTGGAATGTTTACTCATATTTGAACAAAAGAAATCTTTTTTTCTTCCTTTTCTTCTTCTTCATCTTTATTTTCTGAGACTGCCATAACTAAGTTCTGTAAGTGTTTTTCTTTAGCCTGCCGCTTTGAGAGACATTTAAATTCGGCTTGAAAAATCTGTCATAATCAGAGGACGCGGCGCCGGCGGCCACCAGAGTTCTTCATCAGAAAGCCGCTTTCAAGTATAGATACAGTAGTCAAAGCATGACAACTTACTTAATTTGGCAGCAATGTCTTCTAACAGATGATTAAAAAAAACTGTGACTACATTTCAAATATGTCAACTATTTTTTTTCTTTTCCTCTTTGTCCTTTAGTGTGTCAGAAGCTTTGCATCACAACTGCTCGAATTAGTTGCGCTCGCGTTGGGCCCTGCTTCTTGTGCCAATACAAAAAAAGGCACAAAAACTCCAGCCTTGATCTACAAAACTAATTACACATTCGCAAGCCACACTTTTGGATTCATAAGGCTTCAGTACAGAGGGGCCCGGCACGTATTCAAGTCTGTAATGAGGAACGAGACTGGGCCCCAGTTAAAACACCATCAATATTTTAATATGAAAACCAGTATTCAAATGAGGCCTTAATATCTGGGGTATTTGCATACTTTAAGGGTGTCGTAAACGCAGAGTTGCCTCGAGGCAGATGTGGGCTTAGCACATGAGCTGAATGAAGCCCAGGCTGCTTTTGGTAACTCATTCTCTTCTTACAAAGCCGTGGAACCTTACCCTGGCTGATCTCGGATCTGTGTCGCTAACCTTCAGTGAACCCCCACCCCCATTATGACATTGATTATTCATGACTGGGCTACACTATACACCCTGAGGTATTCCATTTATCTGGTGCACCGTCCTTGCATTCCTGTGCACAATCCTTTATACCTACATTCTTTATATGACATACTTTAGCACAGAACTTGTGTAAAAAGAAAACTTCTCGATGCCCGATGACAGTTTTGGAAACTAGATAACACATCAGTAGCTGTGCCGCTTGCTTCTGACATATCATCACCTTGAAAGCAATGGAATTAGACACTATTATACCATACAGCGACACGACCATACTGTAATGGAGCCATTCCGCAGCTGACCACCTGAATGAAGAGGAAACTTTACACTGTTTCAACAGATTAACCATGCATACAGTGCATATGTATTAAGAATGTACCTCATAGCAGGTCATGCTTATTAAGGTCTTAAATGGAGACAGGTGCCTCTTACATGAGGTCAGCTGCATGGAACTGGCATGTGACACAGCAATTAAGGAAATAATTAAAACATGGCACTTACATATATCACAGTAGGCTTAAACACAGAGTAAAGCCTACAGTGTAAATGCAATGTAAAGTACTACATCTTTGCTGCCACATTGGTTGAAATACTAATTACAAAGACTGCCTATTAAATGTCATTTTGTACATTAAAGCAATGTATAGGTGAAATATAACTATATAGCTATATACACATTTATAATCTATTAGGTAATTAAGAGAGGAATTCCACCAATTTTGCAAAATGTCCGTATAATTTAACCATTAAGACGTAAACAAAGTCATTCCAAGTGGCATGATATGAAATGCAACATGTCCTGAGTCAGAATTGTTCATGGTGGTGCTGCTAGGTACATCTCCAGTGCCTTTAAAAGCTGCGTCACAGAAAGCCATTAGGTGAAGTGTCTGAAGCCTGAGACACAATGTAAGGAATTATATGTTTTCATTAAAAATGTGAATAGATTGATTAACTTTAAATATTGAGTGTATTAAACCTAAAAAAAAGGTAACAAATGTAAAACACACATTATTTATCGATTAACTTGATATTAGAAGTACACCAGGGAACTTTTTTTTCTGGGTTAAACAGCATCACCTTTAGTTTTGAAATAAGTTTATGGCCTGAAAACTGATCTTTTGGAGATTTATTGCTTTTTTATCATTATACATTGAAGCATCGTGTTATTGGCTAAAGCTGCAGACGTGCAGACGGTACAGACATGTGCATGGGCTGACGGGAGCAAAGCAGTCACAGTAAAAGAGATTCAATATATATCTAAATACTTGTGACTGCTAGCCTATGGTGATGTATATATACTTACTAGGGTATATTGTGCTGAGCTGTGGGGCTGATAAGTGGTGTAATGAGGTTGTGTTGGTGTCTTTTGTCAGTGGCATTGAACGGCAGGTCTTCTCTGGTGCCAGGTTCAACAGACAAGTACTCTCTTAATGTGCTATGTTTCCTCTAACTACTCAATTGCCAAGACCTTACAATCTAAAATATCAGAGGACATGTGAGGCCACGGCACTGTAAAAATCATCTACTGTTTTAAGTCACTATTTATATTAGAAGATCAGTGAACTTACTAGGTTACTTACTTCAAATCAAAAATCGTTTCTGTGAGGTAGTCATTTTGGATAGGTAAAAAAATGCCTAAAGTTTTAAGGAAGGCATTGCAAATTCTGCTATGTCTCTTTACTATCAACCTTTTCACATCAAAACATTTAATGACTTTTTAACCATTCACTTATATAGATATATTGAGAATTCCTCTTTAATAATAACAAATGTGAACAAACTGTGGCATGTCTTTGCAGGTATTCACAGATGTTATGGTTACTGCTTGGTCATCCTATCTGCAAGGCTGAAACAATAGTTCTTGTCATATCTAATTCAGAGGTCTGACCTACTAAGCTCCTGTTTCCTGTGTGTGTGTGTCTGTGACGACTGCAAGTTACGCTCACTTTTTACAGTGACTGACATCTTAACAGATCCTTGTCAGATAACCTGGTCATCCCCATTAATAATTCAGGCAGTTTCATCATTATGAGCAAACACTCCAGGACAACTGGACACTTAAAACAGCTCACTACTTTATCCGCCACACGCAGTGAAGAATAAGTTGTTTGCATGTGGCAGTTTTC
>JAMWET010007654.1:105000-122918 GCA_024036415.1 Prochilodus magdalenae | reverse complement strand
ACCGCGCTAAGCACATTACTGAGGGAGCTGTCGACCTGAGTGACATTCACCAAAAAAAAGAAAGGATGAAAAGGATTGACCCCCCCCCCCCCATCAGAGGCGGGAAAGCCTAAAGAACAGATCAGCACATTCATAGCCTAAAAAACAGTCGAAAGCAAAAACAATGTTATAAGAAGGGCGGAGGGGCAACCCGGTATAGGATCCCACCAAGGCCCCAGCAGAAACACAGGGAGAGAAGCACGAAATACCTTGCAACACACGATGTAAGACAGCATTTAGCAGCCTCAGCATATGAGGTAAGCTTTGCAGCTAGAACACAAAAATTTTTTTTTTTTCCATTCTCCTCAGACCCGTTCTCATTTATACTTTTTTTTGGAACACAAACCAATAGAAACCGGTCTTCATACAGCCCTCACCAAACTGAGTAATAAGCGTGAGCCTTGCAGAGCATAAGAGATAGTAACGAGAATGTATAGACTGAGCAATAGGGGGAGATGGATCGATCTCAGTTGTTGTGAGAGGCGCATGAATTTTTGCGACTTTTTTGCACAGACGTGCTTTTTATGAATGGCATAACCAAAAGACGCTAGCCCGGCCTTCAATCCCATGTGAGCATCGGCAAAGTAAAGGCTGAACAAAGCAGCCGAAGAGGCCCCCCCCCCCTTTAGACAGTCGTATAGTTAGTGGGTTCGCGATGGCCACGTATATGGTAGGACAACCCATACACCAAGAGGTATGCCCGCGCTTAGGATTCTCAGAGCAGAAATCACTCCATATAAAATCATTCCCATGCAGTGTACGTAAATTGCTAGTTAGTTAGCTCTGTAAGCGAAGCGGCTGTATAGTGGCTCTGTAAGAGAAGCGGCTGTTTAGTAGCTCTGTAAGCGAAGCGGCTGTATTTATTTTCAGAGGGGTAAAAATGAGAACTGGTCTATCACCACCCCTCCAGCCAATTAGAACCGGGCTAATTTACATATATCAGTAAGGACAGTAAAAAGACACAGCTAGTACAAATGTTCAGTATGTGTCTTAGCACACTCAGAATCTCCAGCCCAGAGCTGCTTTAGATACTGGACTGAGATCCAGCCGTGATGCAGACTGAGCTCTGGAAGTGGCGTTAGGCAGCGTTAGGCAGAGTTAGGCAGCGTTAGTGAGGACTGTGTTCTAGGTAATATGGATATAGCAGCAAGCACACAGTGCAGCAGTAGAAAGGCTGTAGACCGTTAGAGACGCTACACTGAGCCGTTGTGGCGGTGGTGCGGGCGGCTCCAGAGCGCCAGCGCTGTCTGCTCCAGTGGCGTTCGGCACTCATGCTGAAAATTGCATTTAGGATTCTGTGTTGTGTGCTCTGTGGGCTCTAAAGCAGGGGAGCCACACTGGAGTCCAGGACGGCGGGAGAGCCGGAGGGTCACAGCAGCGGCCTCCGGAGCCTACGACGACTAAGAACGGGTCCATGGTGGCTAGTCTCCCGATTTGGCATTAGGTTGAAAGTCTGAGAGAGATGATGGTCTGTGGAGAACGTCCTGCTCTAAAGGGTCGTTCCAGACTTCCTGTTTCACTGGAGCTGTTCCAGCCTTTAGAACGTTCTAGATTTCTGGATACAAACGATCTAAAACTTCATCAGTCCTGGAAGTAGAACCCAGCAGAACCCAGTTAAACACACAATACACTAATATTAGACCTGGTGATCTACTGAGGAGATGATCCAGAGCTCCAGATCTGTGAGGGTAGCAGTCTGTGACCTTTAGGATCAGCAGGTAATCTGAAAAGTCAGGTGTTTCAGCAGGGGGATGATGGTGATGGTGGTCAGGTGCTTCAGCAGGGGGATGATGGTGATCAGGTGGTTCAGCAGGGGGATGATGGTGATGGTGGTCAGGTGTTTCAGCAGGGGGATGATGATGGTGGTCAGGTGTTTCAGCAGGGGGATGATGGTGATGGTCAGGTGTTTCAGCAGGGGGATGATGGTGGTCAGGTGTTTCAGCAGGGGGATGATGATGAAGGTGGTCAGGTGTTTCGATGATGATGGTGATGGTGGTCAGGTGTTTCAGCAGGGGGATGATGGTGATGGTGGTCAGGTGCTTCAGCAGGGGGATGATGGTGATCAGGTGCTTTGGTCAGGCTCAGGAAGGCAGGGGAACATCTATCCAGCTAAAGGCCGCAGTGGCTAAAGCTAATGTCCACAATCAAGAGAACTCTGAACAACAGTGGTGTTCTGCAGGGCTGTAAGGAGAACCTCACCACTCTCCTAAGAGCTCCAGTGTCTGTCTGAGTGGTATAACCTTCTGTATGGATGCCGAGTCTCCAAAGCTTCGCTTAGTTGGCGTCTCAGGGCCGCAGACTGGTGGAGGTTTTCCAGAAGAGAACCTGCTGATGTAGGGAGAAGTCGGAGCTCTGACTGGAGATCATGATTTGGAGAGGGTCTAGATCAGTCCAGATGTATGTTGGAGAGGGTCTGGATTAACCTGGTGGGTTTTGGAAAGGTTCTAGATCAGTCCAGATGTATGTTGGAGAGGGTCTGGATTAACCAGGTGGGTTTTGGAGAGGGTCTAGGTTAGTTTAGGTAGCTGTAGGAGGAGAGTCTAGATTACTCCAGTTGAATGTTGGAGAGGGTCTAGATTAATCTATGTGAGTATAGGAGGAGGTTCTAGATTAGTTCAAGTGGACTGTGGATAGGGTCTAGATTACTTTACGTGGTGTAAGAGAAAGATTAGTCCAAGTGGAGGGTGGAACCCGGATCTGGATCAGTTCAGGTGCGCTTTGGAGAAGCTCTATTTCAGTTTAGTTGGGTGTAGGAGGAGGGTCTGGATCAATCCAGGTGGGTTTTGGAGAGGGTCTAGATCAGCCTGAGGTGAAGGGGCTGTTGAGTCTGGTGGAGGGGATCACAAGAGGAGGAGTTCACATGAGGAGGGGTTCACATGAGGTGGGGTTCACATGAGGAGGAGTTCACATGAGGAGGGGTTCACATGAGGAGGGGTTCTCATGAGGGGGGCATCACATGAGGAGGAGTTCACATGAGGAGGAGTTCACATGAGGAGGGGATCACATGAGGAGGGGTTCACACGAGGAGGAGTTCACACGAGGAGGAGTTCACACGAGGAGGGGATCACACGAGGAGGGGTTCACATGAGGAGGGGATCACATGAGGAGGGGTTCACATGAGGAGGGGATCACATGAGGAGGGGTTCACATGAGGAGGAGTTCACATGAGGAGGAGATCACATGAAGAGGGGTTCACATGAGGAGGGGTTCACATGAGGAGGGGTTCACATGAGGAGGGGATCACATGAGGAGGGGTTCACATGAGGAGGGGATCACATGAGGAGGGGATCACATGAGGAGGGGTTCACATGAGGAGGGAATCACATGAGGAGGGGTTCACATGAGGAGGGGTTCACATGAGGAGGGGTTCATATGAGGAGGAGTTTACATGAGGAGGAGTTCATATGAGGAGGAGTTCACATGAGGAGGGGATCACATGAGGAGGGGTTCACATGAGGTGGGGTTCACATGAGGAGGGGTTCACATGAGGAGGGGATCACATGAGGAGGAGTTCACATGAGGAGGGGATCACATGAGGAGGGGTTCACATGAGGAGGGGTTCACATGAGGAGGAGATCACATGAGGAGGGGTTTACATGAGGAGGGGTTCACATGAGGAGGGGATTACATGAGGAGGAGTTCACATGAGGAGGGGTTCACATGAGGAGGGGTTCACATGAGGAGGAGTTCACATGAGGAGGGGTTCACATGAGGAGGGGATCACATGAGGAGGAGTTCACATGAGGAGGGGATCACATGAGGAGGAGTTCACATGAGGAGGGGTTCACATGAGGAGGGGATCACATGAGGAGGAGTTCACATGAGGAGGGGTTCACATGAGGAGGGGATCACATGAGGAGGAGTTCACATGAGGAGGAGTTCACATGAGGTGGGGTTCACATGAGGAGGAGTTCACATGAGGAGGAGTTCACATGAGGAGGGGATCACATGAGGAGGGGTTCACATGAGGAGGGGATCACATAAGGAGGAGTTCACATGAGGAGTTCACATGAGGAGGGGATCACATGAGGAGGGGTTCACATGAGGAGGGGTTCACATGAGGAGGAGTTCACATGAGGAGGGGTTCACATGAGGAGTTCACAAGAGGAGGAGTTCACATGAGGAGGAGTTCACATGAGGAGGGGTTCACATGAGGAGTTCACATGAGGAGGGGTTCACATGAGGAGGAGTTCACATGAGGAGGGGATCACATGAGGAGGAGTTCACATGAGGAGGGGTTCACATGAGGAGTTCACATGAGGAGGGGTTCACATGAGGAGGAGTTCACATGAGGAGGGGATCACACGAGGAGGGGTTCACATGAGGGGGGGATCACATGAGGAGGAGTTCACATGAGGAGGAGTTTACATGAGGAGGGGATCACATGAGGAGGGGTTCACATGAGGAGGAGTTTACATGAGGAGGGGATCACATGAGGAGGAGTTTACATGAGGAGGGGTTCACATGAGGAGGAGTTCACATGAGGAGGGGATCACATGAGGAGGGGATCACATGAGGAGGGGTTCACATGAGGAGGAGTTCACATGAGGAGGGGATCACATGAGGAGGAGTTCACATGAGGAGGAGTTCACATGAGGAGGGGTTCACATGAGGAGGAGTTCACATGAGGAGGGGTTCACATGAGGAGGAGTTTACATGAGGAGGGGTTCACATGAGGAGGGGATCACATGAGGAGGAGTTTACATGAGGAGGGGTTCACATGAGGAGGGGATCACATGAGGAGGAGTTTACATGAGGAGGTGATCACATGAGGAGGGGTTCACATGAGGAGGGGATCACATGAGGAGGAGTTCACATGAGGAGGGGATCACATGAGGAGGAGATCACATGAGGAGGGGATCACATGAGGAGGAGTTCACATGAGGAGGTGATCACAGTGTCAGCTGGGAAGCAGTACTCGCTCTCTTGATTGGACTGGTGAATATGCCTCGGGCTTATTGAGGAATTGGATCTGATCTCCAGCAGTCGTCTGTGTGCAGAGTAAACACTGGAGAGGGTCCGACGCCGAGCTGCAGCCGGGACGAAGCCGGACCATCTGGCGTGTGTTTGCAGGGAGAGAGATGTGCCAGTGAGCCGGACCTGAGGATCCATAACACAATCTGCTTCAGCGTCAAAAAGGAAGGGACTGTGTGAGGAGTCTGGACCGTGTGTGGGAGGGCTGAGATACAAGGGGACTGAGGCGTGAGGTACGTACAGTGTGTGACGGGGTGTGGGGGAGTGGGGGAGGGGTTACGGGGAGCGGTAAACTCTTACGTGATCAGTACAGGGTCTAACCAGGCTCGTCCTCTCTCTCTCCAGACCCGGGCCGTATGGACAAGGCTGAGGAGGAACCAGGGTGTTCATGAGATTAGATAGAGTCATGAGTCTGAGTGAGTCCGAGCACAAGAGTCTCGAGTCTCAAGAGTTCAGATCTGAGTCTATGAACTACCTCATCTCCACCGCTCAGAGACAATGAGCTGGTAAACCACCGAGTGTGGGTTCAGGGGTAAGGCAGACGGACGGGCCTCCCCAGAGGAGCAGCCTGGGTTCAGGTAGGTGAACGTGTCCGTGTCCGATCCAGCTGAGGAATTTTACATGCAGTGTAGAGACTCCAGCCGTACTGACCCTCACTCCTCTACGTATCTAATCTACAGTCATACTGACCCTCACTCCTCTATGTATCTAATCTACAGTCATACTGTCCCTCACTCCTCTACGTGTCTAATCTACAGTCGTACTGTCCCTCACTCCTCTACGTGTCTAATCTACAGTCGTACTGACCCTCACTCCTCTACGTATCTAATCTACAGTCATACTGGCCCTCACTCCTCTATGTGTCTAATCTACAGTCATACTGTCCCTCACTCCTCTACGTGTCTAATCTACAGTCCTACTGACCAGCACTCCTCTACGTCTCTAATCTACAGTCATACTGACCCTCACTCCTCTATGTGTCTAATCTACAGTCGTAATGACCCTCACTCCTCTACGTGTCTAATCCACAGTCGTACCGACCCCCACTCCTCTACGTCTCTAATCTACAGTCAGACTGACCCTCACTCCTCTACGTGTCTAATCTAGTCGTATTGACCCTCACTCCTCTACGTGTCTAATCCACAGTCGTACTGACCCCTCACTCCTCTACGTGTCTAATCCACAGTCATACTGACCCTCACTCCTCTACGTGTCTAATCCACAGTCGTACTGACCCTCACTCCTCTACGTGTCTAATCCACAGCCGTACTGACCCTCACTCCTCTACGTGTCTAATCCACAGCCGTACTGACCCTCACTCCTCTACATGTCTAATCCACAGTGGTACTGACCCCCACTCCTCTACATGTCTAATCCACAGTGGTACTGACCCCCACTCCTCTATGTGTCTAATCTACAGTCGTACTGACCCCTCACTCCTCTATGTGTCTAATCCACAGTGGTACTGACCCTCACTCCTCTACGTGTCTAATCCACAGCCGTACTGACCCTCACTCCTCTACGTGTCTAATCCACAGCCGTACTGACCCTCACTCCTCTATGTGTCTAATCCACAGCCGTACTGACCCTCACTCCTCTATGTGTCTAATCCACAGCCGTACTGACCCTCACTCCTCTACGTGTCTAATCCACAGCCGTACTGACCCTCACTCCTCTATGTGTCTAATCCACAGTGGTACTGACCCCCACTCCTCTACGTGTCTAATCCACAGCCGTACTGACCCTCACTCCTCTACGTGTCTAATCCACAGCCGTACTGACCCTCACTCCTCTACGTGTCTAATCTACAGTCGTACTGACCCTCACTCCTCTACGTGTCTAATCTACAGTCATACTGACCCCCACTCCTCTATGTGTCTAATCCACAGTCGTACTGACCCTCACTCCTCTACGTGTCTAATCTACAGTCGTACTGACCCTCACTCCTCTATGTGTCTAATCCACAGTCGTACTGACCCTCACTCCTCTATGTGTCTAATCCACAGTCGTACTGACCCTCACTCCTCTACGTGTCTAATCCACAGTCATACTGGCCCTCACTCCTCTACATGTCTAATCTACAGTCGTACTGACCCTCACTCCTCTACGTGTCTAATCCACAGTCGTACCGACCCCCACTCCTCTACGTCTCTAATCTACAGTCAGACTGACCCCCACTCCTCTACATGTCTAATCTAGTCGTACTGCCCCTTACTCCTCTACGTGTCTAATCCACAGTTGTACTGACCCTCACAACTCTACATGTCTAATCTACAGTCATACTGACCCTCACTCCTCTACGTGTCTAATCCACAGTCGTACTGACCCTCACTCCTCTACGTGTCTAATCCACAGTCATACTGACCCTCACTCCTCTACGTGTCTAATCCACAGTCATACTGACTCTCACTCCTCTACGTGTCTAATCCACAGTCATACTGACCCTCACTTCTCTACGTGTCTAATCTAGTCATACTGACCCTCACTCCTCTATGTGTCTTATCCACAGTCATACTGACTCTCACTCCTCTATGTGTCTAATCTACAGTCATACTGACCCTCACTCTTCTGTGTGTCTAATCCACAGTCATACTAACACTCACTCCTCTACGTGTCTAATCTACAGTCGTACTGACCAGCACTCCTCTACGTCTCTAATCTACAGTCATACTGACCCTCACTCCTCTATGTGTCTAATCTACAGTCGTAATGACCCTCACTCCTCTACGTGTCTAATCTACAGTCATACTGACCCTCACTCCTCTATGTGTCTAATCTACAGTCGTAATGACCCTCACTCCTCTATGTGTCTAATCCACAGTCGTACTGACCCTCACTCCTCTACATGTCTAATCTACAGTCGTACTAACCCTCACTCCTCTACGTGTCTAATCCACAGTCGTACCGACCCCCACTCCTCTACGTCTCTAATCTACAGTCAGACTGACCCAGTCTCCTCTACGTGTCTAATCTAGTCGTATTGACCCTCACTCCTCTACGTGTCTAATCCACAGTCATACTGACCCTCACTCCTCTACGTGTCTAATCTACAGTCATGCTGACCCTCACTCCTCTACGTGTCTAATCCACAGTCATACTGACCCTCACTCCTCTATGTGTCTAATCTACAGCCGTACTGACCCTCGCTCCTCTACATGTCTAATCCACAGTCATGCTGACCCTCACTCCTCTATGTGTCTAATCTACAGTCTTAATGACCCTCACTCCTCTATGTGTCTAATCTACAGTCGTAGTGACCCTCACTCCTCTATGTGTCTAATCCACAGTCGTAATGACCCTCACTCCTCTATGTGTCTAATCCACATTCGTACTCACCCTCACTCCTCTATGTGTCTAATCCACAGTCGTACTGACCCTCACTCCTCTATGTGTCTAATCCACAGTCGTACTGACCCTCACTCCTTACGTGTCTAATCCACAGTCATACTGGCCCTCACTCCTCTACATGTCTAATCTACAGTCGTACTAACCCTCACTCCTCTACGTGTCTAATCCACAGTCGTACCGACCCCCACTCCTCTACGTCTCTAATCTACAGTCAGACTGACCCCCACTCCTCTACATGTCTAATCTAGTCGTATTGACCCTCACTCCTCTACGTGTCTAATCTACAGTCATGCTGACCCTCACTCCTCTACGTGTCTAATCCACAGTCATACTGACCCTCACTCCTCTACGTGTCTAATCTACAGTCATGCTGACCCTCACTCCTCTACGTGTCTAATCTAGTCATACTGACCCTCACTCCTCTGTGTGTCTAATCCACAATCGTACTGACCAGCACTCCTCTATGTGTCTAATCTACAGCCGTACTGACCCTCGCTCCTCTACATGTCTAATCCACAGTCATGCTGACCTTCACTCCTCTGTGTCTAATCTACAGTCGTAATGACCCTCACTCCTCTACATGTCTAATCTACAGTCGTACTGACCCTCACTCCTCTACGTGTCTAATCCACAGTTGTACTGGCCCTCACTCCTCTGTGTGTCTAATCCACAGTCATACTGACCCTCACTTCTCTACGTGTCTAATCTACAGTCGTACTGACCCTCACTCCTCTGTGTGTCTAATCCACAGTCGTACTGACCCTCACTCCTCTATGTGTCTAATCCACAGTCGTACTGACCCTCACTCCTCTACGTGTCTAATCCACAGCCGTACTGGCCCTCACTCCTCTACATGTCTAATCCACAGTCGTACTGACCCTCACTCCTCTACGTGTCTAATCCACAGTCGTACTGACCCTCACTCCTCTACGTGTCTAATCCACAGTCGTACTGACCCTCACTCCTCTACGTGTCTAATCCACAGTCGTACTGACCCTCACTCCTCTATGTGTCTAATCTAGTCATACTGACCCTCACTCCTCTGGTTTGGTATCTGCGTTTTGCTGAGTATGATGTAATCCAGTGGATTATCCAATCAGAGGCGGCTTAAAAACACATTAACCATGAATCGGGAATATCCCCTACGATGATGATGTAAGTGCCGTGCTCAGCTCCGGGCGCCTGGAAGAGAACACCTTTTCTGTGTGTGTGTGTGTGTGTGTGTGTGTGTGTGTGTGTGTGTGTGTGTGTGTGTGTGTGTGTGTGTGAGGTGAGTGTGTGGTGTGTGTGTGTGTGTGTGTGTGTGTGTGTGTGTGTGTGTGTGTGTGTGTGTGTGTGAGGTGAGTGTGTGTGAGTGTGTGGTGTGTGTGTGTGGTGGTTGTCTGCGCTTGTAGCAGCAGTGCTAAGTGCTGTTATGCGGGGGTGGAGTGAGTGAGAGTGTGTGAGAGAGAGAGAGAGAATGAAAGGGAGAAGAGGAAAGAGGAGGAGGGCTGTGTTCTAATAATAACCCAGGGAGAGAACACAGTGATTGAGGTAGAGAACATTGAGAGACGCTAGGTAAAGGGAAGAGTGCGGGAAGAAGAGAGGGATGAAGGGATGAGTAGAAAGGCTCTGAACATTAAAGAAGGTGATTAGAACTCAAAGCCCAGAACGTTTCTCTGCTCGGCGCCGCATGGCTGAATCCGCCCAGGCCCAGACGAAGCCTGGTGCCGGACTGGACGGGCGCCGCCGAGCCGGGCCCTTTAAACTCCCTCCACATCCTGAGCCTGCTGTACAAACACTGAGGGGCTGATCCCGGAGCGGGGGGCTGATCTTTGTCAGCGCTGCGCTCCTGGCAGATCAGGATCCTTCACTTCCACCACAGCGTCCAGGTGCTGTCCTGCGTTAGCCGGCGCGCTAGCAGGGCCTCTCTCCCATGCACAGCCCTGTCAGTCAGCCTGCTGGTTATGTAATCAGGGCTCCTGCAGTAAAACGTCTGTTACCACCCGAACCAAGCCCCGCAGCTCCGCACATCATCGCTCCCTCACACAGCACGCTTTGTTTCCCCAGCACGCAGAGCCGCTGACTGACAGTCAGGAAGAGCCCCAGTGCAGAGTATCACTTACAGGATTGCGGCACTGCCATAGCTGCAGCGACTCTGGCTGACCGCTGACCCCTAGTGGCTGGAGACGTGTAGGCACATGCTGTGTCCTTCCATAGCCTTCATTTGGATTTCGGCCTGTTGTGGTGTTCACTGGCCACTTTATTAGAAACACCCACCTCTATATGAGAGCACAGGGGTCTATATAAGGGCACAGGGGTCTATATGGGAGCACAGGGGTCTATATGAGAGCACAGGGGTCTATATGAGAGCACAGGGGTCTATATGAGAGCATAGGGGTCTGTAAGGTCTACATGGTCCACAGCACACCATCTGCTTGACCTTGGATACCTGGGCAGGCTGAAGCAGCTGTAGGGCTGTGGATTTGGGTGACTAGTGACTTCCCTTGTGTGGTAAGTACAGCCCTACACTGTAGCAGGTCACCGCGGTCACCCGCACGCCCCGGCTGATGGAGTATGGAGGGCGGATGTGGAAAACCATTCCTCTACCTTTACTTCAGCAAACCTCACACTACAACAATGTGCAGGAGGTGCTCAGGAGCCTGTTTAATGATTTAACCGCACACCTGCTCAGGCACTCTCTCACCACACCCAGACACGGGGGGCGTGTCTCCCTCCGAGAGCTCCGCCGCTCACCTACGAGAGAGGAGGAACAGGTTTAGGCTCTGGATCCGCATACAGAGGACAGACCCTAGTCCCGGACAGAGCAGGAGGATCAGGAGCAGAGCACACCGCCACGCGTCGCCATGCAGAGTAAGTCCCCAGACATCTCTTTCCTACCTGCTCAGGTAAATCTCAGGTAAATCATCAAGCCACGAACACGTAACAGCCTGGCAGGGTTCCAGACACAGCCACAGCCGTCTCACTCCGATCAGGGCTCTTCTCCGGGTGGTGTCTCTGAGTGCTCTAGGTGAAGACAGTCAGCTGATGGTGTTCCTGATCAAAGCTCCAACTTCAGTCAACCGACCTTCACACGCACCGCTGTTTCAGGAGCTCAGCGGGATTTCACTCGGAGGCGTTCCTGAAAACTGACATGGTTATATATCTTAAAGGACCTGTATTATATAACCTAGAGGGCCTGTACTATATATCTTAAAGGGCCTGTATTATATATCTTAAAGGGCCTGTACTATATATCTTAAAGGGCCCATGTAATATATCTTAAAGGGCCCGAACTACATATCTTAGAGGGCCTATGTTATATAACTTAAAGGCCCTGTATTATATATCTTAAAGGGCCCATGTTATATTTTTTAAAGGGCCCATGTAATATATGTTAAGGGGCCTGTATTATATATCTTAAAGGGCCCATGTAATATAATTTAAAGGGCCCATATTATATATTTTAAAGGGCCCATGTAATATATGTTAATGGGCCTGTATTATATATCTTAAAGGGCCCATGTAATATATGTTAAAGGGCCCATGTTATATAATTTAAAGGGCCCATATTATATATTTTAAAGGGCCCATGTAATATATGTTAAAGGGCCCATGTTATATAACTTAAAGGGGCCATATTATATATTTTAAAGGGCCCATGTAATATATGTTAATGGGCCTGTATTATATATCTTAAAGGGCCCATGTAATATATGTTAAAGGGCCCATGTTATATAATTTAAAGGGCCCATATTATATATTTTAAAGGGCCCATGTAATATATGTTAATGGGCCTGTATTATATATCTTAAAGGGCCCATGTAATATATGTTAATGGGCCTGTATTATATATCTTAAAGGGCCCATGTAATATATGTTAAAGGGCCCATGTTATATAACTTAAAGGGGCCATATTATATATTTTAAAGGGCCCATGTAATATATGTTAATGGGCCTGTATTATATATCTTAAAGGGCCCATGTAATATATGTTAAAGGGCCCATGTTATATAACTTAAAGGTACCATATCATATATCTTAAAGGACCTGTATTATATAACCTAGAGGGCCTGTTTTATATATCTTAAAGGGCCCATATTATATACCTTAAAAATCCGTCTCTGTTTATCGACGGTCCTGTAAACCTGATGGTCGTATATGAAGGACAGGTGTTGGTGTTTACACAGTACCTGGAGGTGTTAATGACTGACGGGTGCAGTGCAGGTTTAACACACTGGACCAGAGATCCTGTTTCCCTCAGTGTGTTAAACTCAGTAAATGGTCAGTGAGTGTGTTAGAGTGCGTAGTGGTGTGTGGTAGTGTGTAGTAGTGTGCGGTAGTGTGTCTCTATAATGGCTGTGTAACCTATTTACAATCAGAACATCAACACATTCATGTCATGTGACCAGGAACACAAACATTTGCATTTGACTGCATGGGCGTGATCTGTGTCCTGATTGGCTGTCTGGTGTTTTGCTTCTTTCAAAAAGCAGCCGAGGCAGAGACTCTCTTTAGGGTGAAGGGGCGGGGCTAAACTCAATACTTTTCAAAACATCACAAAAGCAGTGCATTCAGAACCAGTCCTTCCAGTTTAGGTTCCTGGAATGTGTGTCTACTGTATGGATGATGTGGACAGTGTGGTCTGTATGGACCGTGTGGACAGTGTGGTCTGTATGGACAGTGTGGTCTGTATGGACTGTGCGGTCTGTATGCATGATGTGGACAGTGGGGACTGTATAAACTGAATGACCATGTAGTCTATAGACTGAATGGACTGTATGTTGGTAAGGACTGTATGGTCTGTAGGTACTGTATGGACCGTGTGCGACTGTGTGGACCGTGTGGACAGTGTAGACTGTATGGACCGTGTGCGACTGTGTGGACCGTGCGGACAGTGTGGACTGTGTGGACAGTGTGGACAGTGTAGACTGTATGGACCGTGTGCGACTGTGTGGACAGTGTGGACAGTGTGGACCGTGTGCGACTGTGTGGACCGTGCGGACAGTGCGGACAGTGTGGACAGTGCGGACAGTGTGGACAGTGCGGACAGTGTGGACAGTGCGGACAGTGTGGACCGTGTGGCAGTGTGGACCGTGCGGACAGTGTGGACTGTGTGGACAGTGTGGACTGTGTGGACCGTGCGGACAGTGTGGACTGTGTGGACAGTGTGGACCGTGCGGACCGTGTGGACCGTGTGTGACTGTGTGGACTGTGTGACTGTGTGGACAGTGCGGACCGTGTGGACAGTGTGGACTGTGTGGACTGTGTGGACAGTGCGGACAGTGTGGACTGCGGTCAGCACCCGTATTTGAAGCGCGTGAGGAACGCTAGGTGTGCTATGATCCGGGTCCTTCACGAATCTGGACCACGCTCCTGCTCTGTGCTGCGGGACCGATCCGCAGCCTCCTGCTGAGGTAGGAGTGAGAGCTACAGGGAAGCAGAGGACAGGTTCTTTGTTAAGGTGGATCCTGCACTGCTGCATTCCTGACGAGCACCTCCTCCAACCCCACTCGGTGCAGGAGCGCTGACTCATGGCGGAGCACTTCTCGTGTTTGGCTGGTTGTCTGCCGTGTGTGTCTCCGTGTGTTGGGTATCCGTTTGAATGGTGTGGATCAGCAGAGCAGCTCCTGGCCTGCAGTTTCAGTAACTAGCGTCCTCCTGACTACCCCACCGCTCCATCAGGGTTCTCTCACTACAACTCCCAGCATGCACTGTGCATATAGGTCAAACAGTCACTGGGCATCTCCCCACAGTGATAAAGGAATCCTGACTGCTAGCGTAGCATCCTCAGCTTAAAAGCAGTAGCGCTAGCGTTAGCTGCCTAGCTTCCTCCAACATCAGCCTGCTAGCGGAGGAGACAAGTACATTTCAAACCATCCACCCTCCAGTATCCACCCAAAGCCCTTCATAGGCTCCGCCCATCTGGGTTTACTAACCCTACCTGGAAACCCCACCTCCATAGGGTCTCCCGATGCTCCGCCGTAGGAGGCCTGTTGATGTTAGTGGCCCTGTAAGTAGAAGCTGACCTGTACATACTGCTACACTGATCAGCTAGCCTGCTAACGCTCATGCTAACACAACCCCGGTGCTGGTGCTAGCACTTTCTGAAGTCCAGTCGTGCTTTAGAGGTGCAGGTCTGATCTGCTGATCTCCCTCTTTCACTCAGGCCCAGGATCTTTGGGACGCACCCTCTCCGAGGAGCAGTTCTCGTGCTCCATCTGCCTGGAGGTGTTCGTGGAGCCCGTCTCCACTCCATGCGGCCACAGCTTCTGCAAGGCCTGTCTGCAGGGCTACTGGAACCACAGCAAGAAGGTGGTGTGCCCCATGTGCAAGAAGACCTTCTCCAAAAAGCCCGAGCTGTGTGTGAACCGCGTGCTGGCTGAGATAGCCGAGCAGTTCCAGGGCTTGTCCATGGCCCCGGCTGTAGGGGCGACAGACGGTGTGGCCGCAGGCACCATAGGGGCCTCTCCGGGGACCCCGCATAGAGAAGAGGACGGGGGCGACTTTGCCAGACCCGGAGATATCCCCTGCGACGCCTGCATCGGGAGGAAGATGAAGGCGCTCAAGTCCTGCCTGAGCTGCCCCGGCTCCTTCTGCGAGGCCCACCTCCGGCACCACCGGAAAGTGAAGACCATGGCTAAGCACAAGCTGGTGGAGCCTGTCCAACACCTGGAGGACAAACTGTGCAGGAAGCACGAGCGTCTCCTGGAGGCGTACTGCTGCAACGACCACATCTGTGTGTGCAGAGAGTGTGCAGAAGCCACACACAGAACTCATGAAATCGTCTCGGCCGACAGGGAGTACAAGAAGAGAGTGGTGAGTGAGGCTGATCCGAAAGGATGGGTTGGGTGGAACCCACTTAGCCCTGTTAAACAGCTAAAGTGTGTTGTCTTCTAGAGTTCTCTAATGTTCTTCTAGTGTTTGGTATTGTCTTCTAGAGTTCTCCAAGTTCTTCTAGTGTTTGGTATTGTCTTCTAGAGTTCTCTAAGGTCTTCTAGTGTTTGGTATTGTCTTCTAGAGTTCTCCAAGTTCTTCTAGTGTTTGGTATTGTCTTCTAGAGTTCTCCAAGTTCTTCTAGTGTTTGGTACTGTCTTCTAGAGTTCTCTAAGGTCTTCTAGTGTTTGGCATTGTCTTCTAGAGTTCTCCAAGTTCTTCTAGTGTTTGGTATTGTCTTCTAGAGTTCTCTAATGTCTTCTAGTGTTTGGTATTGTCTTCTAGAGTTCTCTAATGTCTTCTAGTGTTTGGTATTGTCTTCTAGAGTTCTCCAAGTTCTTCTAGTGTTTGGTATTGTCTTCTAGAGTTCTCTAATGTCTTCTAGTGTTTGGTACTGTCTTCTAGAGTTCTCTAAGTTCTTCTAGTGTTTGGCATTGTCTTCTAGAGTTCTCTATTGTCTTCTAGTGTTTGGTTTTGTCTTCTTGAGTTCTCTAAGATCTTCTAGTGTTTGGTACTGTCTTCTAGAGTTCTCTAATGTTTTCTAGTGTTTGGTACTGTCTTCTAGAGTTCTCTAATGTCTTCTAGAGTTCTCTATTGTCTTCTAGTGTTTGGTATTGTCTTCTAGAGTTCTCTAATGTCTTCTAGTGTTTGGCATTGTCTTCTAGAGTTCTCTACTGTCTTCTAGTATTTGGTTTCGTTCTCTAGAGTTCTCTAATGTTTTCTAGAGATTGTCGTTGTCTTCTAGAGTTCTCTATTGTCTTCTAGAGTTATCTCAGGTCTTCTAGTGTTTGGTTTTGTCTTCTAGTGTTTGGTATTATCTTCTAGTGTTTGGTACTGTCTTCTAGAGTTCTCTAAGGTCTTCTAGTATTTGGTGTTGTCTTCTAGAGTTCTCTATTGTCTTCTAGAGTTCTCTATTGTCTTCTAGAGTTCTCTATTGTCTTCTAGAGTTCTCTAAGGTCTTCCAGTGTTTTGTTTTGTCTTCTAGTGTTTGGTATTATCTTCTAGAGTTCTCTAATGTCTTCTAGTGTTTGGTTTTGTCTTCTAGAGTTCTCTAAGATCTTCTAGTGTTTGATTTTGTCTTCTAGTGTTTGATTTTGTCTTCAAGTGTTTGGTTTTGTCTTCTACTGTCTTCTACTGTCTTCTAGTATTTGGTTTCATCTTCAAGAGTTCTCTAATGTTTTCTAGAGATTGTCATTGTCTTCTAGAGTTCCCTAATGTCTTCTAGTGTTTGGTTTTGTCTTCTAGACTTCTCTAAGTATCAAGTTCTATCAGTGTTGATTTTCGTCTTCTAGAGGGTGTTCACTCTTCAGTTTGTCTCTAGTGTATGTGGTTTTGTCTTCTACGAGTTTCAGTTCTACGTATCTTCTAGAGTATCTCAGGTCATCTCTGTGTTTGGAGTCTTTAGTCTAATGTTTTCTAGAGATTGTCGTTGTCTTCTAGAGTTCTCTAAAGTCTTCTAGTGTTTGGTAGTGTCGTCTGGAGTTCTCTATTGTCATCTGGAGTTATCTATTGTCTTCTAGAGTTCTCTAAGGTCTTCTAGTGTTTGGTATTGTCTTCTAGAGTTCATGGAGGGCAAGAAGAGTGTGGTGAGTGAGGCTAATCTGAAAGGATGGGATAGGTGGAACCCCGCTTAGCCCTGTTGAACTTCTAAAATTTGTGTTCTTCTAGTGTTTGGTATTGTGTTCTAGACCTCAGTGTTCTTTCCTAGAGTTCTCTAAGGTCTTCTAGTGTTTGGTATTGTCTAGAGTTCATTGAGGGCAAGAAGAGTGTGGTGAGTGAGGCTAATCTGAAAGGATGGGATAGGTGGAACCCCGCTTAGCCCTGTTGAACTTCTAGTGTTTGGTATTGTGTTCTAGACCTCAGTGTTCTTTCCTAGAGTTCTCTAAGGTCTTCTAGAGCTTGGTATTGTCTTCTAGCGTTTACTAGTGCACTTGTCTTCCTAACATGCCTGTCCTACAGAGTCAGCTGGTCAAGAGGAGATCAGAACTGAAGCACCTGATCAAAGAGAGAGCCAAGAAACTAGAAGAGATCAAACAGTCCATCAAAGTCATCAAGGTGAGTCTCTTCTTTCTGATCTCGTCAGAACAAACCCGACAGGTCATAAACATCGTTTATCTTAGCCTTGGGATCCTGTCACTGGGAATGATCCCAGGATTCCCGTTTATCCCCCTGTCTGTGGTGATGGGAGGGTGGGACTGAAGAGGGCGCCCCTGATTCACGGCACTCCAAACAGAAGGTTCCGGATAAGGAACCCTGCAGTGGCCGCAGACGGAACTCACCGTCTCTCCAGTCTGTGACTCGCTGAGCCTGAAAGATCTCAGGGGAGGAGCCAAAGAGCTTCTGATGATCAGCGTGAGAGGTCAGAGGTCAAACCATCAGCAGCCCGAAAGTGGAAACAGTGAGAGCGATAGGAAGAGCCTGCTCCACCATATCCCGTCTATCCGGGTCAGCTGCGGCGGCCGGCCGGATCAGGTCGGTATTCCTCTGGGGGAGGGGTTTAATGTGATCCGGTGTCCGTGTCCTGCTGAGCGAGCTGCAGGACAGAGCCTCAGCCAAAGCACAGCCTGTAAACAGAGAACCCACAATACAGCGAGGACGGAGTTACACACACGGATCAGCGCCTCCATCCTTATAGAGACAGA
>JAMWET010007654.1:92500-100000 GCA_024036415.1 Prochilodus magdalenae | reverse complement strand
GAATACGGTAGGGTCAGTTGCTCAGGAATATGGTATGGTCAGTTACTCAGGAATACAGTAGGGTCAGTTGCTCAGGAATACGGTATGGTCAGTTGCTTAGGAATACTGTATGGTCAGTTACTCAGGAATATGGTATGGTCAGTTGCTCAGGAATACTGTAGGGTCCGTTACTCAGGAATACAGTGTGGTCAGTTACTCAGGTATACAGTAGGATCAGTTACTCAGGAATACTGTAGGGTCAGTTATTCAGGAATACGGTATGGTCAGTTGCTCAGGAATACAGTATGGTCAGTTACTCAGGAATATGGTATGGTCAGTTACTCAGGAATACGGTATGGTCAGTAACTCAGGAATACGGTAGGGTCAGTTACTCAGGTATACAGTAGGGTCTGTTACTCAGGAATACGGTAGGGTCAGTTACTCAGGTATACAGTAGGGTCTGTTACTCAGGAATACTGTATGGTCAGTTACTCAGGAATACGGTACGGTCAGTTACTCAGGAATACTGTATGGTCAGTTACTCAGGAATACGGTAGGGTCAGTTACTCAGGAATACGGTAGGGTCAGTTACTCAGGAATACAGTAGGGTCAGTTACTCAGGAATACGGTAGGGTCAGTTACTCAGGAATACAGTAGGGTCAGTTACTCAGGAATACTGTATGGTCAGTTACTCAGGTATACAGTAGGGTCTGTTACTCAGGAATACGGTAGGGTCAGTTACTCAGGTATACAGTAGGGTCTGTTACTCAGGAATACGGTAGGGTCAGTTACTCAGGAATACTGTAGGGCCAGTTATTCAGGAATACTGTTTGGTCAGTTACTCAGGAATACTGTTTGGTCAGTTACTCAGGAATACTGTTTGGTCAGTTACTCAGGAATACTGTTTGGTCAGTTACTCAGGAATACTGTTTGGTCAGTTACTCAGGAATACGGTAGGGTCAGTTACTCAGGAATACGGTAGGGTCAGTTACTCAGGAATACGGTAGGGTCAGTTACTCAGGTATACTGTATTATTCCTCCTCCACTGTCTGAGTTACTGCTGCTGTCCGCCCTCCGTCCACACAGTAACACATGTTAATCCTGGCAGTGTTGGAGGGGAGTCAGGTGACTGACAGCTGCGTGTGTGTGACCCCTCCCACTGAATCATGCTGTAGTTTGCTGAGCTGGTGTCGGGGGTTTCTGGGCCTGTAGTAACTCTGACTCTTCTTTCTGCAGAGCTGAGGAAAATGCAGAACTACGCAAGTAAGTCCCGCTCCCTCCGTCACAGTACACACACCACCGCGGTCAGCACAGAACCTCACACCAGAACCCCAAAACAATAGCCCTACAGGAGACGGAGAACCGTACTGTACTGCCAGTGTACCGAGTCATTTTGGGTCATCATACAATGTACACACCATGTCAAGAACCGGAGGTTCTGTAGAACCACACGACCGGAATACGAGGTTTTATTCCGACAGAGCTTACACCGCATATATACACCCACAGGCCACTGCACAGGTCCGCCTCCGAGACCTACACTCGGTTCTGCTGACCTACAGGAGCACTCTGTAGTTCTACAAACGATCCACCACCCACAGACGGACTCCAGTCTGAGCTGTGCGCCTACAGAGTGTCCTGTACGCTCAGTGGAGCTGATGGTGCGGTGTATACAGATTTACCTATGAAGTGTTTAGGTACCTGTACCAAACGAAGGGTGTTCAGGGACCGCGCTGAACTGTGTATAATACTCTATAGGTGTTTCTGGTGCTCCCTCTTTACCGACCCTCTCTCTTTCAGGTGAGGTGTTCCTGGATCCGGCGACGGCACAGCGCAACCTGGTGGTCTCTGAGGACGGCCGGCAGGTGCATTACGAGGAGGGCCGCAAAGCCTCGTCCCAGTCAGACAGCCCGCGGCGCTTCAGCCCGGCACTCTTTGTGCTTGGCCGCGAGGGCCTCTCGTCCGGCAGGCACTACTGGGAGGTGGAGGTGGGCCGGAAGACGGGCTGGACCGTCGGGGTGGCCCGGGCGACCGCGCGCCGTAAAGGAGAGATCAGGCTGAGCCCGGAAGGTGGCTACTGGTGCCTGTGGTTGAGGAACGGGGAGGTGAAAGCCCTGGCCTCCTCCAGGATCCCCCTCCAGCTGCCCACGCTGCCCCAAAAGCTGGGCATATACCTGGATCACGATGGGGGGCAGGTGTCCTTCTACGACGTGAAGGCCCAGTCCCACCTCTACACCTTCATGGATACGTTTGGCGAGAGCCTGCACCCCATCTTCAGCCCCTGCGTCAGCCAGGAAGGGAAGAACACCAGTGCCCTGGTCATCACCACAGTCAAGCATGGCTGACCCTGCTGACGCCCTGCAGGACCGCCCTGGTTTAACTCACTGAGCTGGGGGGTACACTGCCATTCCAACGTTCCATCACCCCGTCTGGTTCTAGTCTTGTCCTGTTATGGGCCTTGGAAACTGGGAATGTTACGGAACCTGAGTTCTAGATGTTCTGTACAGTGTTGAAGTAATCTGGGTATATAGAGAGCAATCATTTACATACTGCCAAATTACCTGCCTACCACGATGCTACTACCACCAAACTACAACTATACTACTACTATACTACTATTATAGTACTACCACCAAACTACTACTATACTACAACTATACTACCACCAAACTATGACAACTATACTACTACTATACTACAACTATACTACTACTACTACTACTACTACTATACTACTACCACCAAACTACAACTATACTACTACTACTATACTACAACTATACTACTACTACTACTATACTAGTACCACCAAACTACAACTATACTGCTACTATACTACCACCAAACTACTACTATACTACTACCACCAAACTACAACTATACTGCTACTATACTACCACCAAACTACTACTATACTACTACCACCAAACTACAACTATACTACTACTATACTACTATTATAGTACTACCACCAAACTACAACCATACTACAACTATACTACTACTATACTACAACTATACTACTACCACCAAACTACAACTATACTACTACTATACTACAACTATACTACTACCACCAAACTACAACTATACTACTACCACCAAACTACAACTATACTACTACCACCAAACTACAACTATACTACTACTATAGTACTACCACCAAACTACAACTATACTACTACTATACTACAACTATACTACTACCACCAAACTACAACTATACTACTACTACCACCAAACTACAACTATACTACTACCACCAAATTACAACTATACTACTACTACTATACTACAACCATACTACTACTATACTACTACTATACTACAACTATACTACTACCACCAAACTATGACTACTATACTACTATACTGCTACTACATCTGTGATACCACTACACTATTACTGTACTGTTACTACTATACTACTATAGTATTATTACTATATTACTACTATACTATTACTATACTCTTATATTACTGCTATACTACTACTACATCTGTGATACCACTACACTATTGCTATACTGTTACTACACTACTATACCATTATAGTATTGTTACTATAGTACTATTACTACATTGTTACTGTATTACTATAGTATGTGATACCACTACACCATTATATTTCTACCATATTACAATACTACTATAGTACCATTACTATATACTATACTACTACTGTATTACTACTATAGTACTGCAGTACTATCTCTATACTATTACTGTATTACTACTATAGTACTGCAGTACTATCTCTATACTACTACTGTATTACTACTATAGTACTGCAGTACTATCTCTATACTACTACTGTATTACTATTCCACAGTTAAAGCTCTGCTCATCGTTCCAGCTTACTTATTAGAACCTGTGAAGTTACCTAGGACCAGCACATTAGAATCTTTTGAGACATTTATCTAGAACCAGATTGTTTTTATATTTGATTGCACACTTTTGATCGGCAGTGCTATGCGGTGATGGGCAGGGTGTTGTAATCTCTGGTACACGGGGAACATCTCCATCTACAGGGATCTGATGAGATTAATGAGTGTGAGTATCTGATCCAAACTGAGGCCACTTTAAAGGTTTATGTTTAGATTTTTATTTTTCTACGTTTTTAATGTTCCACAGTTTTCTTTTACGCTGTGTCGGTATTTCAGAACGAACAGCACAATGAAAACGTTCTGAAATGAAATGCAATTAAATTCAGATTTTTTGTAACAATTTACATTTTAGTTTCCAAAAAGATGAAACTGCAGGATGCAGGATAGCCAGGGTGAAGAGTGAACTTAGATCAATTTTAATATAGACATATGAACCGTTAGAATTTGATGCAGCATATTTTAAAAACAGGAGTGTGTGTATGAGTGTGAGTGTGTGTGTGTGCCCTATGATTTACTGATGGCCTGTCCAGGGTGCTTCCTGCCTACTGCTCTATGAGCACTGGGATAGGCTCCGCCCCCTCCCCTCCACCCACCACCCAGAAGGATTAGCAGCTGAGAAGCTGAAGGTGTAAGTGAAGAGGGCCAGTCGGCCCGTTTAGCTCGTGTGTTTTTTAAACTGATTGGACCGGCACTGTTTTCACTTCTCTCTGTCTGAACGGGTGTGTGGCTGTAATATGGCGACATGGTTATTTTGGTAATATGGTTGTTATGGTAACATGTTTATTTTTGTAACATGGTTATTATGGTAATATGGTTGTTATGGTAACATGGTAATTATGATAATATGGTTATTATGGTAATATGGTTGTTATGGTAACATGGTTATTATGATAATATGGTTATTATGGTAATATGGTTGTTATGGTAACATGGTTATTATGGTTTCTGCTAGTCTGTACTGAATATCAGTTTCTGTTTTTCAATAAAGTCTGATGATACCTGAAACGTGTTTCCTGCCTTGTGCTCCTTTGGTGATGGTAGGTCTGTGGACAGGTGTACAGGTGAGGTGCAGACGGTGCAGAAGCGGTGCAGCGTGGCATGTAAGGGGTTAAACTGTTTTCCCCTCGCTGCTCGGGAGCCCCCCAATCTGGAAGTGTAAATTTGAAACTGGGCTAGGGGAAGGGGGAAGGGTGGTATTTTCGAGGAGGGTGTCAGCTGTGCCCCGTGTCACTCCTGTCCAGACTGGAGCGGTCACTGTGTGCAGGGACTTTCTGCTGCTACGTCTCCCCGGTGAGTCTCTCTAAAGCTCAGCTCACCTAACATGCTTCAGAGGTGTTAGTGGAAGATCAGTCTAGATAAGGAGCAGCAACACGGCAACATCACCGACTGCTCAGCTGTAGGTTTCATATGAAGCTGTGGGTCTGATATGAAGCTGTAGGTCCGATAAGAAGCTATGGGGTGGGTCTGATATGAAGCCATGGGTCTGACGTGAAGCCGTGAGTCTGATATGAAGCTGTAGGTCTGATTTGAAGCTGTAGGTCTGATTTGAAGCTGTAGGTCTGATATGAAGCTGTAGGTCTGATTTGAAGCTGTAGGTCTGATATGAAGCTGTAGGTCTGATTTGAAGCTGTAGGTCTGATATGAAGCTGTAGGTCTGATTTGAAGCTGTAGGTCTGATATGAAGCTGTGGGTCTGTTTTAAAGCTGTATATCTGATATAAAGCAGGGGGTCTGATATGTAGCTGTAGTTCTGATCTGAAGCTGTAGGTCTGTTTTAAAGCTGTGGGTCTGATAAGAAGCTGGGTGGTCTGATATGAAGCCCTGGGTCTGATATGGAGCCGGCGGTGTAATATGAAGCTGTAGGTCTGATATGAAGCTCTAAGTCTGATTTGAAGCTGTAGGTCTGATTTGAAGCTGTAGGTCTGATATGAAGCCCTGGGTCTAATCTGAAGCCGTAGGTCTGATTTGAAGCTGTAAGTCTGATATAAAGCTGTGGGTCTGATATGAAGCTGTAGGTCTGATGTGAAGCTGTAGGTCTGATATGAAGCTGTAGGTCTGATCTGAAGCTGTAGGTCTGATCTGAAGCTGTAGGTCTGATTTAAAGCGGTAGGTCTGATCTGAAGCTGTAGGTCTGATTTGAAGCTGGGGGGTCTGATATGAAGCTGTAGGTCTGATTTGAAGCTGTGGGTCTGATTTGAAGCTGGGGGGTCTGATATGAAGCTGTAGGTCTGATTTGAAGCTGTAGGTCTGATATGAAGCTGTAGGTCTGATCTGGAGCTGTGGGTCTGATCTGAAGCTGTAGGTCTGATTTGAAGCGGTAGGTCTGATCTGAAGCTGTAGGTCTGATTTGAAGCTGGGGGGTCTGATATGAAGCTGTAGGTCTGATTTGAAGCTGTAGGTCTGATCCGAAGCTGTAGGTCTGATCCGAAGCTGTAGGTCTGATCTGAAGCTTGTTTGTGCGGAGGGAGGTGAAGCAGGACATTGCCTTGACCTGGTTCCATTCAGGGGCATGTTAATCTTGGAGCTCTATGAATAGCCGGGCCTTCCGTGTTTCTGCGAGCCCTATTTGCTCTGACTTGGGTTCTAAGGTTCTGACACGCTGTCGGGATGCCAGCGGTCTCAGCGGCAGGAGCACCGGTCAAACCCGCGTGCACAGGCTTAGCCCCGACAGGCTGCTGATGGAGCCAAGTTCATGGAAATAGCATGTGTGCAGCAGATGTCATTAGGAGAACGAGGCTCGGCCGGGAGCCACGGGGGGTCATTAGTGTTAGAATCCGAGAAGGTAAACGGGTTTAGAGTTCTTGGTCATCGGGAGATGCGAGTCCAACGTTCCTCCTACACATGTGCCGAATCCAAATCCTGGTAGGACTGACCCATCAGTCATTTAGGATTAGACCTGCTAGAATTCCTGGGAATGTACCCGGAGCGCTCGTGTGGGAATGGAACGGAGCTTCCTGTGTTTCTGTATTCGAGGTTCCAGTTTCGTGGTTGAACACGTGTGACTGCTAGATCCCAAAAACAATGATGTTTACATGCAGTCTGATAATCCGGGTAATAGCTCAATCCGATTAGGATACATCCCTGTCTGCACTGCGACTGGGATGGGCTGGTCCAATCGAGGTCGTTCCGAATACACGTTCTATCTGATTGACTCAGGTGGGTAATCCTGCCAATAATCCCCAAAGTAGAAGCATGATAGCCATGTAAACACCGGTACCTGGTAACATTCCCACTGGGAAAGTGTCCGTGGACAGTGGAGGCGTGTACCCAGAACTGGTCAGCAGAGGAGGCGAGTCAGTGTAAACAGGGAACGCTGTAACAAGCTGCTCGGGAGGCTATATGGAAGGATGGAATTTCGCTTTCTTTGTTTTGTGGCCTCGTTTTCAGTTTCCATGAAAAACGTTCCGGATTTTCCAGACATGATTCCGGACCTGATTCAGTAACGAACTCTCCTGGACTTTCATGGTACATGTGAAGACAGTAATAACCCCATTTAGAAGCTGCAGGTGGGAACGCTGCACAGCCGGAACATTCCTCATAAACATGAGTCGGTTCTGTACCAGGTTCTGTACCAGGTTCTGTACCAGGTTCTGTACCAGGTTCTGTACCAGGTTCTGAGGGTAAATGGGTTCTAG
>JAMWET010007654.1:82500-87500 GCA_024036415.1 Prochilodus magdalenae | reverse complement strand
GGTGGAGTTATAAACTGCTGAATCTGAATGGGTGGGGTTATAAACTGCTGTAAGATGAATGGGTGGAGTAATAAACTGCTGAATCTGAATGGGTGGAGTTATAAACTATTGTAGGCTAAATGGGTGGAGTTATAAACTGCTGTAGGCTGAATGGTTGGATTTATAAACTGCTGTAGGTTGAATGGGTGGAGTTATAAACTGTTGTAGGTTAAATGGTTGGATTTATAAACTGCTGTAGGTTGAATGGGTGGAGTTATAAACTGCTGTAGGCTGGATGGGTGGAGTTGTAAACTGCTGTAGGCTGAATGGGTGGAGTTCTAAACTGCTGTAGGCTGAATGGGTGGAGTTGTAAACTGCTTTAGGCTGAATGGGTGGAGTTGTAAACTGCTGTAAGCTGAATGGGTGGAGTTGTAAACTGCTGTAGGCTGAATGGGTGGAGTTGTAAACTGCTGTAAGCTGAATGGGTGGAGTTGTAAACTGCTGTAGGCTGAATGGGTGGAGTTGTAAACTGCTGTAGGCTGAATGGGTGGAGTTGTAAACTGCTTTAGGCTAATTGGGTAGGGCTAAGATGCTGTATGCTGAATGGGTGGAGTTGTAAACTGCTGTAGGCTGAATGGGTGGAGTTGTAAACTGCTGTAGGCTGAATGGGTGGAGTTGTAAACTGCTGTAGGCTGAATGGGTGGAGTTGTAAACTGCTGTAGGCTGAATGGGTGGAGTTGTAAACTGCTGTAGGCTGAATGGGTGGGGCTCCTTTAAGTCATTCTTTTCTCTCACTTCTTCCTTTTGAAGTGGATGTGACCCTTGACCCCAACACGGCCAACCCCTGGCTGCAGCTGTCCGAGGACAGGCGGCAAGTGCGCCACCTGGGGGCTTGGCAGGACCTCCCAGACAGCCCTGAGCGTTTCGACACGGTGGTCATCACCCTGGGCCAGGAGGGCTTCACCACAGGCCGGCACTACTGGGAGGTACAAGTTGGCGAGAAGGACGACTGGTACCTGGGCGTGGCCCGCGAGTCGGTCAACAGGAAGGGGCGTATCGCGGTGAGCACGGCTCAGGGCTACTGGGCTCTGGCTATGAAGAAGGGTCAGGAGTACAGAGTGTCCTCCTCTCCGCCCCTCCTCCTCTCCATCGAGCCCAAGCTGAAGCGGGTGGGCGTGTACGTGGACTTGGAGGAGGGACAGATTTCGTTTTACGACGTGCTGGCGCGGAGCCACATCTACACCTTCATGGACTCCTTCGGGGAGAAACTCCACCCCTTCTTCTACCTGTACTGCTGCGACAAGGCCTCCGACACGCTCAGCATCTGCCCTGTGGTGGACACCGCACACACCAAACTGTGCTGAGTCAGAGCGGAGCGCCGGAGCACGGAACACCGGAGGTGCTGGCGCTGATTAGCGTCTACACCTTCAGACAAGGTCATCAAACAGGGCTCCGCCCGCAGAGCAGCGGCCTCCAGCCAGGTCCTGGAGCTCCACCATCCTGTGGACCTTCAACCACGGCGTGCCACACCAGCTGATTAGCTTAGCTCCTTCTGAGGTTCTGATTGGCTGGATCGGATGCACTGGGGTTAGTTAGGGAGCATGTTCCACGGTAGTGCTGGAGGTACACTCGGCAGGATGGTAGAACTCCAGGAAGAGAACCCTGGCAGAACCCAGGTCTTCCTTAAACGTGAGAAGTTAATGAAGCCCCGGTAAACAGAACCAGACCCGGCTGCTCTCTGTGTCCTGTGGTGAACTGGACTCTCCCGTCAGGTCAGGACTCTGTGCACTGGTGTGCGGTCATGTTGGAACAGGAAGGGGCCGTCCCCAAACTGGAACTAAGGGGCGGAGCCCAACTCCTGAACCACACCCCCACACCATAATCCCCCCTCCACCAAACTCTACACTCGGCACAGTGCAGTCAGACCGGTACCGCTCTCCTGGTACCGCCAAACCCAGACTCGTCCATCGGATCACCAGACGGAGAAGCGTGATTGGTCACTCCAGAGAACACGCCTCCACTGCTCTAGAGTCCAGGGGCGGAGCTTTACACCACTGCATTCCACGCTCTGCACTGCGCTTTCAGCGTATGGATGTTTGAAGTGTGATGTACGAGGTGTGATGATCCCTGTGGTGTGATTATTATTATTATTAATATTATTATTATTATTATTATTTATATTATTAGTATTATTATTATTATTATTAGTATTATTATTAGTGTCAGTATTGTTGTTATTGTTGCTGTGCAGAGTTAATAAAGGGTGTGTTCTCTGCTGGCTGGTTCTAGCACTGTGTTGCATGAGAACGCTAGGAGGTCTAATAAAGTGGGACCAGGTGACTACAGTACCTGAGTGGTCCCGCGGTTCAGGCTGTGTTAATGATGAACGAAGGTGTGGTGAAATGCTGGCGGGAGCAGGTGAGCAGGTGAGTGGGTGAGCGGGTGAGCAGGTGAGCAGGTGAGCAGGTGTGAGTCCTGGAAAACGAAAGTGCCCCATGTGTTGTGTAACACTGACAGTTCACACAGCCGCACCCATGGAAGTGTACACAGGTACAGGCAGCTCTCTGTACAGAACAGGAAGTAGCTCCACCTGTCCTTCAGAAGAAACGAAACTCTGAGAGACAGAGGAGGAACAGAGGAGGGACAGAGAGAGAGGAGAGGAGGGACAGAGAGAGAGGAGAGGAGGGACAGAGAGAGAGGAGAGAGAGACATAGGGAGAGAGGAGAGGAAGGACAGACAGACAGAAGGACAGGCAGCAGCGGTATCCAAGTCTTAACAAGGTAACCAGCTCTATCTGTCTATCTATCTATCTATCTGTCTATCTATCTATCTTTCTATCTGTCTATCTATCTATCTATCTATCTATCTGTCTATCTATCTATCTGTCTATCTATCTATCTATCTATCTATCTATCTATCTTTCTATCTGTCTATCTATCTATCTATCTATCTATCTATCTATCTATCTATCTATCTATCTATCTATCTATCTGTCTATCTTTCTATCTGTCTATCGATCTGTCCGTCTGTATGTCTATCGATCTGTCTGTCTGTCTGTCTGTCTATCTATCTATCTATCTATCTATCTATCTATCTATCTATCTATCTGTCTATCTATCTATCTGTCTATCGATCTGTCCGTCTGTCTGTCTATCGATCTGTCCGTCTGTCTGTCTATCGATCTGTCTGTCTGTCTGTCTATCTATCTATCTATCTATCTATCTATCTATCTATCTATCTATCTATCTATCTATCTATCTATCTATCTATCTATCTATCTATCTATCTATGTCTATCTATCTATCTATCTGTCTGTCTATCCGTCTGTCTGCCTATCTATCCGTCTATCCGCCTGTCTGTCTGTCTTCCTCGCCGTCTGTCTGTCTGTCTGCCTGTCTGTCTGTCTGTCTGTGCGTCTATCCGTCTGCCTGCCTGTCTGTCTGTCCGTCCGTCCGCCTGTCTGTCTGCCTGTGGGATGATGATGGCCAGGTGTTGCAGTCAGGTGTGAGCGGTTCTCCTGTTAGGGTTCTATCAGAGTCTGGTCCTCACAGCACATGACTGTGGCAGTGTATCCTGGAACCAGCAGAGGAGATGTCTGAGGACCCTCAGAGGAAGAGCTGCTGATGAGCATCAGCCTGGAGAAGGTTCTAGAGCCACGGTTACCCAGGTGTGGACCACAAATAAAGACCACTCCAACAGCACGACGTGTAACGGTCCACGAGGTCACCGCGGAACCCAGGAGAACCTCTGAGCAGCTGAAGGCCCAGGGCTAATGCTAATCACGTCTGTGAAACATGGTGGTGGTGGTAGCATGGTTTGGGTCTGTTTTGGTGAATCTCAGGAGAACGTGGGTCATGTGGTAAGACACCGGTGCTAGGCCCGCGAGCGGTTCTACTAGAGAACCGTTACCGAGGAGTCGGGTTAATGTTTCAGTATGACCAGACTAACGTCTGAGTGCTCTGTGACTCATTAACACGGTGTTCAGGTTAGTACCTACTGAGCTGTGGTCAGTATGTGAGGAGAGATCAGGCTGTAAAGCACTCTACCCTGACCTCCACCCTAAATACAGCACTGGTCTCCACCCACAGCTACGGCAAACCTCCATCACTTCAGACATGGCTTCCTACAGCCCAGCTCCAGCTCCACCCATCTCTAGATCTTACAAGGTAACTCTGACTCTGTGTCTGTCTATCTGTCTGTCCATCTGTCTATCTGTCTGTCCATCTGTCTGTCTGTCAACCTGTCTGTCTGTCTGTCTGTCCATCTGTCTGTCTGTCTGTCTATCTGTCAATCTATCTGTCTGTCCATCTGTCTGTCTGTCAACCTGTCTGTCTGTCTGTCTCTTTGTCTCCCTGCCTGTCTGTCTCCCTGTCTGTCTCCCTGTCTCCCTGTCTGTCTGCCTGTCTGTCTCCCTGTCTGTCTTTCTGTCTGCCTGTCTGTCTGTATGTCTGTCTGCCTGCCTGTTTGTCTCTCTGCCTGTCTGCCTGTCTGTCTGCCTGTCTCCTTGCCTGTCTGTCTGCCTGTCTGTCTGCCTGTCTGTCTGTCTCCCTGCCTGTCTGTCTGTCTGTCTCTCTGTCTGTCTCCCTGCCTCTCTGCCTGTCTCCCTGTCTGTCTCCCTGCCTCTCTGTCTGTCTCTGTTCTGTTGAATATCCTGTATGTGCTGGTTCTGGTTTGGTTCTGAGATCTGTTGGTCTCACCCTGCAGCCACAGAAAGCCTCCCCCAGTACCAACATGCCCCTGCCCTCCTCCAGACCAACCACACCTTCTAATGGCTCTCTGCTGGAGGTACCGGTACCCGTCTCCCACCTCACCTGCACCATCTGTATGGAGGTGCTGAGGGAGCCTGTCACCACCTCATGTGGCCACACCTTCTGTAGGCGCTGCATGGACCGCCACCAGAACCACAATGGTGCGGTATGTCCTCTGTGCAAACAGCACCAGCAGGGTCGGCCAAACGTGAGCATCGTCCTGAAAGGGATTCTGGAGGAGTACAGCAGAGCCCAGAAGCTAGGTGAGGAGGA
>JAMWET010007654.1:57500-77500 GCA_024036415.1 Prochilodus magdalenae | reverse complement strand
CCCTGTAATAGTCCATAGGGATCCCACCCCGCCTCTGATTACACCTAACCCTGGGTTCTACGGCTCCACCCATCAGAGCCTGTGAAGCCTTGTCTGCTCCTGTACCCCTAATCAGACCATTCCTCTCCTGTCGTCCGATCTTCCAGTGGACGTGACTCTGGATCCAGACACCGCCAATGCTGAGCTCCTGGTCTCTGACGACTGCAGAGAGGTACGAGACACTGGAGCGAGGAAGGACGTCCCCGACAGCCCTGAGAGGTTCGACTTGTACGGCTGCGTCTTGGGCCGGAACCGCCTGAGCGATGGCAAGGCATTCTGGGTAGTAGACGTTAGGGGCAAACAAGGCTGGGACATTGGGGTGGCAAGAGAGGAGGCCAACAGGAGGGGGAACCTGGCCCTCGTACCCAGCCAAGGCTACTGGGCCATTGTGCTTTACAACGGGGACGAGTACGCCGCTCTGGAGGACCCCCCGACTCCGCTGACCGTCCCAGACAAGCCCCAGAAGGTGGGAGTGTTTGTGGACTACGAGGAGCGGCTGGTCTCCTTCTACGACACGGAAGCCCAAACCCACCTTTACTCCTTCACTGGCTGTGAGTTCAACCGAGCGATCCGGCCCTACTTCAGCCCCCACTTCAGCCAGGGCGGCCGCAACGCCGGCCCACTGGTCCTGTGCCCCGTCCGTCACAGCGACTGAGCTCCCTGGTGGACTGAACTGAAGCTGTGGCCGGAATGGGAACATCGTCTACAGGGACCGGGCCGGAATACGGCACTTCCTGCTCTCGGAGTTCACACACTTGGATTCATAAACAAAACGGGTTCTCCGTAGAGGATGTGGAACTCATACTCTCACAACCTCAACACACGCGTGGAATTTGACCAGGAGTGACCGTACAACCCACCTGTCAGTCAAACGTTCAAATGTACATATAGATTTCAGATTCCTATACCGGAGCTGATTTATACCTAATAATATTAATCACTAATATTCATCAGCACTATTAATAACAGAGTACAGTACCGGCCTCGAGCTCCCCCCTAAACCACAGCCCATAATATAACACAGACACGGTCACAGCATTTCACACTCACTACCAACCAGCACCTCCAGAAGTCCCGAGGAACCCGTCACTCCACTAACACGTCCCTGGAGTCACACACACACTAGTGAACACACACACACACTAGAGAACACACACACACACACACACACACACTCTCACACACACACACTAGAGAACACACACACACACACACACACACACTCTCACACACACACACTAGAGAACACACACACACACTAGAGAACACACACACACACACACTAGTGAACACACACACGCGCACACACACTCTCACACACACACACTAGAGAACACACACACACACACACTAGTGAACACACACACACGCACACACACACACACATACACACTAGTGAACTCACACACACACACACACTCTCACACACACACACTAGAGAACACACACACACACACACTAGTGAACACACACAAACACTCTCACACACACACACACACACTAGAGAACACACACTAGTGAACACACACACACACTCTCACACACACACACTAGAGAACATACACACACACACACACACACTAGAGAACACACACACACACTAGTGAACTCACACACACACACACACACATACACACTAGTGAACTCACACACACACACACACACACACACACACACTAGTGAACTCACACACACACACACACTCTCACACACACACACACACACACTAGAGAACACACACACACAAACACTCTCTCACACACACACACACACACTAGAGAACACACACTAGTGAACACACACACACACTCTCACACACACACACTAGAGAACACACACACACACTCTCACACACACACACTAGAGAACACACACACACACACACACACACTAGAGAACACACACACACACTAGTGAACTCACACACACACACACACACACACACACACACACACACTAGTGAACTCACACACACACACACACACACACACTAGTGAACTCACACACACACACACACACACACACACCCACACACACACACACACTAGTGAACACACATGCCAGGCGGCAGCCCTGTCCACAGCGCCCAGGGGGCAGTGGGGGGTTGGGGGGCATGCTCAGTGATGACCTTCTCACCGGGAGTGTCCCCCCTCCCTCAGGGTCCACTCTGGGTGGGCCGACCCTCGGCCTGCTGGTCAGAGGTGTGGAGTGTTTGGGCGTGATGGAGACGGGTAGATCTGATTCCGCTCTCAGACCGCTGATTCAGCTGATTCCTCATGTAATCTGAATAAAGACACTCTGGGTCTGATCTGTAATCTGATTGGTCGATTTCATTTCAAGCCCACAAACCGTACACGTACCCTAGTCTCGGATTAACCCCTCTGTGGAGGAAGCAGCTGCACACCTCACACATCACTGATACTCAGATTCATTATTTATAAAATTATTAGATTTATTACAATTTATTTATAAGATTATATAATATTTATTCAAATATAGATATTAGTTCTGTAGCTCAGTCCGGCAAGAACTCCCAGCACCAGAACTGGGGGGAACCGCTCAGTGGGGACGGGATGTAAGGTGGCAATTCAATTAAATTCAGTTCAGTTCAATTCAGTTCAGCTTTATTGTCATTATATCAGTACAGGGTTGTGCAGTATAACGAAACACGCTCAGGCTCCGCCTCCAGTGCGGTTACAGAGTATATGTGTGTGTGTATATGTGTACACAGTGTGGGGTAAAGACAAGTAGACAAAAGCAGCTGTGGACCCGGGGGTAGAAGCTTAGTGCCCGGTTCGAAGCGGTGAAGGAAGCGGTGAATAAATTCCTCGGCATGCGGCTCCTGCGACCTCCTGCTCGACACTGCCTCCCTGTGGACTGTGGCTCTTGGCCTGATCGGTACAGGGTATCTGACAACTAGCCACCGGTTCGACTTTGGTGAGCTCTTTTAAAGCATCGAAAGGGGCGGAGATTCCGGGGAAACTAGCCACCGCCGACTTTGGGCTTTTAAAGAGACGTCGATGTTATTATTAATGTTATTATTAATGTTATTATTAATGTTATATTTATAATGAACATGGTGGTGGTCGGAGTGGTGCAATGGATAACACCTCCACTTGCCAATGAGTTGGCGCCCTATGTGTGAGGCTGGGGTTCGATTCCCGCTGTGGGCGGTTATGTGGTGCTACACCAGTAAGAGTCTATGGGCGAGACTCCTACCTGGGCCTACCTGTACTCTGAATACCCAGTGTCGCTCTGGATTAGCGCGCTAGCTGAATGTAAATATCAGCGGTAATATTGTAGATATTGTTTTGCTTCAGGTGAAAGCCGCACCATACAGGTGTGGTAGTTTGGAAACATGCCGGTTCGGACGAGGTGCGGCGGTTTCGGGGAGCGGTCGTACTTCAGCTGTTAATTAGGTTAGCGATGCAGCGCGCCGCGGCGTTCAGTGCTAACCATTTAGTCCTCCACTGTTCATTAACCTCCACCCTGACTGAACTGAGGCAGGAGCTCAGTGCAGATATGGACCACAAGGGGGAGCCAGAGGAGCAGGCGCAGACTCCTGAAAACGAGGTGCACCTGCTCCTTATTACTCTCCAGTAGAGGAGCTGAGTTAGGAGGAGGCGCATGAGGCCGAGAGCATACCTGGGCCTGGTTCCGCTGAGACAGGGTTCCTGATAAAGTCTCGGCTTCACAGAACCCGACAGTGGCAGAACTGCGCTTCCTGGAGTTCAGTCAGGTGCTCGGTACTGACGCCCGGTGGCCAATATCAGGAATGACAGCTGTACTGCTCTCTGCCCTGACCGGTGAGTGTGTGTGCAGGCAGGAGAGCAGGACCCTGGACGTGCCGGAGCGGTGCTGGTGTGTTTCCTAACACATTATTATTAATATTATTATTAATATTATTATTAATATTATTATTATTATTAATATTATTATTACTACTACTTGTATTTGAGTTGGGATGCTACACATCTGTGTAGGTAATTGTGTGACGGTCCCCAACACCGCAGCTCCGGGCTCTAGTGTTGGGTGGCTGTTCCTGGGTGTTGGGAATGCTGAGTGATCCTGTCTGGTTGAATGTTTTCCAGATTAAATATATTCCTCCTGGAATGAACTCGGACTCTGTTCATGGACAACCTCTTACATAAGACTCCCAGTTCTCCAGTGTGGAGCGTTTCCCTGGCCAACAGCGGCTTCTGATTAGCTCCGGTATCGCTCTCCGGGGAAAGATATATAAACAGCACCTGTGTGGATTACTCACATCGTCCGGCTGCGGTGAACAGGCTTTAATGGAATCCTGCACCAACAGACCAACACACAAACAAACAAACAAATAAACAAACAGACAAACAAACAGACAAACAAACAGACCAGCAAACAAACAAACTAACACACAAACAGACCAACAAACAAACAAACAAGAACTAGGCTTACAGATAGCAACCATGCTAAACAGCTCCACCCATAACACCACAGGCTAGAATTAATTTTATATAGGGAGCAATGGAGCACTATGTAGGGTGCAGGAAGATGTAGTGCACTTTGTAGGGAGGAGGGGGGCTGTAGTGCACTATGTAGGGAGCAGGAAGGTGTAGTGCGCTATGTAGGGAGCAGGGATGTGTAGTGCACTATCTAGGGAGCAGGGAAGTGTAGTGCACTACGTAGGGAGCAGGAAGGTGTAGTGCGCTATGTAGGGAGCAGGGATGTGTAGTGCACTATCTAGGGAGCAGGGAAGTGTAGTGCACTACGTAGGGAGCAGGAAGGTGTCGTGCACTTTGTAGGGAGGAGGGGGGCTGTAGTGCACTATGTAGGGAGCAGGAAGGTATAGAGCACTATGTAGTGCACTATGTAGGGAGCAGGAAGGTGTCGTGCACTATATAGGGATCAGGAAGGTATAGTGCACTATGTAGTGCGCTATGTAGGGAGCAGGAAGGTATAGTGCACTATGTAGGGAGCAGGAAGGTGTAGTGCACTATGTAGGGAGCAGGAAGGTGTAGTGCACTATGTAGGGAGCAGGGAAGTGTAGTGCACTATGTAGGGAGCAGGAAGGTGTCGTGCACTTTGTAGGGAGGAGGGGGGCTGTAGTGCACTATGTAGGGAGCAGGGAGGTGTAGTACACTATCTAGGTAGCAGGGAAGTGTAGTGCACTACGTAGGGAGCAGGAAGGTGTCGTGCACTTTGTAGGGAGGAGGGGGGCTGTAGTGCACTATGTAGGGAGCAGGAAGGTGTCGTGCACTATGTAGTGCGCTATGTAGGGAGCAGGAAGGTATAGTGCACTATGTAGGGAGCAGGAAGGTGTAGTGCACTATCTAGGGAGCAAGGATGTGTAGTGCACTATGTAGGGAGCACTAGGATGTGTAGTATGCAGTATGTAGGGAAGCAGGAAGGTGTTGTAGTGCAGTGCTATATAGGGAGGAGGGGGGCTGTAGTGCACTACGTAGGGAGCAGGGATGTGTAGTGCAGTATGTAGGGAGAAGGGAGGTATAGAGCACTATATAGGGATCAGGGAAGGTGTGGAGCACTATACAGGGCCCTATATATGAAGCAGGGAAGATGTAGTGCACTATGTAGGGAGCAGGGAAGTGTAGTGCACTATGTAGGGTGCAGGAAGGTGTAGTGCACTATGTAGGGTGCAGGAAGGTGTAGTGCACTATGTAGGGAGAAGGAAGGTGTAGTGCACTATGTAGGGAGCAGGGAAGTGTAGTGCACTATGTAGGGAGCAGGAAGGTATAGTGCACTATGTAGAGAGCAGGGTAGTGTAGTGCGCTATGTAGGGAGCAGGGAAGTGTAGTGCACTATGTAGGGAGAAGGAGGGTGTCCTGCACTATGTAGGGAGGAGGGGGGCTGTAGTGCACTATGTAGGGAGGAGGGGGGCTGTAGTGCACTACGTAGGGAGCAGGAAGGTATAGTGCACTATGTAGAGAGCAGGGTAGTGTAGTGCGCTATGTAGGGAGCAGGGATGTGTAGTGCAGTGTGAAGGGAGAAGGGAGGTGTAGTGCAGTGTGAAGGGAGAAGGGATGTGTAGTGCAGTATGTAGGGAGAAGGGAGGTATAGAGCACTATATAGGGAGCAGGAAAGGTGTAGTGTGCTATGTAGGGAGCAGGGTGGGGTTTGAAGTTTGAAGTTGAACGGCCAATAGCCTTCTGACAGGTCACAGTCTGACTAAGAGGTCCGCCCATCCTGATGAGGCATTCTGGGAAGCAGGCAGGAAATTAGGAGGAGAGAGAACACTGAAGTGATATCATTAAGAAACGTTCTAGATAATAAGGGTTCTAAAGGGGTTTAGAGAGTAGCCTTTCAGAAGTTCCCTTCCTCACTTTGAGCTGCTGAGCCAGAATTCCAGAACTCTGGATCCACTTCACCATTAAACTTACTCCGGAGGAGGAACCAAAGATGCAGCTGAAGCTAACTAGCCTAGCTGCTGGTACAGGCCGTGGTGGAAGTGGCTGTGGGTGAACGGAGGCTCTAGCCACCATGCTGTCCTTCTGAGGAGTAACTCGGCCGGATGGCGTGACTTTGTGAGTTGGTTCTGCTTACTCTTCACTGATCAGACGGTGGTCAGGTGGTGGTTCAGACTGTGGTCAGGCGGTGGTTAGATGGTGGTTCAGACTGTGGTCAGGCGGTGGTTAGATGGTGGTCAGGCAGTGGTCATGAGGTGGTCGGGTGGTGGTTAGGTGGTGGTCAGGCAGTGGTTTGATGGTGGTCAGATGGTGGTCAGGCGGTGGTCAGATGGTGCTCAGGTGGTGGTCGGGCGGTGGTTAGGTGGTGGTTAGGTGGTGGTTAGGTGGTGGTTAGGTGGTGGTCAGGCAGTGGTTTGATGGTGGTCAGATGGTGGTCGGGCAGTGGTTAGGTGGTGGTCAGATGGTGCTCAGGTGGTGGTTAGATGGTGCTCAGGTGGTGGTTAGATGGTGCTCAGGTGGTGGTTAGATGGTGCTCAGGTGGTGGTCAGATGGTGCTCAGGCGTTGGTTAGATGGTATGGTCCTGTCTCAAATACAGATTTAGCATCACACTGATGAAGATCTGATGATCAGTAGTAGATCTCTCCCACCCTTAGAAGACACGACCTTCACAGAGTTTATGTTGGGTTCTCCTGCAGTTCTCCTACAGTTCTTCTACTGTTCTCCCTCAGTTCTCCCACAGTTCTCCTACAGTTACCCACTCCCCCATCCAGCTCACCCGCAGTCCTCCCTCAGTTTCCTAACAGTTTCTTTCCTACAGTTATCCCTACCGCTTCACGCTACATGTCACTCCACACAGCTTCTCCTACAGTTTCTCTACTGCTCGTTCTTCTACTGTTCTCCCTCAGTTCTCCTACAGTGCTCCCACAGTTCTCCTTCAGTTCTCCTACAGTTCTCCTACAGTTCTCCCACAGTTCTCCTACAGTTCCCCAGCAGTGTGCCCACAGTTCTCCTACTGTTCTCCCTCAGTTCTTCCTCTATTCTCCCACAGTTCTCCTTCAGTTCTCCCACAGTTCTCTCTCATTTCTTCTTCAGTTCTCCCTCAGTTTCTCTTCAGTTCTCCTTCAGTTCTCCCTCAGTTTCTCTTCAGTTCTTCTTCAGTTCTCCCTCGGTTCTCCCTTGGTTCTCCCTCGGTTCTCCCTCAGTTCTCCTTCAGTTCAGGTTTTGGCTCAGCGTCTTCAGGGTTAGCGTGGCTGGTGCAAAATCATGATGTTCTGATTATGGTTACTTGAAACTGCACTGTTGCATGTGGGTAGGGTAAGTGGTAGGTCAGAGTGTGTGGTTACTGGGCGAGTGTTTGTTGGTATCGGTCATGGTCTGGTGGTGGTGTATGGTATGGTTAGGGGTAGGGTTAGGTTAGTGGTGTATTTATGTAGTGGTTATGTGGTTGTCATGGCGGTGGTAGATGGTGGTTCATGTATGGTTTGGGGTAGTGTGGTGCTTAAATGGTTATGGTAGGTAGTGGATGTATGTTCTGTATGGTTAGGTGGTGTAATGGCTATGGTATGGTGGTGGTATGTTATGCAGTGTGTAGTGTGTATGGTTATGGTGGGGTAATGTGGTAATGGTTATGGTTCATGCGGTAGTGTTGTATGGTTATGGTATGGTCGTGTTGGTCCATGATCGGTGGTATGTTAGTGTTGTGGTTATGGTTTGGGTAAGTGTTGTATGGTTTATGGTGAGTATGTTTCATGTATGGTTATGGTGTGGCTAGTGTGTGTATGCTTATGGTATTGTAGTGACTTGTGATGGTTATGTATATGATGTGTAGTATGGTTCTGGGTACCCGTAGTGTTGTAATGGTTATGGTAGTGAGTCAGTGTTTGATGTTTATGGTTCTTGTGTAGTGTTAAAACAGTTCTCGGCCATCAGTAGTGTCCCTATCAGTTATGTTTTGGGTAGTGTTGTATGGTTATGGTATGAGTAGTGTTGTATGGTTTATCGGTATGAGTGTCTCGTGTTGTATGGTTTATGGTATGGGGCTGCAGGTGCTCGTAAATGGCGATGTTATGATTAGTGGTATGGGTTTTTAGTTCTCGGTGCAGGTGGTGTATGGCTATGGTATGAGTAGTGTTGTATGGTTATGGTATGGGTAGTGTTGTATGGTTATGGTATGAGTAGTGTTGTATGGTTATGGTATGGTGGTGGTGTATGGCTATGGTATGAGTAGTGTTGTATGGTTATGGTATGGTTCTTCCTGTATGGCTATGGTAAGGAGTAGTGGTGTTCGCTATGGTTTCCCCAGGTATGGGTATTGTTGTATGGTTATGGTTGATAGTGTTGTAGTGTGTTGGCTATATGGTGGTGTATGGCTATGGTATGAGTAGTGCTGTATGGTTATGGTATGGGTAGGTTGGCACAGGTATGGTATGGTGGTGGTGTATGGCAGTTCTCGGTGTATGTTCAGGTTAGTGTCTTTGGTTTATGTTGATTATGTTTGTATGGTTATGTTTGTGTAATTGTTACATGGTTATGTATGGTAGTGTGGTTCGTTAGTGGTGTTCAGGTTCTGCTGGTTTATGGTGTGGGTAGTGTTTTTAGGTTAGTGTGTGGTTAGTGTTGTATGGTTATGGTATGGTAGCGTTGTATGGTTATGGTGTGGGTAGTGTTTTTAGGTTAGTGTGTGGTTAGTGTTGTATGGTTATGGTATGGGTAGTGTTGTATGGTTATGGTATGGGTAGTGTTGTATGGTTATGGTATGGTAGTGTTGTATGGTTATGGTATGGGTAGTGTTGTATGGTTATGGTATGGGTAGTGTTGTATGGTTATGGTATGGTAGTGTGGTATGGTTATGGTTTGGGTAGTGTTGTATGGTTATGGTATGGTAGTGTTGTATGGTTATGGTATGAGTAGTGTTGTATGGTTATGGTATGGTAGTGTGGTATGGTTATATTCAGTGGTTAGGTTAGTTGTATGGTTAGTGTTCTAGGGTTATGGTATGGTGTTGTGTGTATGGTTTAGATGGTATGGTTTTGTGTTATGTATGGTTTGTGTTGGGTTGTATGGTTATGTATGATTAGTGTTGTATGGTTATGGTATGGGTAGTGTTGTTTAATCATGGTATGGTTGTTTGGTTATGGTGTGGTTAGTGTTAGGTTATGGTATGATTGTTTTGGTTATGCAATATTTTTGGTTGTGGTATCGTTAGTGTTTGGATATGGTATGATTGTTTGGTTATCGTATGTTTAGTGTTTCGCCATGGTATGGTTGGTGTTGTTTGGTTATGCTATGGTTGGTTATGGTATAATTGTTTGGTTGTGCTATGGTTGGTTACGGTATAGTTGTTTGGTTGTGGTATGGTTAGTGTTTGACTATGGTATGGTTGGTGTTCTTTTGTTTTATGGGTAGTGTTGTAATGGTTATGGTTGGGTTGGTTATGGTAAATGAGTGTTTATGGTTATGGTTTGTGTGTGTGTTGTAATGGTTATGGTATGGTAATGTTTGTTTGGTGTTGGTTATGGTATGGTTGTTTGGTTATGGTAATGTTGTTTGGTTATGGTATGGGTAGTGTTAGGTTAGTGTGTGGTTATGTATGATTAGTGTTGTATGGTTATGGTATGGTATGGTTTACTTGTAATGGTTTATGGTTATGTTGTGGTCAGTGTGGTTCTGGTCATGATTTCTTTGGTTATTGCAATATTGTTTGGTTGTGATATCGGGGGTGTTTGGAATGCATGCATGTTAATTACCGTATGGCGCCAACCATGCCACATATCATAGGTCAGCTCTATGAAACACTGGTGATGTGGTGTTATCTAGCGGTTGCTATGGGTGGTGCTAGATTAAAGAGTGACTTTTATAACCAGCGGTCGATCAGTGTTTACTTTCGGAGCTCCATGATACCGACTGTGTCTTGGTTAACCCCTTGAGCTCCGTGTTTACTACTCAGGTATACGCTGCACTATGAAGCTAACAGGATACCGACTGTGTCTTGGTTAACCCCTTGAGCTCCGTGTTTACTACTCAGGTATACGCTGCACTATGAAGCTAACAGGGGTTGCTAGTCTAGACTCTGACATTCCACTGTGTCGAGAAGTATTCCTTCCCGGCGTTACTAACCACAGACTAACACCGCGGCAGGTCAGAGGTCGCAGTCCAGTCTGTATAGGGTTCATCAGAGAGAGGGTTCTTTATCCTGCAGCTTTCTGGTGAACTTGGCCGAACTTCACAGATATCCACATTTCCAAGCTGCGGCGTTCCCATGCAGACTGCCATGTGGTCAATAAATAACATGACGGATAAAAATAGCTGTGGGTTCCGCTGCGTGTGCGCACCTGAGGGTTTATCTAGAGTATTTAAGAGACTAGAGGAACCAGCCCGTCTGCATCACTGCACTAGTCACCATGGCGTACAGCTCTGTGGTCCTCCTCCTTCTGCTTCCTGCGATCTCCCTAGCCGAGGTCACCTCTTTCAAAGTGTGCCCCCAGTTCTTCGTGGGAGGAGTTACTCCAACAATCCTGCCGGACAATAATCGCTACCAGCAGATCTGTCAGTGTCTTCTGGACCAGAACAACAACCCGGAGTACTTCTACGCCACGCTCTACGACACCTTGTACAAGATCCCCGTCTACTCGGCCTACGAGTTCCGTCGCGCTGACTTGGAGAGGGTTGACCGCTGGTATGTGGAGCCACAGGTGAGAGAGCTCTTCATGTTCACCTCCTCTCTAAACCGGTGATATGTTAGATGTGTCCGTGGTCCACTCAGGACATTTGCATAGATACAATGCTTTCAATGTGCTTTGAAGAGACATATATATGTAAATGAACCTGTTCTGATTGGCTGCTCTGTATTGGGGGACCAGTGGAGCTAAACCTCTGTAGGCTGGACATGTGTAAACACAGTAGCAGGACATAGGGGTTCGGAATTTCCACCTCCCTCTGGAGGTCCGTCCTCTAACATAGCGTCGGTGGCCAGGGCAAGAGACTGAGCAAATGTGTCCTCCCTCCCCAGTTGATCACTTCCTTGCACCACAGGGGGCTCTCGTGTTCAGGCGTTTCTCCACCTCCTCCATGCCTGTCGTGCTGTAGATGCTTCTGCACCAGGCTAACTAGTCCGCTAGCAGATCCTGCTGGCTGGTCGTCAGGCTCCACTGAGGAGTCTCGTCGTGCTGCACTCCTCCTCAGCCAGGCTTGGTCTGGCAGGTCACCTGTAAGATCATGGTAGTGCCATTCCTCTCCAGACCTCTGGGGGGCACTATTATGGGCTGCTCATCCTTCTGACGTAAACACATACTCAACGGGGGGGGCGATGCTTGATGGCCTCTCCTGAGGCATAAACTAATTTGTGCGCCCTGTTCTCTAATGTTGTTATGGCGATACCAGCTGGAACTGAAAAAAAGAGCACACCTGTCAGTGGCCAGGGGACCCTAACCAACATCCCGTCAGCCAACCGGGGCCAGCGACAGGCTCTGAACACAGACTACGAAGGGTCCGGCTATGACAAGGGGCATCTTTTCCCCGTGTTCCACACCCACACCGAGAACATCATGCTGGCCACCTCCACCCTGACGAACGCCGCCCCTCAGGACCCCACCTTCAACCGCGGACAGTGGAGAATCTTTGAGGAGAACGTGGCGGGGCTGCTACAGCAGGACTGCAGCAGATCGTACATCGTCACCGGTGTGGTCCCTGGAAACAAGCAGATTGGGAACGGCGTCCGGGTGGCCGACTATTACTGGAGTGCCTTCTGCTGTTACATGAAAAGCGGCGGTATGCGCTCCGAGGGCTATCTGGGCCCGGATAACAACGGCCTAGTGCAGACCTACACTGTGTCCAACCTCGAGACCACTCTGAGTAACTACTACGGCACAAGGTTTAGCATCTTCCAGGGCACATGCTAATGCTAACAGCCATGAGCCAATGAGCCGCTACAGGGATGTACCAGTAATGATTACCAGAATAATTAATGGTCATGAGACACAATGAGCTGTAGAGCTGGGGGTGGGGCGTTCTTAGAGGTGCCCTGATATTAATCACACTATTACCAGTTTTGGCCCCAAACAGCCCAAATGCCCCAAACATCCCCAAACGCACCAAACAGCCCAAATGCCCCAAACGCACCAAATAGCCCAAATGCCCCAAACGGCCCCAAACAGCCCAAACGGCCCCAAACGCACCAAATAGCCCAAATGCCCCAAACGGCCCCAAACAGCCCAAACAGCCCAACGGCCCCAAACGGCCCCAAACAGCCCAAATGCCCAAAACGGCCCCAAACAGCCCAAATGCCCAAAACGGCCCCAAACAGCCCAAATGCCCCAAACGGCCCCAAACGGCCCCAAACGACACCAAACAGCCCAAATGCCCCAAACGCACCAAACAGCCCAAAAGGCCCAAATGCCCCAAACAGCACCCAACGGCCCCCAACACCCCAAATGGGCCAAACAGCACCAAACGGGCCCAAACAGCCCAAATGCCCCAAACAGGCCCAAATAGCACCAAGTGGCCCCAAACAGCCCAGGAGGTAGGGTGTTGGTTTTGTAAGTGGGAGGTTAATTAACATCCACCAGTCTAAGTTTAGCCGTCTCAAATGATTTAAAGTTTATTTGTTTTTCAGCATTTGAAAACATTTCCAGAGAAATTCGGAATAATGTTCTTAGAGGAATTACTTCTGCCTTCCCATTCCTGAACACTACTGAACCAGGCCTGAAGTGTTGGGGAAAGCACAGACAATGCTCAGGGCCTCCAGGGAGGTGGGATCATATCTGTGAAGTTAATAATAATAGTAATAATAATAATAATAATAGTAATAATAATACTTACATACATTACATAATAAGGAACCGACAGCGGAACCAACCAACCCCTATTCTGATGTCACTCCAGGCCTTCTGGAGGTTCTAGATACGCTGAGCTGCTTCATGTGTTAAAATGACTAAATCTATGAATAAAACCCGGAACGTCCTTTACCCAGCTGTACCTGTGTTTGTTTGATTGAGAACAGCCTGAAAATGTCTGTGTGAATGGTTATTAGCGTAGTGCTAACTATGCTAGTGCTACTGGAACCCCACAGCCTCCATGCTGCTCTGCCCCAGCCCTGCGTGGCCCCGCCCCTGAGCGCTACTCTGATATACCTGAGAAACCGGCATGTAAATTCACAGATCACTTCAAACACCAGGTGACCCCAGAACCAAACCCAGTGTGTGTGCAGAGTAGATGTGTGTGTGTGTGTGTGTGTGTGTGTGTAGTCAGTGTAGAATGTGTGTGTGTGTGTGTGTGTGTGTGTGTAGTGTGGTGTGGTGTGTAGTCTGTGTAGAGAGTGTGTGTGTGTGTGTGGATGGTGTGTGCAGTGTGTGTGTGCAGTGTGTGCAGTGTGGTGTGTAGTCTGTGTAGAGTGTGTGTGTGTGTGTGTATGTGGTGTGTAGTCTGTGTAGAGTGTGTGTGTGTGTGTGGATGGTGTGTGCAGTGTGGTGTGTGTGTAGTGTGTAGTCTGTGTAGAGTGTGTGTGTGTGTGGATGGTGTGTGCAGTGTGTGTGTGTGCAGTGTGGTGTGTAGTCTGTGTAGAGTGTGTGTGTGTGTGTGTGGTGTGTAGTGTGTAGTGTGTAGTGTGGTGTGTAGTCTGTGTAAGATTGTGTAGTGTGTGGTGTGTGTGGTGGTAAGTTGTGTGGTGTGTAGTCTCTGTCGTGTGTAGGTGTGTGTGTGTGTGTAGTGTGTGTGTCGTGTGTGTGTGTGTGTGTGTGTGGGTTGTGTAAAGTAGTGTGTGTGTGGTGTGTTGGTTGTAGTCGTTGTAGAGTGTTTGTGTTGGGTGGTGTGTGTAGTCTGTGTGTGTGTGTGTGTGTGTGTGTGTAGTGTGGTGTGTGTGTGTGGTGTGTAGTCTGTGTGTGTGTGTGTGTGTGTGTGTAGTGTGGTGTGTGTGTGTGTGTGTGTGTGTGTGTGGATGGTGTGTGCAGTGTAGTGTGTGTGTGTGTGGATGGTGTGTGTGTGTGTGTGTGTGTGTGTGTGTGTGTGTGTGTGTAGTGGTGTGTGTGTGTGTGGCGTGTTATGTGTGTTTGCGTGTGTGTGTGTGTGTGTGTATGTGTGTGGCAGGTCTGTGGTTGTGTGGGTGTGTAAGTCCTGTGGGTAAGTGTGTGTGTGTGTGTGTGGTGTGTAGTCTGTGTAGAGTGTGTGTGTGTGTGTGTGGTGTGTAGTCTGTGTAGAGTGTGTGTGTGTGTGTGTGTGTGTGTGTGTGTGTGTGTGTGTATGGTGTGTGCGTGTGTGTGTGTGTGTGTGTGTATGGTGTGTGCAGTCTGTGTGTGTGTGGTGTGTAGTCTGTGTAGAGTGTGTGTGTGTGTGTGTGGTGTGTAGTCTGTGTAGAGTGTGTGTGTGTGTGTGGGGTGGTGGGGGGTGTGGTGTGGTAGGCCTGTGTAGAGTGGTGGTGTGTGCAGTGTTGTTGTGTGTATGTGTGTGCGTGTGCAGGTGTGTGTGTGGATGGATGTGGTGAGGCGTGGTGTGTGTGTGCAGTGTGGTGTGTACCCACATACTGACCGGTGTTGCTCCACTGCTGGTGTCGTCAAACACCCGGACCAGTGCCGCAGATCCTCTTCCACAGCCAACCGCCGAGGCAGGACCGGCTGGCAGGCACTAAGACCCAGAGACGTAGGTACAGTGTGGATGACCACCAGTTCTCAAACTTCATTAGTGATTAGTCTTCCTCTTCTTCCTCATCCTCTTCCTCCACATCTTCCTCTTCTTCCTCATCCTCTTCCTCCACATCTTCCTCTTCTTCCTCATCCTCTTCCTCTTCTTCCTCATCCTCTTCCTCTACATCTTCCTCCTCTTCCTCATCCTCTTTCTCTTCCGTTTCTTGGTTCTTCTTGCTCTGCCAGGTATTTGTCTGCTGACTCCTCCCACAGTTCTGTTCCTACTTTGGAATGTTTTGTCTGATCGGGAATGATGTGCGGTTTTCATACAGCTATAGTTTAGTTATGAATGATTGGGGGGCGAACGTTTAAACACCCCTTAGACCCCTCAGGGCCCCTCCGACTCCGTCAGGCTCCCTCCGACTCTCCCAGACTCCCCCACTGACCCTCTCAGACTCTCTATAATCCTCCCAAATCCCCTCAGTCTTCCTCTGACCCTCTCAGACTCCTTCACAGTCCTTCACTGGTCCCTCAGTCTCCTTCAGACCCCCTCCGACCCTCTCAGACTCCCTCTGACCCTCTCAGACTCCTTCACAGTCCTTCACTGACCTGCTCAGTCTCCTTAAGACCCCCTTAGACCCACTCTGATCCTCCCAGACTCTCTATAATCCTCCCAAATCCCCTCAGTCTGACCCTCTCAGACTCCTTCACAGTCCTTCACTGGTCCCTCAGTCTCCTTCAGACCCACTCTGACCCTTTCAGACTCTTTTACAGCCCTTCACTAACCCGCTCAGTCTCCTTCAGGGTCCTTCAGACGCCCAAAAAGACCCTCTCAGACTCCCTCTGACCCTCTCAGACCCCCTTGTGACCCTCTTAGACCCTTTCACAGCCCTTCAGACTCCCTCTGACCCTCTTAGACCCCGTCTGAACCTCTCAGACTCCCTCTGACCCTCTCAGACTCCCTCTGTCCTCCCAGACTCCTCTGAGGACTCACATCTGACCCTTCTCAGAACTCCTTTACCAGTCCTGTCAAAAACCGAACAGTCTCCTCAAGACCCCCTCTGATCCTCCCAGACTCCCTGAGACCACCTCTGACCCTCTCAGACCCCCTCTGACCCTCTCAGACTCCCTCTGACCCTCTCAGACTCCCTCTGACCCTCTCAGACCCCGTCTGAACCTCTCAGACTCCATCTGACCTTCTCAGACCCCGTCTGACCCATTCATTCCCCTCAATTGACCCTCCTCAGACTCCCAAACTCTGACCTTTCACTCAACCTCAGACCTTCCACGCCCCTCTGGACCCTCTCAGACCCCATCTGACCCTTTCAGACCTCATCTGACCCTCTCAGACCTCACATGACCCGCTCAGACCCCCTATGACCCTCTTAGACCCTTTCACAGCCCTTCAGACTCCCTCTGACCCTCTCAGACCCCCTCTGACCCTCTCAGACTCCCTCTGACCCTCTCAGACTCCCTCTGAACCTCTCAGACTCCATCTGACCTTCTCAGACCCCGTCTGAACCTCTCAGACCCCCTCTGACCCTCTCAGACTCCCTCTGACCCTCTCAGACTCCCTCTGACCCTCTCAGACCCCCTCTGACCCTCTCAGACTCCCTCTGACCCTCTCAGACTCCCTCTGACCCTCTCAGACTCCCTCTGACCTTCTCAGACCCCCTCTGACCCTCTCAGACCCCCTCTGACCTTCTCAGACCCCCTCTGACCTTCTCAGACTCCCTCTGACCCTCTCAGACTCCCTCTGACCCTCTCAGACCCCCTCTGACCCTCTCAGACCCCCTCTGACCCTCTCAGACTCCCTCTGACCCTCTCAGACTCCCTCTGACCCTCTCAGACTCCCTCTGACCCTCTCAGACTCCCTCTGACCTTCTCAGACCCCCTCTGACCTTCTCAGACCCCCTCTGACCCTCTCAGACCCCCTCTGACCCTCTTAGACCCCGTCTGACCCTCTCAGACTCCCTCTGACCTTCTCAGACTCCCTCTGACCCTCTCAGACTCCCTCTGACCCTATCAGACTCCCTCTGACCTTCTCAGACTCCCTCTGACCATCTCAGACTCCCTCTGACCCTATCAGACTCCCTCTGACCCTCTCAGACCCCCTCTGACCCTCTCAGACTCCCTCTGACCCTCTCAGACTCCCTCTGACCCTATCAGACTCCCTCTGACCTTCTCAGACTCCCTCTGACCCTCTCAGACTCCCTCTGACCCTATCAGACTCCCTCTGACCCTATCAGACTCCCTCTGACCTTCTCAGACTCCCTCTGACCTTCTCAGACTCCCTCTGAGCCTCTTAGACCCTTTTACAGCCCCTCAGACCCCCTTTGGCTACTGCAGACCCCCTCAGGCCCCTGTAGACCCCTTCTGGGAAAGGGTGAACCCCTACCTATGCTGTCTGTTCTGATCTGAGTAAAGACAGAGTGGTTGATGATTGTATTGAGAGACTGAACCAGCCTGGGTGTAACTTTAGCCTCTAGATTAGCCGTTATTAGCCTCAGTGGCCACGCCCTCTCTCTCACACAGGGAAATGAAGACCGCGGGTCTGTTGTTGTTGTTGTTGTTGTTGTTTTGTTGGTTTATTGTTCTTCTCTTTTCCAGCATTTAACAAAACAGTCAGACTACAGTTGGACATTCTCTTTTCCCAATCCGTGCTGCATTAAGACATTCTAGTTGGGATAGACTCCTTTCCTGGTCTAGTGGGGCCAGATATGCTCTCGTACCCGGACAGCCGTGAGAGGGTATGGGTATAGAGCTGGTGGGAACGTAGAGGGTTAACTTGTAAACCAGCCTGAAGCTCTGAGACCCTCTCAACTGAGCTTAAAGCAGGAGGCACTGGTGAACCTCTGACCCCACGAGACCAGCTGCCTGTATAACCAGCAGAACAGATCAAATACAGAAATCTGATTCCCTCACACACAAACACAAACACACGGACGCCCACACACAGCAAACCAACACGGAGCTCTGACACCGGTAAAGCCGCCCGGCGGGTCACCCTCTATTCCTCTACCACGACCCAACAGCAGGCAGCAGTGTGAGAGTTCGAGCTTGGACCATAGAACGATGACAGTCACATGTTAGTCCATATTAGTCAAGTCTCCAGTAATGGGTTTCAGTCTGAGTCAGATCTGAGTTGGGTCTCCAGTAATGGGTTTCAGTCTGAGTCAGATCTGAGTTGGGTCTCCAGTAATGGGTTTCAGTCTGAGTCAGATCTGAGTTGGGTCTCCAGTAATGGGTTTCAGTCCGAGTCGGGTCTCCAGTAACAGGGGTTTGAGTCGGGTCTCCACGTTTGAGTCTGAGTCGGGTCTTCAGTAACAGGGGTTTGGGTTTGAGTCCGAGTCGGGTCTCCAGTAACAGGAGTTTGTGTCGGGTCTCCACGTTTGAGTCTGAGTCGGGTCTCCAGTAACAGGAGTTTGGGTTTGAGTCTGAGTCGGGTCTCCAGGTTTGAGTCTGAGTTAGGTCTCCAGTAACAGGGGTTTGGGTTTGAGTCCGAGTCAGGTCTCCAGTAACAGGGGTTTGAGTCGAGTCTCCACGTTTGAGTCTGAGTCGGGTCTCCAGTAACAGGGGTTTGAGACTGAGTCAGGCCTCCAGGTTGAGTCCGAGTCGAAGGTGCAGTAACAGGGGTTTGGGTTTGAGTCAGAGTCAGGTCTCCAGTAATGGGGATTTGGGTTTGAGTCCGACTCGGGTCTCCAGTAACGGGGGTTTTAAGATCAGAGCTTTAGATTAACCAGAGATCAGATTTCAGATTAACCAGAGATCAGACCTTTAGAAAAACCAGAGATCAGACTTCAGATTAACCAAAGATCAGATTTCGGATTAACCAGAGATCAGAGCTTTAAATAAACCAGAGATCACACTTTAGATTAAGCAGAGATCAGACTTCAGACTAACCAGAGATCAGACTTCAGACTAACCAGAGATCAGAGCTTTAGATAAACCAGAGATCAGAGCTTCAGATAAACCAGAGATCTGACTTTAGATTAACCAGAGATCAGACTTTAGATTAAGCAGAGATCAGACTTTAGATTAAGCAGAGATCAGACTTTAGAATAACCAAAGATCAGACTTTAGATAAACCAGAGATCAGACTTTAGATAAACCAGAGATCAGACTTCAGAATAACCAGAGATCAGACTTTAGATTAACCAGAGATCAGACTTCAGAATAACCAGAGATCAGAGGCAAAACAAACTCAAAAGGCTGCTTGATTCTGGGTATAGCACATATGCTAACTAGCTAGCATAACAGCTAATCCAGCTGGAGCCAGTAACGAATTCAGACTGGCTGACGTATTCAGGTAGATTAGCTATTGCTAAGCTAGTATGCTCGCTATCCAAACACGCTAGCCAGCTGTCTCGATTGGTTTTGCCTCTTTACGCTGAGGTCTGAATGCTGTGCTTCGCTCTCTCCATCAGACTGAGAACTCTCCTGTAATGATCGTTATTAGAACCCACATTAGAACCGAGTTACAGTAATGAACCAAGACGGTAGAGTAACCATCAGTTGCCCACGTTTTTTCTGTCGGGCTGATATGAGTCTGAGTCTGAGTCTGAGTCTGAGTCTGAGTCAGGTCAGTTGTAAAGAGATCAGTCAGGTAAAGCTCTAGAAGCTTCCAGGGGGGTTCAGTGGTGGCCGGGCTGGCTGCTGCCTACAGAAGGTTAGGAAGCTCATGGTAAGAAGTCGTGATGACCGTCTGGACACTACATCTGAAGTTGACCTTTGATGTCTGGCCAGCACTGGCCAACAAGTGATCCCTGAGATGATGGAAGGCGTGGTTTACTCATCAGTATCATCATTGTTGACATCGTAATCACCGTCTTAGTCACTGTCATTATCGCCATCATCATCTTTGTTGTCATCATCGTTATTGTCCCGATTGATGGCAAGAGTTTACTCATCGTCATCGTCGTCGTCATCGCCATCATCATCATC
>JAMWET010007654.1:30000-55000 GCA_024036415.1 Prochilodus magdalenae | reverse complement strand
ACCCATTCAAAACCCATATCTAGAACATGTGATGAAATTGTGTGTTTCCGGTATTTTGACCGAACCAGGTAATTACAGAAGACACCATGTGACTGGTTTATCACAGTAAGACTGATCTTCTATAGAACCGATTCTGACCTTAGAACCGATCCCTCACCACTTTCCTTCCTCACCTGATATTCCGGGTCAGGGACCTAAAACCTCAAGTTTAGGTTCTAGCTAATGGATCTAGGTTAGGGATCTGGTGTATGGTCAGGCTCTCACCAGAGGGAAATCGTCTGGGTCGATCCAGATGATGCTTAGCTCAGGGTTCTCTGTGTTCTCGCGGGCCACCTCCTTCAGGATCTCCAGGAACTCGAAGCCATCTACCCAGTTCAGAGAGAACAGGAGAACGTTAAGAACCTAGCGCGGCGCTAACAGACCAGCCCACGCGGCCGTGAGCTCACTGTTCCGGAATACCGATGGCGTGTTCTCCGTACCGGGGTCAGTCTCCTCAGCGAAGGCCACGATGTGCTGCCCGTTGATGTCATCCTCCTAGAACCAGAGGAGAACAGGTTCCAGTGATCCACAGTAACTCATACTCCTATTGGAAGATCCAGCTCCGATAGAGGAGCAGGGGTCCAACCTACCCAGGTCTCGTACATGCTGTGGGGCTCCAGCTTCCTCAGGGTCGGTCTGAAACAGAACGGACACGGCATCAGACACGGCATCAGACACGGCATCAGACACGCCTCTGATCTTACAGCATGGGCTAATGTACCGGACACGGGTAAGGACACAATCGGTCTGATAAGGAATGGTCTGATTAGGAATGGTCTGATTGGGAATGGTCTGATCAGGAATGGTCTGATTAGGAATGGTCTGATCAGGGATGGTCTGAATGGTCTGATTAGGAATTGTCTGATAAGGAATTGTCTGAATGGTCTGATAAGGAATAGTCTGAATGATCTGCTTAGGAATGGTCTGCTTAGGAATGGTCCACTTAGGAATGGTCTGATTAGGAATGGTCTGATGAGGAATAGTCTGATTAGGAAAGGTCTGATGAGGAATGGTCTAATCAGGAATGGTCTGATCAGAAATGGTTTGATTAGGAATGGTCTGATCAGGAATGGTCTGAATGGCCTGATGAGGAATGGTCTGATCAGGAATGGTCTGATCAGGAATAGTCTGATTAGGAATGGTCTGATCAGAAATGGTTTGATTAGGAATGGTCTGATCAGGAATGGTCTGATTGGGAATTGTCTGATAAGGAATGATTTGATTAGAAAAGGTCTGATGAATGGTTTGATAAGGAATGGTCTGATCAGGAATGGTCTGATCAGGAATGGTCCAATTAGGAATGTTTGATCAGGAATGGTCTGAATGGTCTGATAAGGAATGGTCTGAATGGTCTGATTAGGAATGGTCTGATTAGGAATGGTCTGATTAGGAAGGGTCTGATTTGGAAGGGTCTGATTAGGAATGGTCTGATTAGGAATGGTCTGATTTGGAAGGGTCTGATTAGGAATGGTCTGATTAGGAATGGTCTGATTAGGAATGGTCTGATTAGGAATGGTCTGATTAGGAATGGTCTGATTTGGAAGGGTCTGATTAGGAATGGTCTGATTTGGAAGGGTCTGATTAGGAATGGTGTGCTTGTATACAGCTTTTTAGTATGTTCAGTTTTTCCCATTAAAATTGAATTTAAGTACACGCCCAGCTTTCTAGTGATAACGAGAACCTGGTGTGCAGATTGTGGGCGGAGCTAAGCTCCATTAAAGATGCTAACGTTAGACAGTTCTGGTTCGAGTTTGAGGGAACGTCTCCTGCGGGGTCTTCACTGAGCGAGAGAACCCCACACTCCCTCCTTGCCTCCACAGCAGGTGCAGCCTGAACACACCTCTCGTGTTCCTCGATGTAGTCGACCAGTTCGGCCTCCGTGTACGGTTTTCCCGGGATGGGGACGGGGTCTTCCATGAAGGGCTCGTAGAAGTCCACCTCGTTCAGGTCCAGCTTCAGCTTCTCGGCGATCTGTGGAGACGCAGAGGGACAGTGAAGGATCCCTGCCAGAGCCCCAGGCGGGGATTAGGTCCAGGTGAGTGTGACGACTGATCCCTGTACCTGAGATATGTCATAATAAACAGGACACCAGACCACCGGACAAGGAACCAGCCCCCTGTGGGTTTAAGGTGGTAGGACCTTCAGGCTCCTGCAGGGGGCGCTGCACAGGGACGGTGGAGCTACTGTTAATCCCTGTGGGGTGTGAGTGACGGGATCCATAGATTGGGAGGAGGTGCTACAGTGCAGGGAATGTCTCGTTCCATGTGTGGAAAACGGCTCCAGAGCAGATGTTAATGATTGGCTAAAAGGAGGGACTGCATGTGGGCGTGGCCAAAGACCACAACAATAGTGAAGGAAGTTACGCTGAATCTGCAGGTGGGTGGAAGCGTACGAGAAGGAATCGTACATTCATACGGGTCTACCAGCAGTGGATACAATCCCAGCCTACAGGGAATTCTCCTCGGAGCTGTGCCAGGGAAGACCACCACATCTGGACCACCTGACCGGTTCTCTGATGTAGGAGTGTCTGAACACTGATGCATCTACATCCAGAACCTCCTCCAGTACATACCCAATCCAGTCCCAGCTGTTACTGGTGACGGTGGAGGGGTTGGTATGTACGAATCAGTCACAGGGGGCTCAGTTCCTGTCCGGTGGGCTTACACTGGAGTACACTGAAGCTCTGAGGGAGCAGTCATATGTCTGTGTGATGTGGTACTAGACGTACGGTTCTCCGTATGTGTTTGAGAACGTTAAGGTATGTCTGAAGTGGGTCACTGTACTGTTTACACCACGTCTAGATCGGAAGCTCCGCGGTGGACTTTGCCTACTTTGGGATCGAAGGTGGCGAAGAACTTGACGAAGGGGTGGAACTCCTCAGCGGCGTCGTCGTACTCGATGAAGTCTGGGAGAGACGGAGAACGTGGAGCAGGTCAGTGTCAGTACCGACTGGGCCAGACAGCACGGCGCACGCCATCGCTGAGCAGTACTTACGGCGGGACCTCTCGCTCTTAAAGTATCCCACCAGCTTGGTGTCCTCGTCCAGGTTATAGAAGCCTTTCAGCTCCCGGTCGTTATCGATGATCTCCACCGGATCCTCGATCACCTGAGGAGAGGGAGATCGACAGGTCCTCAGTGATCACTGAACCAGGCTGGGCTGATTCAGCCATGTGGGTTTATGGTACCGGGCCCTGTGAGGTCAGCACACTGTGGGACCAGTTCAATGGTCACGGGAACCGTATGTAGCATATCCAGTGAGATGACTGATGAATGAATTCAGTCACCGCAAAGAAAACGCTAATCTCCAAAATGCTAACTTCACAGGAGAACCCAAAAACATGCTTTAGCGCTAACGCTAGTCAGTGGAACCCGAATCTGTACCAGGTAATACTTCAGATGATGCTAAAACTGAAAATGAGAGGACTGGGGTATGGTTCTGTTGGTTCTGTTGGTTCTGTTGCATCATTCATGTCCTGAATATTTTCTGAGAGTTTTAATATTATGGGCTATACAGATTAGACTGGCTGATGATGTGGTCAGGTGACAGGGAATCTGATTTATGTATTTAAGCAGCTTCAGTGCAACTGGGTTCTGGGTTCTTGAAGACGTTCTCCAGGCACTATAAACTCCCACTCAGGTTTAGAAGCTGTGAAATATCAAGGCCAGCCGTTAGCATGCGAGCTGTAGCATCTTATACTCAGCAGGAACCATAACCCTCTACTTCCTACTCAGCTTCCTGGTAGAGCAGATGCTGAGTCATTATCTCATAATGAAGACTTAGCGCCCTCTAGTGGAGGTTTTAAGCCTAACACACCCCTGCCGATTGGTAGAGATGTCACAACCTGAACCTGATTGTGACATCTCTACCAAACGGCGCCATGTCTTTTAACTGGTACGCCTGTACTGCTCTTATCCGTAGAGGAAGGTGGGCTTATTGATCCAGCAAATTATAGAGCAGAGGTTTTAATAGACTGAGTGATACAACTTTATCCAACACAAATTAGATTCGCATGGGTCCGATCATTTTCCAAATACGTGCACTACCAAACGGTCCAATTGTTTCTTTATGCTAAAGCAGTCTATGCTAAGCTAACGTACTCTCTGGAGCTGCTCCAGGTCAGTAGCTACAGGCTTTGATAAACGTTCCAGGCGCTAATGAGCCAGTTCAGCTGGTAGTCAGCGGCTTGGTGTCATCAGAACCTCGCTGCATGGTTCTCAGACGGATGTGAGTGCTGGGATGTGTGCGGATAGCTGAGAGCCGGATCAGCTGGACTCACGTCGTAGAGGAACTCCACCAGGGTGTCTGCAGCCAGCTGTCCGTCGTACTCGATGATCTCGTCGTCGGCAAAGATGTAGATGCTGTCGAGCTCCTCCAGACCTGCCCAAAGCAGAGCACACAGGGTCAGCGACTCCTGACACCACCCATGCGGTTTCCTGCTCCTGGAGAACCGTCAGGGTGATCAGGGTTCTGGTTTAACACACAGCGAGTTTATGGCTGTGACCTGTGAAGTGTCTGTGTAGTAGAACCCCGGGGCTACTGAGTATCGTACCTGAGCACCCCCCGGGGAATCTCCAGGAGGCAATGGTTCCTCAGATGAGGACACTACAGTACAGGTGTTTAGGAGGTTCTTGATCCGGGTTCTAAGTGTGTTCTCCTAACTCCTCAGGTCTACATTGTCCAGTAAATGGCGTATGGCGTGGTATAAACTCTGGTCTGTTCAGAACAACGTTCTAAAGACATTCTCTATTATCCAGAACATCTGAGATATACTCTGTGCTGAGTGGACCTCAAGTAGCTTCTAGAACTGTGAGAACTCTCCAGATTAGTTTACAGAACTTTCTAGAACTTTGGAGAGTTGTCTAGACCTGTCTGGGACGGTCCAGTAGTGTACAGAGCAGTATAGGTCCAGGTGTGTTAAGGTGTGTCAGGTGGTGCTCCAGCTGAGTGAGGAGTGGGTGTGGATACAGAGCTACAGGTGGTGTAGAGGCTGCAGCGTCCGGCGGACGCGCCCTGCTCCGTCTGTGTCCAGTTTATCTAGACCACAGTGGAACAGTACTCCGGGTAAGGGTCTGCTGAGACGGGCGAGGCCTACCAGGACAAACCAGGGGCCCTCATTCCAGGTGTGAGCCCTGCAGGAGGTGAGGAGGAGGAGCGGTGCTCGGTTCTGTAGAGTTTAAAATCTGCCTCAGTGTTCTATGTTCTAGATAGTTCTATATTTCCTTTGACTATATTTGTTTATATATCATATTTCCTGCACTGTGTTCATGTGCTACACGTTACTGAACACGTACAACACTGAACGTTTGTCTTGCTCCGTATGAGAGATGCTAACGCATAGCTTCCTAGCTGGCCCTGAGTGCCTGAGGCAGCCAGATCCCATCTATACGAGTCACTGACTCCAGCTCCATACAGCTGCGGTTCCATGGCTCCCCCACCAGAGGGCGGTGTTCTGTTTTCGGTTGAGCTCAGGTGGAACAGCGTGTCCTACAGACCTGGCACATGCCCAGGCGGAGAAGAGTGATTCCTTTAATCTGGACCGTGTGTGTTTGTCCGCGCCCCGAGGGGAGGCAGTGATGGAGACGGCGCTCCGGAGCCCAGTATGAGCTTATTGTGTTGGGGTTCAGAGATTGCAGTGTGTGAGGTCGTTACCTAGTTTCTTGGCAACAGCAGCATCTTTCTTCTCATCCACCAGACCGAATCCGATGTCCTCATCATCGAGATCGTCGAGCACCTGGGCGGCGAGCTGCGCGAGAGGGGAGGAGGCATCAGTGCGGCGTTCGCACGTGTGCGGACAGCTCTGATAGTCACCTGTGTGCAGCAGGTTAAGCGTCCTGGTGCGTGTGAGCGTTCTACTATAGGAAGCTTAGCATCGTACAGCCGCTAACGCTGAGGGCCCCCTGCTGGAGAGCGGCCCCGCCGAGCACCGCACGCCACCAGGTGCGGTTCCCACATGCTGTAAGCCAGAGAAGCAACACAGAGACGAGCTGCAGGTGCTAATCCCGTGAGGGAGGTCTGAGCTGCTGACGGACAGCTGCCCCAACCAATGAGCCGCTCGGATGGACAATTTCGGAACATCTGTACATGGACGCCCAATCCCCCCACCGACCGTGCGGCCACCGTAGGACCCTCCTCCGATTTACCCCATGTTTGTTTCGGTGATGACTCTTTCCCAACACCACCCCACCTCACCCCTCCACCCCACCACACCCTCCTGGCTGATGAGTAATCGCAGTGTGTATCAAGGCTGCTGCACATCAGGATCGTTCAAAACCAGCCATGCTCTCCATTCACCGTGGCCAGGGAAGCACAGTCAGCTTTCCACTCACCCCAGACGTAGTCCATCAACCGGGACAGCAATGTGGAGCATTTCTAGTGTTAGCTAAACGATCAGCTGAGGGTGAGGAAGTAACAGTTCTGACGGTTGTACTGTGAATCAGAGAGATCTACTGGGGTTAGCATGCTAATCAGCTAGCCCTGTCCCGTCCTGTCTGTAGTACCACTGTGTACCTGAGGAGGCGATAGTGAGTCACTGTAATGCTGTAGGAGGGGAATCAGTCCATCATGAAAGGATGGAGAAGTAGCTCTGCTGCCCTGACGGAGTATCCTAACCTCCATCTATCGTGGTGAAGGAGCCCTGCCCGCTCTCGACTAGAAACCACGTTCAGCAGCAAACAGAAGGAGTGATGTGAACAGCAGCAGAGGAGGAGCTGCTCTCCACCGCGGGAGACGTACGGAGGGACGAGGGAGGAGGTGTTTATAGTGAGATATCGCCCCCTTATGTTTGGAGTATGAACTCCACAGTGTTTGGCATTGCCAGTGTACTTATTGAGCTTAGCTGGAGGCTAACGCTGCTAACGCTAGAAGTCAATAGTCACCCAAAGCTCATCTCTACGTACATCTCCAAAACGTCATCCTGCGGCAGACGTAGCGATGCCCTCTACCAACCGACGGTGCCCTGATAGACCCACCACTTCCTGTACATGCGTCTGCAGCACCAGGCAGCCCAAACTAAGAGGTGCTGAAGTTCCAGCATGCGACACAACAGGCAACCGGATCAACAGGTCCACAGCACCTTCATGAAGGCCTGGAGGGGGGTGCGTGTTGATGAACGATTTGGGTGACCATTGACTTCTACTGTTAGAAGCTCCATAGCTCCTGGCTGATTGGCAGCTGATCTGTGGTCAGTGGAAAACGATGCAGTGTTGGTTCTGCTGAAGGTGCAGTAACGCTGTATGTACCTTCAAGGACTAAGAGGCACCTGGGCCTCTACAGTACCCCATCCCAAACTAGAACTAGAGCTCGGTTCCAAGGTCAGCGGTTGGCTGGATGGATGCACAGAAGGCTGGACGGAGGTTAGGTGGAGGCGTGGAGGGGTTAGTAGAGCTGTACTGCAGGTGTAGGAGCATACACAGAAGGCAGCAGAGGTTCGGCACAGTCCTTCAGCGAGCGCCGTGCTCTGGAGGTGCACAAGCCACATCCAAAAAATCTACAATAGCATCGCTCTCTGTGCCCTTCCTCTTTCACGGCTACGCAATGTCAGGAGATACCTCACGAGCCGAAAGCAGTCCAAACAAACCAATCCTAGACAGAGAGAGAGGAAGGATGCCATTCAGATTTTTCTGATCAGGCTTTAGGGATTCGCCAACAAAGACTGGGAGAGGAAAAAGAGGAGGAAGCTGGGAGGAGGAAGAGAGGAAGAGGGAGCAGGTGGAGGGCCTGGACATACCTGGTAGGTCAGGGCGGCGGGACTGGTTAGCAACTGCAGAGAGAAGTCAGGGGACGCTTTAGAGTTGGTCAACGACAGATCACACAGTCATGCAACCCACAACCAACAGCAGCCACCCAGGACGGTCAGAGCAACCAGCGGTGCACCCACACCGGCGGTCCACCAGCGCTCCACCAGCGGTCCACCAGCGCTCCACCGGCGGTCCACCAGCAGTCCACCAGCGCTCCACCGGCGGTCCACCAGCAGTCCACCAGCGCTCCACCGGCGGTCCACCAGCGGTCCACCAGCGGTCCACCAGCGCTCCACCAGCGGTCCACCAGCGGTCACCACAATGCAGCAAGACCAGGCAGAACCACTTCAACGAAGCCACACACGGAGCGACTCCACCGGACAGCAGGTCCACTCGGGACCCAGTGCCTCGGTCATTCCAGATTCCAGAAAAGGAACTGGTCACAGTGGTGGTGAACGGAACCAGACGTCCGGAAAACCGCTGCTCAGTTATACACGCTCATACCCACCCCCTCACATCTCCACCCACTGTCCACTCCATCAGCTCCACTGACCGTACAGGACACTCTGTAGGTGATCTGTCTTTGGGTTCTAGATATCATGGCCTCTGGTTCCTATCACCACCATTACAGTGACCTGTGAATCAGTAGGTTCCTCTACACCAGAGTTACCCAGTCCCAGTCCTGAAGGTCCTCCAGCCTACAGGGTTCACCTGCAACCACCATTTACCACACCTGGTCCAGGTGACGAAGCGCTCCAGGGCCATCGGAGTACTAGATATGCTGAATCTGAACTCCTCAGGGTGGAGGATCTCCAGGAACAGGACTGAGCGCGGGGCTCTACACCATTTTGGAAAACCACCACCATTCCCATCTCTGACATCCAGTCACTCTGTAAAGCCAGCGGGCCTCGTTCACCAACGTCCTGAAGACCCCTTCCACAGGCGTCAGGGGGACGTTCCCCTGTCTCGGGTGTGTTCTGCGCAGGGGTGGAACCGTTCTGCAGTGTAGGCTCGGTTTGGATCTTTCCCGAGAGCGTGTTTAAGGAAGCGCTGTTGGTGAACGAGGCCCGGCGTTCCTGAGTGACCGCAGTAACACACGTCCATTCCATGAGTCTGGAACGTGGCGCAGCCGGTGCCGCCGTGTTCAGGAGGTGCATGCAGGGTTGATGCCGGGAGAGACCAGCAAGCTGAGATGACCGTTCCTCTAAACGCCTCCTTCAACCACACACAGTCCAGCGTACCCGCAGGGCGGTACAGCGCCCCCCGCAGACCCTGCTCTGCCCAGCCTCGTGCGTACCCCGGAACACCGAGGCCTGTACCGCGATCTCTCTGTAGCACGTTACGAGAACATCACAGCGTTCGGCTGAGCTGTGGCCCCCGTCTGCGCTCAGGCCGGGGGAAGCTCGGCGCTAGCACCCCTACCGCGCTCACACGCCGCTCGTGTGAATCCGAGGCCGGGCTCCAGTCTGTGGAGTGGGAGCTGGGGTCCTGCAGTGCGTCCCACTAAAACCAGTCAGCTGTGATAACGAGACACCTGCCGTCTGCAGCGCTGCATCCTAGGAGCGACGTCACATGACCTTGGTAAACCAATGAAATGCCGGGCATGCTGAAAAGAGGACTACGGTACTGCACCGGATTCATTTCCACCCTCTAGCCGCTATGCTAGCAAGCTAGCGTCATAGCTAACCTGGTTGGAGTTTGAGCATATTGCATGGGGACCGTGATCTGTAGCTTTTAGCTGGATTAGCCGATAGCGCTAATGCTAGTGCTAATTGGGATGCCTGGTATCCAAACTGCATGCTAGCCAACCACCTCAGGCAGGGTAGTAGACGGGGCGGATGGGGTGTGCCATCATTCCCACCGGGCGGGTAGTACCGACCAGATACAGGGAACACACACTCACACTCACACACACACACACTACACACACACGCAGACTACACACACACACACACACACACACACACACACTGACCCACACACACACACCGACCCACACACACACACAGACCCACACACACACACCGACCCACACACACACACAGACCCACACACTCACACACAGAACCACACACACGCAGACTACACACACACACACAGACCCACACACACAGACCCACACACACACACACACCAACACACACACAGACCCACACACACACACACACCAACACACACACAGACCCTCACACACTCACACACAGAACCACAGACCCACACACACACACACACACACTCACACACACACAGACTACACACACACACACACACACCGACCCACACTCACACGCAGACTACACACACACACACAGACCCACACACACAGACCCACACACACACACACAGACCCCCCCACACACACACACACACACACACACACCGACCCACACACACACACACACACAGAACCACACACACGCAGACTACACACACACACACAGACCCACACACAGAGACCCAGACCCCCCCCACACACACACACACACCAACACACACACAGACCCTCACATACTCACACACAGAACCACAGACCCTCACACACAGAACCACAGACCCCCACACACACACACACACACTCACACACAGAACCACAGACCCACACACACACACACAGACCCCCCCCCCACACACACACACACAGACCCTCACACACACACCAACACACACAGACCCACACACACACCAACACACACAGACCCACACACACACACACACACCCACACACACACCAACACACACACAGACCCTCACACACACACACCAACACACACAGACCCACACACACACACACAGAACCACAGACCCACTCACACACACACAGACCCACACACACACACACCAACACACATACACACTACACACACACACACACTACACACACACACACACTCATGCACGTATACACACACACTACCCTCACACACACACACACACACCAACACACACAGACCCACACACACACACACACCAACACACACATATCCACACACTCACACACACACACCAACACACACACACTACACACTTGCCTAAGCGCACTTCTGTCCTACCCTGACAGTCAGGGGACCAAACCATTGACCTTTCGGTCTGGGTCTGGGTCATGCTCACTGTGCGGGGACAGTGTGGGGACGGTCTCGGTACCTGGCTGTGGGGGAAGTTTGGGTCTGGTTAGTCATCAGAGGACAGCAGGTTGTTGGAGTGGAGTTGGGTTTGGTGGGTTACTGTGTGAGGAACATGACAGATGACATGACTCAGACATGAGCAACAGCCGGCCTTCAGCGTGCCCGGGAGAAAAACACGGAGCGTCTGTTCCAGGAGCCGGGAATACGGAGCTCGTCTGTCTAATCCCATAACAACGCTGTGCGGTCACTCGCTGTGCGGTCACTCGCTGTGCGGTCACTCGCTGTCCGGTCACTCGCTGTCTGGTCACTCGCTGTCCGGTCACTCGCTGTCCGGGCACTCGCTATTCAGTCACTCGCTGTCCGGTCACTCGCTGTCCGGTCACTCGCTGTCCAGTCACTCGCTGTCCTATCACTCGCTGTCCAGTCACTCGCTGTCCGGCCACTCGCTGTCCTGTTACTCGCTGTGTGGTCACTCGCTGTCCTGTTACTCGCTGTGTGGTCACTCGCTGTCCTGTTACTCGCTGTGTGGTCACTCGCTGTCCGGTCACTCGCTGTTCAGTCATTCGCTGTCCGGTCACTCGCTGTCCGGTCACTCGCTGTCCGGGCACTCGCTATTCAGTCACTCGCTGTTCGGTCACTCGCTGTCCTATCACTCGCTGTCCAGTCACTCGCTGTCCGGCCACTCGCTGTCCTGTCACTCGCTGTCCAGTCACTCGCTGTCCGGTCACTCGCTGTCCAGTCACTCGCTGTCCGGTCACTCGCTGTCCAGTCACTCGCTGTCCGGTCACTCGCTGTTCAGTCACTCGCTGTCCAGTCACTCGCTGTCCGGTCACTCGCTGTCACTCGCTGTCTGGTCACTCGCTGTCTGGTCACTCGCTGTCTGGTCACTCGCTGTCACTCACTGTCCGGTCACTCGCTGTCCGGCCACTCGCTGTTCGGTCACTCGCTGTCCGGTCACTCGCTGTCCGGTCACTTGCTGTTCAGTCACTCGCTGTCACTCGCTGTCTGGTCACTCGCTGTCACTCACTGTCCGGTCACTCGCTGTGCGGTCACTCGCTGTTCAGTAACTCGCTGTGTGGTCACTCGCTGTACGGCCACTCGCTGTCCGGCCACTCGCTGTCCGGTCACTCGCTGTCCAGTCACTCGCTGTTGGGTCACTCGCTGTGCGGTCACTCGCTGTTGGGTCACTCGCTGTTGGGTCACTTGCTGTTGGGTCACTCGCTGTCCAGTCACTCGCTGTACAGCCACTCGCTGTTCGGTCACTCACTGTCCGGTCACTCGCAGTCCGGTCACTCGCTGTGCGGTCACTCGCTGTTGGGTCACTCGCTGTCTGGTCACTCGCTGTCCAGTCACTAGCTGTACGGCCACTCGCTGTCCGGCCACTCGCTGTCCTGTCACTCGCTGTCCTGTCACTCGCTGTCCGGTCACTCGCTGTGCGGTCACTCGCTGTTGGGTCACTTGTTGTCTGGTCACTCGCTGTCCAGTCACTCGCTGTCTTCGGCCACTTCGGTCCAGTCACCAGTCCCCCCGCTGTCCCCGGTCACACTCCGCTGTCACTCGCTCACTCGCTGTTGCGGAAAGTCACTCGCTGTCCTGTCACTCGCTGTCGCGTCACTCGCTGTCTGGTCCCCTCGCTGTCTCACGTCGCCTGTGGGGTCACTTGTTGTCTGGGTCACTCGCGGTCCTGTTCACTCCGAAACAATGTCGCTGTCAACTGCAGTCGCCCCGTCACTCGCTGTCACGGCCTACTCCGCTGTCGGTCACTCGCTGTCCTGTCACTCGCTGTCCGGTCACTCGCTGTCCGGTCACTCGCTGTTGGGTCACTTGTTGTCTGGTCACTCGCTGTCCAGTCACTAGCTGTACGGCCACTCGCTGTCCAGTCACTCGCTGTCCGGTCACTCGCTGTTCAGTCACTCGCTGTGCGGTCACTCGCTGTCCGGTCACTCGCTGTCCGGTCACTCGCTGTGCGGTCACTCGCTGTTCAGTCACTCGCTGTCCGGTCACTCGCTGTGCGGTCACTCGCTGTGCGGTCACTCGCTGTTCAGTCACTCGCTGTGCGGTCACTCGCTGTGCGGTCACTCGCTGTTCAGTCACTCGCTGTGCGGTCACTCGCTGTGCGGTCACTCGCTGTGCGGTCACTCGCTGTTCAGTCACTCGCTGTCCGGTCACTCGCTGTGCGGTCACTCGCTGTGCGGTCACTCGCTGTCCGGTCACTCGCTGTCCGGTCACTCGCTGTCCGGTCACTCGCTGTCCGGTCACTCGCTGTTCGGTCACTCGCTGTCCGGTCACTCGCTGTCCGGTCACTCGCTGTCCGGTCACTCGCTGTGCGGTCACTCGCTGTTCGGTCACTCGCTGTGCGGTCACTCGCTGTTGGGTCACTCGCTGTTCGGTCACTCGCTGTTCGGTGCTGCAGAGCTGCAGAGCGCTGTGCTGAATGAACGGAGCTGAATCACTGCTGACCCCTCTCTGATCTTCCCACTGAATAAAGAGAGAGGGTGCTGGAGGGGGCGGAACCCAACACCGCTCTGAAAGAGGATGACCTCAGGTGCTCCTCTGGATGTGTTTAAAAAGCTTTAGAGCCAGAAACTCTACCACACACGGCAGATATGAGAGGTTAGGTAGTGTGAGAGGTCGGCCGGCTGCAGCTCCGGAAGGTCTGAAGTCATCCGTCATGTTTCCCTGCTCGGTTTTCCTCTCCGGGTTGCCAGGTACGCCCACCCCTGCCAGCCTCCGCAGGAGAATGGCTTTAACTAGCGTTGGCTGGCCCGTCCGGTTTCGGGTTCTGTGGTTAGTTTGTTCTGCAGCCTGAGGACCGCCTACCCTAGGAATGAAAATAAGTGAAGGGTGGTCTCTGACTTTTGCACAGTACGTGCAGGTCAGATAAGGGCAGGGTGGCACGTTGAGGTCTCACACCAGCCGAGCGTAAGGAGGACGCGTTGTATCTGTTCAGCGAGCAGCCTGTTCTCCGTGTTCTCCTTGGCAGCCCACGCCAGGTGTATGATTCACGCGTTCACAGCGTGCGGTCTGTTTCATTTCCCTGTCACTTCCACACATGTGGCTTCCACAACTGCTCACATCCTGCTCACCTGTACTCGACCCCCCACAGCCCTCCCCGTCCAGCTCCAGGAATGAGTCACCGGGGACACCAGAGTCTCTGGTGACACCGCGGCTCTGTCGGACTCACCCCACTAGATGATGGTGGTGCTGCTCTTGTTGTTCGAATACGTCCTGACTCCCTTAGAGCCCCTCGGTGCCACACCACTACCGCACCACTACCACCTGCCACCCACACCATACGGCACTACCACGGCATCACTACATAACTACCACCACTGCCACGCCCCCACTACCACTACCACACCACTACCACACCGACACCACGACATGCCATGCCACTACAACACACACACCCATGCTACACAACACCACTGCCACGTCACTGCCACACCACTATCACACCACTACCACGTCACTACAACACCACTGCCACATCACTACCACACCATTACCATGTCACTACCGCACCACTACCACATCACTGCCACGTCACTGCCACACCACTACCATGTCATTACCACACCACTGCCATGCCATTGCCACATCACTGCCACTTCACTGCCACACCACTGCCATGTCACTACCACATCACTGCCACACCATTACCACATCACCACCACACCACTACCACGTCACTGCCACACCACTGCCATGCGCTCCTCATGCGGTATAAAGACACATGGCAAGCTGGACGTAAAAACAGCAGTTAGCTCCTCCGACAAGGACTGGACAAAAGAGGCTCACCTCATTCCATCCCTGCTGGTCAGGATCTACCACAGGATCCACCACAGGATCCACCACAGGATCCACCACATGATCCACCACAGGATCCCCCACAGGATCCACCACAGGATCCCCCACAGGATCCCCCACAGGATCTACCACAGGATCCCCCACAGGATCCACCACAGGATCCACCACAGGATCCACCACAGGATCCCCCACAGGATCCACCACAGGATCTACCACAGGATCCACCACAGGATCCCCCACAGGATCTACCACATGATCCCCCACAGGATCCCCCACATGATCCCCCACAGTCTCTTTAAGGTGGACTAAGACGCATTAGCCAGGTAAACACTGTCCCCAATGTCCCACCTGATGTCAACTCCTGGTGTGTCCTGCCCAGGTGATGCTAGCTAAAGGGTGCACATGACCACACTCCTTACACCTCCTACGACCCCTACACCCTCTACACCTCCGCACCTCCTATGCATCCCACACTCCCCACACTCCCTAAATTCCCAACACTCCCTACAGGTCTCCCTCAATTCACTGTCGAGAGGAGTCTGCTAATCCGTCCTCAGGTCTGATAATCTGGGATTAGTTACTGTGTTAATCTCACAGAGATACGACTTAATCAGACAGGACGTCTCAAACCGGAGACATCTACTGCCTCGGCCACCAGACAGACAGACGGACAGACAGACAGACGGAGAGACGGAGAGGGAGACAGACAGACAGACGGAGAGGGAGAGAGACAGACGGAGAGATGGAGAGGGAGAGAGACAGACAGACGGAGAGGGAGAGAGACAGACAGACGGAGAGGGAGACAGACAGACAGACAGATGGACAGACAGACAGACAGATCTGTAGAGAACCTCTGTGGTTCTCCGTTCCTATGTGTATCGGATGAGATTGAGACCCGAGTTCTGTTCGGTTCTGGTCAGTTCAGTAGGGACAGTCGTTTCTGGACTCCTCTGAGTCAGAGCTTCACTGTTCCGGCCTACAGCGAGTGTGCGGCATGCAGTGCTGAAATAAGAAAGGAACTGTGTGAGTGAAGGAATTCCAGGAATCTCTGGAACTCGCTCCGTGTCCAGCTGGAGCGTTCTGACCCGAACAGCTCACCCAAAATACGAGGACCAATAAAATATGGATCTGTGGGCGTGAACCCAAAACTACACCGCCAATGAGCAACGTCGCCGCCCTGTGCTTGGTAACTACAGCGTGGGGACGTCCGTGGTAGGAAGCAGGACGTCGCTTCTTCCAGCTCGGTGGTCCAGTTTTATCCCACGTCTCCCAGCAGACCACCTCCAGTTCCCATGGTTATAAAGGCCACAAGCTAGAACTCGAGCCCACCCGGATCTGACTGGTGAACAGATTGTTCAACCGGCCAAACTGAGTGACAAGTCAGGAACACAGCCTCTGATTGGTCTACATGTCAGGAACACAGCCTCTGATTGGTCTACATGTCAGGAACACAGCCTCTGATTGGTCTACATGTCAGGACCACAGCCTCTGATTGGTCTACATGTCAGGACCACAGCCTCTGATTGGTCTACATGTCAGGACCACAGCCTCTGATTGGTCTACATGTCAGGAACACAGCCTCTGATTGGTCTACAGTCAGGAACACAGCCTCTGATTGGTCTACATGTCAGGACCACAGCCTCTGATTGGTTAACATGTCAGGACTACAGCCTCTGATTGGTCTACAAGTCAGGAACACAGCCTCTGATTGGTCTACATGTCAGGAACACAGCCTCTGATTGGTCTACAGTCAGGAACACAGCCTCTGATTGGTCTACAGTCAGGACCACAGCCTCTGATTGGTCTACATGTCAGGACCACAGCCTCTGATTGGTCTACATGTCAGGAACACAGCCTCTGATTGGTCTACAGTCAGGAACACAGCCTCTGATTGGTCTACATGTCAGGAACACAGCCTCTGATTGGTCTACATGTCAGGAACACAGCCTCTGATTGGTCCACAAACCAGGACCACAGCCTCTGATTGGTCTACATGTCAGGACCACAGCCTCTGATTGGTCTACATGTCAGGACCACAGCCTCTGATTGGTCTACAAGTCAGGACCACAGCCTCTGATTGGTCTACATGTCAGGAACACAGCCTCTGATTGGTCTACATGTCAGGAACACAGTCTCTGATTGGTCCACAAACCAGGACCACAGCCTCTGATTGGTCTACATGTCAGGACCACAGCCTCTGATTGGTCCACAAACCAGGACCACAGCCTCTGATTGGTCTACATGTCAGGAACACAGCCTCTGATTGGTCTACAAGCCAGCAACACAGTCTCTGATTGGTCTACATGTCAGGAACACAGCCTCTGATTGGTCCACGAGCCAGGAACACAGCCTCTGATTGGTCTACAAGTCAGGAACACAGCCCCTGATTGGTCCACGAGCCAGGAACACAGCCTCTGATTGGTCTACAAGTCAGGACCACAGCCTCTGATTGGTCTACAAGTCAGGACCACAGCCTCTGATTGGTCTACAAGTCAGGACTACAGCCTCTGATTGGCCTACATGTCAGGAACACAGCCTCTGATTAGTCTACATGTCAGGAACACAGCCTCTGATTGGTCTACAGTCAGGACCACAGCCTCTGATTGGTCCACAAATCAGGACCACAGCCTCTGATTGGTCTACATGTCAGGAACACAGCCTCTGATTGGTCTACATGTCAGGAGCACAGCCTCTGATTGGTCTACATGTCAGGAGCACAGCCTCTGATTGGTCTACATGTCAGGAACACAGCCTCTGATTGGTCTACATGTCAGGAACACAGTCTCTGATTGGTCCACAAATCAGGACCACAGCCTCTGATTGGTCTACATGTCAGGAACACAGCCTCTGATTGGTCTACATGTCAGGAACACAGCCTCTGATTGGTCTACATGTCAGGAACACAGTCTCTGATTGGTCCACAAATCAGGACCACAGCCTCTGATTGGTCTACATGTCAGGAACACAGCCTCTGATTGGTCTACATGTCAGGAGCACAGCCTCTGATTGGTCTACATGTCAGGAACACAGTCTCTGATTGGTCTACATGTAGGGAACACAGCCTCTGATTGGTCCACAAACCAGAAACACAGTCTCTGATTGGTCCACAAACCAGGACCACAGCCTCTGATTGGTCTACAAGTCAGGAACACAGCTCTCTGATTGGTCTACATATCAGGAACACAGCCTCTGATTGGTCTACATGTAGGGAACACAGCCTCTGATTGGTCTACAAGTCAGGAACACAGTCTCTGATTGGTCTACATGTCAGGAACACAGCCTCTGATTGGTCTACAAGTCAGGAACACAGCCTCTGATTGGTCTACATGTCAGGAACACAGCCTCTGATTGGTCTACATGTCAGGAACACAGTCTCTGATTGGTCTACATGTAGGGAACACAGTCTCTGATTGGTCTACATGTCAGGAACACAGTCTCTGATTGGTCCACAAACCAGAAACACAGTCTCTGATTGGTCCACAAACCAGGAACACAGCCTCTGATTGGTCTACAAGTCAGGAACACAGCCTCTGATTGGTCTACATGTAGGGAACACAGCCTCTGATTGGTCTACATGTAGGGAACACAGCCTCTGATTGGTCTACATGTCAGGAACACAGTCTCTGATTGGTCCACAAACCAGAAACACAGCCTCTGATTGGTCTACAAGTCAGGAACACAGCCTCTGATTGGTCTACATGTAGGGAACACAGCCTCTGATTGGTCTACATGTCAGGAACACAGTCTCTGATTGGTCCACAAACCAGAAACACAGCCTCTGATTGGTCTACATGTCAGGAACACAGTCTCTGATTGGTCCACAAACCAGAAACACAGCCTCTGATTGGTCTACAGTCAGGACCACAGCCTCTGATTGGTCTACAGTCAGGACCACAGCCTCTAATTGGTCTACAAGTCAGGAACACAGCCTCTGATTGGTCTACAGTCAGGACCGAAGCCCCGGACAGCATGGAGCTGTTATATGTATCTGTTTGTATATGATCCAGGGCCTTTGGGTGTCATTGTTTCAGAACCGCAGCAGAACCGCAGCAGAACCCCAGTACAGATTCTAACATCCCCTCCACCTCAGCAGCGTGCAGTTCCGGCTTTACAGTGGAACCTTGGCTTCCTTGGTTGCGATACTGACGCTCCGCTCCCGCTGTGCGTGGCGAGGAAGGCTGTCTGATGTATCCTGTAAATACGCCGGCGTTTCCAGGAAAGCCGGGAGGGGAAATTAATGAGTTCATTAAGGGCTGATAAAACTTCTACCAAACTCGATTTTCTCCCGCCTGGGAAATATGACTCAGTCTCGGCGGACGGAGGCAGCCTGAGCTGCCCAATCAGCTCGCTCGCACGTCTGGACACGAGCAGAAGCTACAGGAGCGCTACCTGGTACATTCAGTGCTGAACAGCAGCAACACCAACACCGGTAAAGCCGCAGACCCCTCGCTCCCGCGTCAGGAGGGGGCTTCTGGGTGAACAGGGCTCGGTGAAGCAGGAGAGTGTGGCTCTGTAGGAGCATCAGAACCTTAGAGAACCGGTTTCCTCCTCTACAGTCCACTCACTGTCCACTGTCTCAGCTCCACTGACCGTACAGGACACTCTGCCCGCTCCGTTACGGGAACCACGGTGTTGGTGATAAAGCAGAGCTCAGGACATGTGGAATGTGTTGGGTACCGTGAAGAACCCTGTGTAGCACACACTAACGTAGCCTGCGTTAATGTCAGAGAATGCATGTTCAGTACATGAGGAGATCTGAGAAGTCTGCTAGCTCCTCCTACTTCTCCTCAGTGAGCTCCTCTCATGAGTGGGGAGGATGGCAGCCGTGTAGAGGTCCAGAGATGGAGGTGTGATGTGGTCAGGTCCCCTGCTGCTCACTGGACACTGTGTGGAGCGTTAGAGGAGACAGGAGACACCGGGGGAGTGGGAATGCCCTGCTAATAGCCCCAGGCTGTGTGCTAACTCGTTCAGATGGTCAGGCCTGGAACAGGACATGGACTTCATCTCCTGAGTCCCTGGAGGTACACTGATTAGGAGCGGGGAGGGACTGGATGGTGAACATTGCTGTGAGGAGGTTCTGACCCGGAGAGATGAGTTCTAAAGCCCAATGATGCCGGTGTGTAGCCATTAGTGAAGCAGTAACTATCAAACAACCACTACTGAAACCACCCCCACCAAAACAGTTACCGTGGAAACGGATACCGCTGAAGCCACCGCTACTAAACCAGACACTACTGAAACCATCCCCGCCAAAACAGACACTACCGAAACAGTCACCGCCAAAACAGTTACCGTGGAAACGGATACCGCTGAAGCCACCGCTACTGAAACCGACACTACTGAAACAGTCACCGCCAAAACAGACACTACCGAAACAGTCACCGCCAAAACAGTTACCATGGAAACGGATACCGCTGAAACCACCGCTACTGAAACCGACACTACTGAAACACTCACCGCCAAAACAGACACTACTGAAACAGTCCCCACCAAAACAGACACTACTGTAACTGTCACCGCCAAAACAGTTACCGTGGAAACGGATACCGCAAAATTCACTGCTACTGAAACAGACACTACTGGAACCATCCCCGCCAAAACAGACACTACTGGAACCATCCCCACCAAAACAGACACTACTGGAACCATCCCCGCCAAAACAGACACTACTGGAACCATCCCCACCAAAACAGACACTACTGGAACCATCCCCGCCAAAACAGACACTACCGAAACAGTCACCGCCAAAACAGTTACCGTGGAAACGGATACCGCAAAATTCACCGCTACTAAACCAGACACTACTGAAACCATCCCCGCCAAAACAGACACTACTGAAACCATCCACCACCAAACAGTTACCGTGGACACTACTGGAACCAAATTCACCGCTACTGAAACAGACACTACTGAAACCATCCCCGCCAAAACAGACACTACTGAAACCGCCCCCGCCAAAACAGACACTACTGAAACAATCACCGCCAAAACAGTTACCGTGGAAACGGATACCGCAAAATTCACCTCTACTGAAACAGACACTACTGAAACCATCCCCGCCAAAACAGACACTACTGGAACTGTCACCGCCAAAACAGTTACCGTGGAAACGGATACCGCAAAATTCACCGCTACTGAAACAGACACTACTGAAACCATCCCCACCAAAACAGACACTACTGGAACTGTCACCGCCAAAACAGTCACCAAAGATACGAGCGCTACCGAAACCGGCACTACCGAAACAGTCACCACCAAAGCCCCTGGCTATTCAGCCACCGCCGAAACAGCAAAAACCAAAACAGTCACCGGCACAACAGTCTCCACCGAAACAGCCACTACTAAAGCAGCCACCAGTGAAACAGCCACCCCTGAACGCGTGTTCTGGGTGTCGGCAGGGACGGTGTGGAATGCTCAGGCCTCAGTGGTAACGATGTAAACACGTACGTACAGTAACTAACGTACAGCGTCACTGAACCCGCTAACAGCGTGAGCCCAGCTGTAGGTCCTACAGTTCCACCGGGTTCAGTCGTTCTGGGGTTATCGAGTTTCCCTGTCCGTCTGGGTTATAAACAGACACAGCGCTGTACACAAACAGCCTTACGCAACACTGCGCCGCACGGTCGCCATGAAAGATTCAGCAACTGCCTGGGCGTGCATGAGCTCCTCCAGGGGAGCACGGCGGGCAGAGTCCATGAAAGATGGAGGACTGAGCTGTGACTGGTCCACAGACGCGGAGGAACCGGAGCTCAGCCGGGAAGCTCCTGATAGACCAGAATGAGCTCGGGTCCTGCTCTTCTGGTGGAGCTGCAGCATGTACGTCCCAATGGTTCACTGAGCGAGCCGAGCGGGTGATCCGGTCCGGAAAACAAGTCCAGCAAATAAGCATTCCGAAAACTAAACCTGCGGAGCCTGGAGCGCTAATGAGCCTGGCAACAGGGCCCTTAACACAAGGCCACGATTAACACTGACTGCTGTAACCGCTGTGCTAAATACCCCCCTGGTATTCTGGGGGTCCCGTGTTGGCTGTCTGCTAACTCAGCGTCAGTGTGTTGGGTTGGGCACTACTTCTTCTGGAGATGCTCTGTTCTAGATCGGTGGGTCTCCCACACATCACCTGAGCTCTTACTCCTCACCTCCTCCTCTCCCATCTGCAGACCCTCACTACAGACCTCCAACCCTCACACTTCTCCGTCGGGCAGTCCGATGGGCGAGTCTGGGTTTGGTGGACCTGTCTGACTGCACTGTGCCGAGTGTAAAGTTTGGTGGAGGGGGGATTATGGTGTGGGGTTGTTGTTCAGGAGTTGGGCTCCGCCCCTTAGCTAACTCCCAATGCTTCTGAAAGAACGGTCAGAAACTCCCATAAGCACATTCCCAAACCTTGTGGGAAACCTTCCCAGGTATGGTGTTCACCATGTAACGGTGTAAAGCCGTAGCTGTAGTGTAGCAATGATGTAGTTCCTGCTGAGTGAGTCTGGCTCCACCTGCTGGCTGGTCAGTGAAATGCAGTCTAGCCTTAGTAAAGGAATTCTGGGAAATCTAAACTTGGTGCTTGGTGATACTCTGCTCTGGGCCGTGGCTAGAGGAAGACTGATGAGGTGCGGTGAGGTGCGGTGATCTCACATGCTGGATTAAATTTTCATGAATGACCAGCATGTCGGCGTGAGGACCAGCAGAAGGAGCTGTTCCGGAGGCTAAATGAGGCTACGCTAACTTTAGCGTGTTCCCCTCAGACAGAGGCAGGCTTGGGATGGAACTACGCCGTGTGGTCGCCGCACTCACTGCAGGTAAGGTACTGAACACGCCGCTGTGCTAAGCCCTTCGTTTGTAAAGTACTAGCCTGTGTAACTTTACTGCTGTGTGCTGTAGCTACATGCTAGCAGGCTAACGGTCTGGGGTCCCATGTGGTTGAAGCGAGATTCCGGGTTCCTCCACCAGATGGCGGTGTTTCCTGTATTCCAATTATAGAGCGTGATTGTAAACGTGGATGACGAGGTGTTCATGTTCACAGTGTGCTGTGTGTGTCGTGTGTTACTGATTGGATAATCAGATTTATTACGGATCTGATTGGTTGTGATTTATTGCACACCACTAGAACCTGCCCCCTCAGAGGGGTGGGACGAACCCTGAGACCTGTTAGGCTAACTCAGCAGTTTGTCCGGACAGCACATTACAGGGGTATTAAACCAGCTGTGTTCAGGCTGTGTGCCCCCCGGTGGGCAGCGGTGGTACTGCAACAGGGGCCTTTTACACCACTAGTTCTTTTACACCAACGTGGAACCGGTTCTTTTCTGAACCCCCACTTATCCCCCCTTCACCAAACTCTCCTGTGGACACTCTGCATTCCGGTAGGGAGCGTTCTCCTGGATTCATCCACTAAACCCAGATTCCTCCAGATCCATCACTCCAGAGAACCCGGTTCCACCGCTCCAGAGTCCAGTGGTGGAGCTTTACACCCCTCCAGCCGACGCTTGGCATTGAGCATAGTGGTCTTAGGCTTGTGTGGAGCTGCTCGGCCATAGAGACCCAGTTCATGAGGATCCAGAGGCTCTGAGTTCCGAGTGTGGAACCCTGTAGTGAGCTACCGTTTCTACCGTTCACCTCCAGCAGCTCTAGCAGGACAGAAACGTCCCCTGGTGTGTGGTACTGGTGGGACCCTACAACAGAACCATGTCACAGAGCTCTTCAGCACGACCCACTGTACTGCCAGTGTTGGTCTATGGAGGCTGCAGGACTCCACCTGTTCGTAAGGTGCGGCTGAAACCCTAGCTTGGAGGGGCGTCCACATACTTTTGTCTAAAAGGGGTCGGGCCTAGCGCTCCTATCTGCTCAGATCTGCGTGAGCGGCCACGTGAGCAGCCGGTGGTGTGTGTGAGGACAGCTGGAGTCTCAGGGAGAATCTGCTGGAGGGTGTCTGACTGAACAAAGCAGGATGTTGGGCTCATCAGCGATGCACTGTGCGGTCATGCGTGCGGCGCTCGGGTGCCGAGCTCAGGTGTCCGTGTGACGTAGTGACGCAGGCCTGCGCTCTCTCCACAGCTGGGACCGATTAAGCGCTGGCTGAGTGAGGGACGGTGTGGGAGTCGGAGTTTGGCAGGAGAAGCATCTTGGGGATGATCAGATGGCCACGAGCAGCCTCACAGGCCGAGCTCCAGCTCCCCTTCCCTATAGTACCGGATACACGCTCGGAGTCTGCAGGCCTACCGCATCTGTCCCTGAGCTCCACTTACGGAACCAGCTCCATAGCTTTATTTAAACCCTGCTCCGTAACACTGACACAACCGCGCCACGGACACGCCGGAGGCCACGTGCTGGCACCAGCTGGTATTTATAGGGTACAGTGGGTCGTACTGCGCTCTGCACCACCCGTACCTTTACAGAAACCATTCGGCTATTTGGGTGACTATTGAGTTCTAGTGTCTGTTAGCAACATTAGCCTTATAGCTCCAATTCTGGACCTACAGACTTCAGAGACGATAGCTCAACACAGTGCAGTGTGGCCATCCTGTAGTCCTTCATCCAGTCGCCACAGGACGCTGCCCACAGGACGCTGCCCACAGGACGCTGCCCACAGGACACTGCCCACAGGACGCTGCCCACAGGACGCTGCCCACAGGACACTGCCCACAGGACGCTGCCCACAGGACGCTGCCCATAGGACACTGCCCACAGGACGCTGCCCACAGGACGCTGCCCACAGGACACTGCCCACAGGACACTGCCCACAGGACACTGCCCACAGGACGCTGCCCACAGGACACTGCCCACAGGACACTGCCCACAGGACGCTGCCCACAGGACGCTGCCCACAGGACACTGCCCCACAGGACGCTGCCCACAGGACACTGCCCACAGGACACTGCCCATAGGATGGCACCACACCCTCAACACGCCACCACCACAGTATACAGAGGAACAGGTGGAGCTGACCCCAGTGTGGGAACCGGAGCTCCAGTGGGCTCCAGGTGTTGTGTAGGGCGTCAGCAGGTGGGGCACTGAGGCTCCTCCGGCGACTTCATTACTCCGGAGCAGAGCGTGTACTAATCCTCACAGGGAGCGCAGAGGGAGCGCAGAGGGAGCGCAGAGGGAGCGCAGAGGGAGTCCACCTCGGAGCGCACACGCAGGAGCAACCACAATCCGTCACATCCAGCCCCGCCCTCCGCACAGAGCAGCGCAGAGGAGCAGCACCGTCTGGTCGGATTATAGACACACGGGTGACCTTCATTACATAACACACTCACACACACACACACACACACACACACTTACACTTCCACACTTACACACACACA
>JAMWET010007654.1:12500-25000 GCA_024036415.1 Prochilodus magdalenae | reverse complement strand
GTTAAGGCTCTGAGCTGTTTATGGGTTCAGCCGAGTCTACAGCAATGCCTGACCTCATAGGGCCAGGGTGTGGTTCGGAAGGGGGTGTGTGGACCCTCTTACTGTTCTGTTGAGGTTGTTGGGGAAGCAGGAGCGTTCCTGTCCTCATCTGGACGCGTTACCCCCCAAAGCTAGGCTAGTAAAGACGACGGGTATACGGCCTGCTGAGTCATTCCCAAACCGAGGCCTGCGTCAGAACTCCCAGGTGGAATAACTCTCTTACTCTCGCACCTGCCTCCACACCGGGCGACCGAACAGCCTTGTGATGACTGCTGAACGGGGGCTATTCCGGATACTTCCGGACGGAGGAACATGTCCCCGTGCTGGGAAAAGCTTTCGCCTGTTTCTGTTCCAGGGTTTGAAACAGTCTGTGATCAGAGACGCTCATGGAGGCTGGGTCGTACAGGGAGGGGTTTGGGTTGTAGTGGGAGGAGGTTGGGTTGTACGGGGAGGGGTTTGGGTTGCATGGGGAGTGGTTGGGGTTGGGTTGTATGGGGAGGGGTTGGAGTTAGGTCGGGGTTGGGTTGTAGTGGGAGGAGGTTGGTTTGTAAGGGGAGGGGTTTGTGTTGTATGTGGAGGGGTTGGAGTTAGGTTGTGGTTGGGTTGTAGTGGGAGGAGGTTGGGTTGTACAGGGAGGGGTTTGAGTTGTACGAGGAGTGGTTGGGGTTGATTTTGTATGGGGAGGAGGTTGGTTAGTATGTGGAGGGGGTTGGGTTGTACTGGGAGGGGTTTTGGTTGTACTGGGAGGAGGTTGGGTTGTACTGGGAGGAGTTTGGGTTGTACGAGGAGTGGTTGGGGTTGATTTTGTATGGGGAGGAGGTTGGTTAGTATGTGGAGGGGGTTGGGTTGTACTGGGAGGGGTTTTGGTTGTACTGGGAGGAGGTTGGGTTGTACTGGGAGGAGTTTGGGTTGTACGAGGAGTGGTTGGGATTGGGTTGTATGGGGAGGAGGTTGGTTTGTATGGGGAGGGGTTTTGGTTGTACTGGGAGGGGTTTCGGTTGTACGAGGAGTAGTTGGGGTTTTACAGGGAGGAGGTTGGGTTATATGGGGAGGGGTTTGGGTTGTACTGGGAGGAGTTTGGGTTGTACAGGGAGGAGGTTGGTTTGTATGGGGAGGGGTTTGGGCTTCACTGGGAGGGGTTTGGGTTGTACTGGGAGGGGTTTTGGTTGTACTGGGAGGAGGTTGGGTTGTACTGGGAGGGGTTTCGGTTGTACGAGGAGTGGTTGGGGTTCTACAGGGAGGAGGTTGGGTTATATGGGGAGGGGTTTGGGTTGTACTGGGAGGAGGTTGGGTTATATGGGGAGGGGTTTGGGTTGTACTGGGAGGAGTTTGGGTTTTACAGGGAGGAGGTTGGGTTGTACAGGGAGGGGTTTGTGTTGTATGTGGGAGGAGTTTGGGTTGTAATGGGAGGGGTTTGGGTTGTACTGGGAGGAGGTTGGGTTGTATGAGGAGTGGTTGGGGTTCTACAGGGAAGGGTTGGGGTTATACAGGGAGGGGTTTGGGTTGCACAGGAAGGGGTTTGGGTTGTACTGTGAGGAGGTTGGGTTGTACTGGGAGGAGGTTGGGTTGTACTGTGAGGAGGTTGGGTTGTACTGGGAGGAGGTTGGGTTGTACTGTGAGGAGGTTGGGTTGTACTGGGAGGAGGTTGGGTTGTACTGTGAGGAGGTTGGGTTGTACTGGGAGGAGGTTGGGTTGTACTGTGAGGAGGTTGGGTTGTACTGTGAGGAGGTTGGGTTGTACTGGGAGGAGGTTGGGTTGTACTGGGAAGAGTTTGGGTTGTACTGAGAGGGGTTTGAGTTGTATGAGGGAGTAGGTTCTAGGTAAGGTAGAGGTACGTAGGCTGTTATACGGTAGAGGTTCCACGCTGCTCCTTTAAGAGCATATTTGCTACAAAGAAACCCACACAAACATCAGAACCGGACACTGGGGGAGGAACTGGACTGACCCGGACTGACCCGGACTGACCCACATGCTAGCCGTATACCGGGCGTAAGGGCTCTGATTGCTATGCCATCTGTGCAGCAGGGCTCCTCTATGCCAGGGCTGTGGTGCGGTTGCTGGGAGCTTCCCACTGAAGGCCAAACATTCAGCGCTGTAAACACGCTCGCTGCTCAGAGCCGCTCCTCCAATCAAACGACCGGCCTTCGTAAGCGACTCCCAGCGCAGGGAGAGGGAGAACAAACCGGCGTTAGTGTGGAGCTCAGCGAGAGGGTTCGGTCCTGCCCCGCTCTGCTGCGTCATGCCAGAACCTGCACTGCTAACGCGGCTGCCTGGCACCCACAGCGTCAGCACGGCTCCTCCGGTAATGAGGTTATGGTGACCGTGACAGGAGACTCGCTCTCGCTCTTTCAGACACACTGACGAGGAGCTCCTGCACAATGAGCTCCCAGCCTCGCTGTGGAGCCGGCTCCGAGAGGCAGGAGGCGGGGGCAGCCTTCAGAATGGTCCTCTGTTCCTCCGGGCTGCGGCTTTATCTCCTGACAGGAGCCAAACCATGGCCACGGTCCAGGTCCATCACAGCAGCCAGCGAGAGCCCGGTCCACATTCTCATCAGGAGCCGCTCCCTAGTCGAGCAAAGCCTGGGCCTGGGACGTCCAGCTACAGTAGAACTGACCTAGGTTCTAGATAATCTCGTTATGATGTAAGCAGAAGTGGTGTCGTACTGTTGGTCACAGTGGTGGTTCTCAGAGCCCACTGCAGCCTGAAAACTGGACGCTCTGTTTAGCTACTGGACCTGTCCGAATACTGGACACATACGTCCATCCACTGGACACACACGTACATCCACCCACAGGACTCGTACATCCACCCACAGGACTCATACGTCCATCCACTGGACACATACATCCACCCACAGGACTCATACGTCCATCCACTGGACACGTACATCCACCCACAGGACTCATACATCCACCCACAGGACTCATACGTCCATCCACTGGACACATACATCTACCCACAGGACTCATACGTCCATCCACTGGACACGTACATCCACCCACAGGACTCATACATCCACCCACAGGACTCATACGTCCATCCACTGGACACATACATCTACCCACAGGACTCATACGTCCATCCACTGGACACGTACATCCACCCACAGGACTCATACATCCACCCACAGGACTCATACGTCCATCCACTGGACACATACGTCCATCCACTGGACACGTACATCCACCCACAGGACTCATACATCCACCCACAGGACTCATACGTCCATCCACTGGACACGTACATCCACCCACAGGACTCATACATCCACCCACAGGACTCATACATCCACCCACAGGACTCATACGTCCATCCACTGGACACATACGTCCATCCACTGGACACATACGTCCATCCACTGGACACATACCTCTATCTACTGGACACGTACATCCACCCACAGGACTCATACGTCCATCCACTGGACACATACCTCCATCTACTGGACACGTACATCCACCCACAGGACTCATACGTCCATCCACTGGACACATACCTCCATCTACTGGACACGTACATCCACCCACAGGACTCATACGTCCATCCACTGGACACATACCTCCATCTACTGGAAACGTACATCCACCCACAAGACACATATGTCCATTTACTGAGCACGTACATCCATCTACTGGGCTACTAGACAGGTATGTCCATTTACAGGACTCGTATGTACAACTACTGGACACGTACCATGCGGGCATGGAAGTCGTAGCTAGCCTAAGCTAAAGGAGAAGCAGTAGCCTGTAGCCTGTAGCCTGAGTGAAGAAGCAGGTGCTGTCTGAGGAGGGCCGGAGAGCCGTAACAGCCGTAGGGGGCTAGCATTGTTAGCCTAGCTGATGCGAACACGCTCTATATGGATATAATAACGTTAGCGTGTTGGGGGAGGGGCCATGCTGCAGTCCGTCATTTCAAACCCCAAAAAGCCACTGTCTAGCACCACGCTAGGTCCCGCTGGTCCTCGGATATGTGTAGTGTGTTGAGACAGTGTGTCGTGTGCGGTCCTGGAGTTTTCAGTGGTGACGGGGGGGGTTTAACTTTGGCCCAGTTGCGCTAAGAATAGCCGCGCTGCGCCGCACGTATGTAGCACTGTCCGAGTTACCCTCACACGTCTGACTTTGAGCTGAGGTGGAGGACTGAAGGCGTCAGCAGGTATCACGGTGTCAGGGGGTTGTGAGGGTGGAGGTGGAGACTGAATGTCTGTAGCACCTGTACCTTTATGTGGTCCCCTATTAAAGTGGGACCGGCGTGCGGCACCGCCTCACGTATACAGATACCTGGATACCTCAGATGCCCTACATTCAGGAATTCCAGTCCTGCCGGAGCTGTAACGGATACGCTCCTGCTCCAGAATAGTGCCAGATTAGGATCTTACATTACACTGGCTGTCATCTGTTACTAATCCGGGCCCAGTCTCCCGGAGCGCCGCAGTGTCCCTGTCAGCTTGTCCTGTTTGGTTTACAGGGTGGGAAATAATCGGACCTGTGGTTTACTGGCCGTCGCAGGGCTCTTTAAATAAACCTACATATTTACATTAATAAACAGAAGCCAATCATCCCAATACTGCCGTCTGATTGGGCATAATCAGGGAGCAGGGATGTGCTCTGGGACGTGAGACCCCGAGGAAAAGTCTAGCATGTCGGAGTGGCTTGTATTTCTCCATCTAGTTTGGCGTCTCCTTCTCCTACAGCGTGTTCCCTGCTGGTGACCAATAGCAAACCAAAGCACCAAGCCAAAATGCTAATGGCTAAGCTAATCACAGGAACTACAAACACGCTACCAAAATGTGAATGGCTAAACTAATCACAGCAGCTACGAAACACCAAGCCAAAATGCTAATGGCTAAGCTAATCACAGCAGCTACAAAGTACCAAGCCAAAAATGCTAATGGCTAAGCTAATCACAGCAGCTGCAAACACACTACCAAAATGCTAATGGCTTAGCTAATCACAGCAGCTACAAACGTACGACCAAAGTGCTAGATGTATGCTCAGTCGCCTTTAAGGTACCTGTGGGGTGTGAGTGAGGGGATCCATAGATTGGGAGGAGGTGCTACAGTGCAGGGAATGTCTCGTTCCATGTGTGGAAAATGGCTCCAGAGCAGATGTTAATGATTGGCTAGAAGGAGGGACTGCATGTGGGCGTGGCCAAAGACCATAGTGTGAAGGAAGTAGCTGAATCTGCAGGTGTGTGGAAGCGTACGGTCATACGGGTCTACCAGCAGTGGATACAATCCCAGTCTACAGGGAATTCTCCTCGGAACTGTGCCAGGGAAGGCCTCCACCACATCTGGACCAGCTGACCTCCTCCTTTGAAGTGAGAGGGTCTGAACACCGATGTGGCTACATCCAGAACCTCATCCAGTCCCAGCTGTTACTGGTGCTGGTGGAGGGGTGACAGGCTGGGAGGTACGGGTCAGTACCAGGGGTTTAGTGTGTGTGTGATGGAGTCTGGATGAGGGTGGTAGTAGTCCAGACTGTAACACCACTGGAACCGCTCCTGGCGCAGCTCTAAGCTTTTCTGAAGACCCGGTGGGCGCGTGGGTTTGCCAGCTTCCTGCAGGCGGTGAGTTTACAGAGTGCCTCCGCACGCCACCGTGACCTCGGGCCGCAGAGTGAGTCAGATCGATAAAGGCAGTGGTGATTTAACACGTCCAGCCCGGGCAGGGTTTTGGGACGGAGGTGAGAACGAGGGTGAGCTGCGACTCCTGCTCGTCTGCCTCTCCCCAGAGTGCTGCCTCCGTTAGCGTCCAGCTGTCCAGGGCTATTTGCTGAGGTGACTCTGTGAGAGGACACTTCTGCTGTGGACATCAGCAACACCAAGCACCACACTGCACCCATAGGGACTACCCTCCCTGTCCCCTACAGGTTCACTGCTCTGAGGATGTGTGTGGTATGAGCTGGACGGTCAGGCTGGTACAGCCGGTTTACGGTAAATCACACAGGTAGTTACACACCGTACTCCACCTACAGGTGGTGCTGAAGGTGCACTGCTGCACTTCTGACTCTGTTTGTTTGTTTTGGTGGCAAACAACAACAAAGTGCTCACTAACCATCATGGAGCTGTAGATCCATCCCATGCAGCTTAAACATCCTCACACAGTTCCTGCAGATGGTGCGGTAGGGGTGGAGGTGGAGGGACGCCAGGCCTTCTGGACGTGTGACAATCTACACTCGTGCCATCTTGGTGCTGAGTGGGCGACGGTTGCCGTCCACAGCACGGTATTCGTTTGGGCGTGCTCCACCAGGACTAAAGCGGTACTTCGTCACTGAAGATGACCCGCTGCCCCCCATTCCTGAGTCCGGGGCGGGCTCCATGACAGATCTGGTACGACACCCACTGAATCGTGTTTGTTGTGTACGGTGAACGAGGTGGTGTTAGAGGACAAGCTATACGTGGTAACCGCACCTACCTGTGTGTAACACCTATACCAGCACCAGTAACACCTAGAACTGGATGTAGCCACATCAGTGTTCAGACACTCTCGCATCAGAGAATTGGTCAGCTGGTCCAGATGTGGTGGATGCCTTCCCTGGAGCTTTACTGGTTGTTCCAGGTGATTCCCACTTCCAAGAGGATTCCAATCCTCCAGAATGTAGAAAGAGGCGGAGCTTATCATGATATCTTCATCATGTTTATCATATGAGAACACAGAAGGTTCTGCTGGCTGGGTTCTATAGACTGCGAGGTGAAGGAGGGTGGAGAGAGACAGACAGAGACAGACAGGTCGCTCTTGAGGGTGGGAGTGTTGTGGGGTGTAGTGGTGAATATATGACCGGTCTGTCCACCAAACCCTGCTATCGACAGATTAGTGTGAAGCTGCGGGTGACGCGGACATGCAGAGACACGAGACGAGACAAACACCGAGTCCCCAGTATGCAGACAGGTATACACATGCTGATCAGCCAAAGACCTCAGTTACCGCCCGGGCTTCAAATCAGCGCCGGGCCCAAATCTGTCCCTCTGAGTAGCATGCACTGCACACTTAACGTCTGGCTCGCAAATTGTCCTGGGAGTATCAGCACTGCACACTAACGCTGTGCCGAAATCTGTAACTGGAGTTACGCTTAAACTACTGGTTCAGGTGGGTACAGCGGGCTGGCCGCAAATTGTCACTGGAGTGCTTAGACAGCTCGCACACTACACTGCTGGCCTCAAATCTGTCCTGGAGAGCAAGGCACTGCGACAACAACTGCTGGCACTTGCAAATCTGTCGCTGACCATAAGGTTTGTCACTGTCACATAACCTGGCCCACAAGATCTGTCGCGGAGTAGGGCGAGCAAATGCGCGCTCACTAAACGCATCATGGCCCAAATCTGTAGCTAAGGGAGTACCACGGGCACATGCACCTTAACGCCGCCTCAAACAGTGTCCTGGAGTAGCAGCACTAGCACACTAACGTCTCGGCTCCAAAGTCATGTCTGGGTAGTCATACAGCTGCACACTAACGCCGGCCCAAATCTGTGTCCGAGTTAGCCAGCAGGGGGTTTTGGCACACTGAACGCCGGCCCAAATCTGTCCTAGGAGTTTTTGTGCATGATCGACTGCACACTTAAGCACTAGCCATCCAGATCAGCTGTTAGGGTGGAGGTAGCAGGCACGCCACCAGACCCTTCAGGACGTGCGCCAACATCTGTCCTGGAGTATGCAGGTCGCTGGCAGCACTAGTACGGTGCGGGCAACGTCAAATCGTCCTGGATTACTGTTAAGGCGAGCACTGGGGGAATCGACAGACTAAAAGTCGCGGCCCAAATCTAGTTCACTGAGTATGCAGCACTGCACATTCTAACGCCCCTCCCTAAATCTGTCTTGGGAGTAACAGCACTGCACACTAACGGACGGCCTCAAATCTGTCCTGGAGATAAGCAGTCACCTGCAGAAAAAAAACTCCACTAATCGGCTGCGGCCCAAATGTCAACTGCACCTACCTGGATTTAACAGCACTGTCACACTAACGCACCAGTAACACCTAGAACTGGATGTAGCCACATCACTGTATTCAGACACACCTCTCAGCATCAGAGAAGTCATTAGAGTAGCAGACTGGTCCAGATGTGGTAGGCCATAAAGGAGTGGCAATTCCCTTCCTAGTAGGAGCTTTACTGTGGTTGTTCCAGGTGATTCCCACTTCCCGAGGATTCAATCAGTCACAGCATGTAGAACGAGGCGGAGCTTAATCAATCATATCCTTCATCATGTTTGTATCATATAACACTAACCCGAACACAGAAATAGAAGGTTCTGCTGGCTGGGTTCTATAGACTGCGAGGTGAAGGAGGGTGGAGAGAGACAGACAGAGACAGACAGGTCGCTCTTGAGGGTGGGAGTGTTGTGGGGTGTAGTGGTGAATAACGGTCGTCACCAAAACCAAACCACAGATTAGTGAAGCGGGGACGCCCCAGACATGCAGAGACACGAGACGAGACAAACACCGAGTCCCCAGTATGCAGACAGGTATACACAGCTAAGCCAAAGACTTTCAGTTACGCCGGCCCAAATCTGTCCTGGAGTAGCAGCACTGCACACTAACGCTGGCCCAAATCTGTCCTGGAGTAGCAGCACTGCACACTAACGCTGGCCCAAATCTGTCCTGGAGTAGCAGCACTGCACACTAACGCTGGCCCAAATCTGTCCTGGAGTAGCAGCAGCGTGCAAACTGCACACTAACACGCTGGCCCAAATTCCATGTCCTGGTCCCGTAGCAGCACTGCTGCACACTTTTAACGCCCAGCTGGCCCAAATCTGTCCTGGAGTAGCAGCACTGCACACTAACGCTGGCCCAAATCTGTCCTGGAGCCAGCAGCACGCACACTAACGCCGGGCCCCAAAAAAATCTGTCCTTTGGAGTAGTAGCAGCCGACGCCTGCACACTAACGCCTGGCCCAAATCTGTCCTGGAGTTAGCAGCCACTGCCACACTAAGGAACGCCGGCCCAAATCTGTCCTCTGGGTAGTAGCCAGCACTGCACACTAACGCCGGCCCAAATCTGTCCTGGAGTAGCAGCACTGCACACTAACGCCGGCCCAAATCTGTCCTGGAGTAGCAGCACTGCACACTAACGCCGGCCCAAATCTGTCCTGGAGTAGCAGCACTGCACACTAACGCCGGCCCAAATCTGTCCTGGAGTAGCAGCACTGCACACTAACGCTGGCCCAAAAATTCCTGTCCTGTGAAGTAGCAGCAATAAAGCTGCACACCTAAAAATCATGTCGCCGTAATGTAGTTTGCTCAATCTGGGTCCCAAATGCGTTCAGCAGTAGCAGCACTGCACACTACACGCCTTAACGGCCCAACATCTGTCCTGGAGTAGCAGCACTGCACACTAACGCGGCCGGCCCAAATCTGTCCTGGAGTAGCAGCACTGCCACACTAACGCCGGCCCCAAATCTGTCCTGGAGTAGCAGCCCTGCACTGCCCTAACCACAGTAACGCCGCCCAAATCTGTCCTGGATAGTTGGAGTAAAGCAGCACTGCACACTTAACGCCGGCCCAATCTGTCCTGGAGTAGCAAACTGCACACTAACGCCGGCCCAAATCTGTCCTGGAGTAACAGCACTGCACTGCACACTAACGCACACTAACCCCAAATCTGTCCTGGAGTAGCAGCACTGCACACTAACGCTGGCCCAAATCTGTCCTGGAGTAGCAGCACTGCACACTAACGCCGGCCCAAATCTGTCCTGGAGTAGCAGCACTGCACACTAACGCCGGCCCAAATCTGTCCTGGAGTAGCAGCACTGCACACTAACGCCGGCCCAAATCTGTCCTGGAGTAGCAGCACTGCACACTAACGCTGGCCCAAATCTGTCCTGGAGTATACGCAGCAAAATCTGCACTGCCACGGGAGTAGCAGCACTGCACACTAACGCCGGCCCAAATCTGTCCTGGAGTAGCAGCACTGCACACTAACGCTGGCCCAAATCTGTCCTGGAGTAGCAGCACTGCACACTAACGCTGGCCCAAATCTGTCCTGGAGTAGCAGCACTGCACACTAACGCTGGCCCAAATCTGTCCTGGAGTAGCAGCACTGCACACTAACGCTGGCCCAAATCTGTCCTGGAGTAGCAGCACTGCACACTAACGCCGGCCCAAATCTGTCCTGGAGTAGCAGCACTGCACACTAACGCCGGCCCAAATCTGTCCTGGAGTAGCAGCACTGCACACTAACGCCGGCCCAAATCTGTGCTGGAGTAGCAGCACTGCACACTAACGCCGGCCCAAATCTGTCCTGGAGTAGCAGCACTGCACCACTAACGCTGGCCCAAATCTGTCCTGGAGTAGCAGTACTGCACACTAACACCGGCCCAAATCTGTCCTGGAGTAACAGCACTGCACACTAACGCTGGCCCAAATCTGTCCTGGAGTAGCAGCACTGCACACTAACGCTGGCCCAAATCTGTCCTGGAGTAGCAGCACTGCACAACGCTGGCCCAAATCTGTCCTGGAGTAGCAGCACTGCACCACTAACGCCGGCCCAAATCTGTCCTGGAGTAGCAGCACTGCACCACTAACGCCGGCCCAAATCTGTGCTGGAGTAGCAGCACTGCACACTAACACTGGCCCAAATCTGTCCTGGAGTAGCAGCACTGCACACAAATCTGTCCTGGCATGACTACGATGCATGTTAGCTGAAAGACTAACGTGGCGCTCACACGGCAGGTAAAAGCGGCCCAAACCTGATGGTGTTAATTCTGATTTGGGACGCCTTCCTGAAGGGTACTGAAGTCCCATACGTATCCGGAACATGGTCCTGCGACTCCGTCTGCACGGCTGAATCGGAGTTCATGTGATGTTTGGGTCTATCTGACTCACTGCCTCTACACTGTCCGAGCTTGGTCGGAGGGGTGTGGCATGGGCGTGGCCAAACAACATGTCAGTCATTATTGTTTACCTCTGGATGAGCCACGTAAGGCCCTGTTCCTCACCGGGCGGGGTTCAGTTTCAGAAGACCGTGTGATCAGCCCAGGACAATCAACCGCTGGGCCACCCTGACCTGCAGTGTGAACGCAGCCGAACAGTAAGACTACATTAACTGCCGAGTCTCCTGGTATACTCTAGAACCTAACCTAGAACCTCCACACCTCCAGCAGGAGGATAACTCCAGCTCCTGATCAACAACAAGCCTTCATCCAGCACACCACCACACCCACTCCTCCACAAAGTTCATTTAGCCATTAAAGAACCAGCCCTAGAAGATCTCCCAGCCTAGTTCCTCATCATCTCTAGCCTCGACTCAGCTGGCATCATGCCTACCATGCCACAGACTCGCGTCTCAGGCTGGCTCCTATTTCATCCCTGTGAATGCACGGCATGGACGCTCTGAACTTTCTCCTCCAGCTGATGGACAGAGTCCAAGGCAGTACCTCCAACCACTGATCTCTCAACCAGCTCCGTCCTGAACACTTGACACCTGGTGGCCTTGTAGGGCCAAAGCTGTTTACCCTTAGAACCACAGAACCAGGTCTGGTAGAACACACCTCCAAAGCAAGCTCCTCCACTTCGAACTGCTGCCGGGCCATGCGGTTCTGTCCGATGGCCTTGTGGTAGTAGATCACCATGACGTCATACTTCTTCATCACCGTCTTGTAGTTCTTGTTGGTCAGTACGTGGACACGGTCCTTGCCATCGTACTCGGGGATCTCCAAGCCTCTTTCCCCCCAGGACAGAATTCCACAGGTGAGGAGAACCACAGCAAGCCCCCAGCTCCACTTCATGTTCCCTCTTGGTACAGAACTCCTTCCTTGGTTCTTGTTTGGGTTCTGCTTTGTTCCTAACGGCAGGTTATGGAAACAGTTAGGAACAAGGTCCAGTCCGTGTGCCCGCCGCCCAGAAGAGAGCAGGAGCGACAGTTCGCACCTCCTTTTAAAGGTGACCCTGGCTCGTGGCTGGCCGGGGGCGGGGACTCCTAGGGGGCGAAGCTGTTGGAGGAAACGGTTGGAGTGAGGAAGCAGTAATGAGGCAGGCTGGCCAATGACTGCATGACCTGTCAGGAGGAGAGGCAGGCTAGGTGGAGGAGGCGGGCCCAGCTCTGACAGCACCTGTTGGGAGCAGTGGGCTAGTAAGAGGGACGCGGGCGCTGTGCGGGGAGACGATGGGATTCCATTGCCATATTAAGTTCTGGAGAGACGGCGACCCCCACTAAAAATAACGGCTCAGCTGGACACCGAAGGCCCGGCAGCCCGGCAGCCCGGCTCTCTGCCTGGGCTACAGCGACGTGTCACATTTGGCTCTGGTCCCTTTGGCACCGGACGAGTGTCATCCCAGCAAAGACAAGGGGCACGGGGGGTCTCATAAATAAAGCTTCCTCAGCGGTCCTGCCGCCGAGTGTGGACCTCAAGGAAACCTCTGTGTGTAGGTTCTGGTGCACAGAACTTCAAGAGAACCTTGAGAGGGAATCTTGAAGGGGAATCTTGAAATGGAACCTTGAGGTGGAATCTTGAGGTGGAATCTTGAAGGGAAT
>JAMWET010007654.1:0-7500 GCA_024036415.1 Prochilodus magdalenae | reverse complement strand
GGCAGTGTGAACACTGGAGGTGGACCAGTTGGTAAAGTGGGCTCGGGCTGAGCCGGGTGATACGCACTTGGTCTCTGAAATGGCATCACCTTTTTTAACTCTAGATATGTGGTCTTTAATGTGCGGTAAGACCAGTGGGTGGGGTGGAGGACCTGTATGTGATGTGTGGTAAGACCGGTGGGTGGGGTGGGGTGGCGTGGGGTGGGTGTGTTCTGTGATGTGTGGTAAGACTGATGGGGTGGAGGACTGTTATGTGATGTGGGGTGGAGGACTTCTATGTGATGTGTGGTAAGACCGGTGGGTGGGGTGGGGTGGTGTGGGGTGGGTGTGTTCTGTGATGTGTGGTAAGACTGGTGGGGTGGAGGACCTGTATGTGTGGTAAGACCGGTGGGGTGAAGGACTGTTATGTGATGTGTGGTAAAACCGGTGGAGTGGAAAACCTGTATGTAATGTGTGGTAAAACCGGTGGGGTGGAAGACCTGTATGTGTGTGGTAAGACCAGTGGGGTGGAGGACCTTTATGTGATGTGTGGTAAGACCGGTGGGGTGGAGGACCTGTATGTGATGTGTGGTAAGACCTGTGGGGTGGAGGACCTGTATATGATGCGTGGTAAGACGGGTGGGGTGGAGGACCTGTATGTGTGGTAAGACCGGTGGGGTGGAGGACTGTATGTGATGTGTAGTAAGGCCAGTGGGGTGGAGGACTGTTATGTGATGTGTAGTAAGGCCAGTGGGGTGGAGGACTGTTATGTGATGTGTGGTAAGGCCAGTGGGGTGGAGGACTGTTATGTGATGTGTGGTAAGACGGGTGGGGTGGAGGACCTGTATGTGTGGTAAGACCGGTGGGGTGGAGGGCTGTTATGTGATGTGTGGTAAGACCGGTGGGGTGGAGGACCTGTACCCCACCAGGTGATAAGCTCCATGGTGCTGCTGTTTGTTTACAGTGCAGCTTGTGTGTATCCCAGCAGCACCCTCGCCCCTGTCTGACACCACCGTCTGCCAACAGCCGCATACCATGCTCAGGCTTCACCCCATCAGAGCAAGCACCCGCCTCTGCTGCAGGAGGAGCGCCGTGTCCACACGTCCTGTTAGCTCCTCCGGATCTGCTGCAGGAGGAGCGCCGTGTCCACACGTCCTGTTAGCTCCTCCGGATCTGCTGCAGGAGGAGCGCCGTGTCCACACGTCCTGTTAGCTCCTCCGGATCTGCTGCAGGAGGAGCGCCGTGTCCACACGTCCTGTTAGCTCCTCCGGATCTGCTGCAGGAGGAGCGCCGTGTCCACACGTCCTGTTAGCTCCTCCGGATCTGCTGCAGGAGGAGCGCCGTGTCCACACGTCCTGTTAGCTCCTCCGGATCTGCTGCAGGAGGAGCGCCGTGGCCCCACGTCCTGTTAGCTCCTCCGGATCTGCTGCAGGAGGAGCGCCGTGTCCACACGTCCTGTTAGCTCCTCCGGATCTGCTGCAGGAGGAGCGCCGTGTCCACACGTCCTGTTAGCTCCTCAGGATCTGCTGCAGGAGGAGCGTGGTGTCCACACGTCCTGTTAGCTCCTCCGGATCTGCTGCAGGAGGAGCGTGGTGTCCACACGTCCTGTTAGCTCCTCCAGATCTGCTGCAGGAGGAGCGCCGTGTCCACACGTCCTGTTAGCTCCTCAGGATCTGCTGCAGGAGGAGCGCCGTGTCCACACGTCCTGTTAGCTCCTCCGGATCTGCTGCAGGAGGAGCGCGGTGTCCACACATCCTGTTAGCTCCTCAGGATCTGCTGCAGGAGGAGCGCCGTGTCCACACATCCTGTTAGCTCCTCCGGATCTGCTGCAGGAGGAGCGCCGTGTCCACACGTCCTGTTAGCTCCTCAGGATCTGCTGCAGGAGGAGCGCCGTGTCCACACGTCCTGTTAGCTCCTCCGGATCTGCTGCAGGAGGAGCGCGGTGTCCACACATCCTGTTAGCTCCTCAGGATCTGCTGCAGGAGGAGCGCCGTGTCCACACGTCCTGTTAGCTCCTCAGGATCTGCTGCAGGAGGAGCGCCGTGTCCACACGTCCTGTTAGCTCCTCAGGATCTGCTGCAGGAGGAGCGCCGTGTCCACACGTCCTGTTAGCTCCTCAGGATCTGCTGCAGGAGGAGCGCCGTGTCCACACGAACTCATAGCTCCTCAGGATCTGATGCAGGAGGAGCGCCGTGTCCACACGTCCCTGTTAGCTCCTCAGGATCTGCTGCAGGAGGAGCGCCGTGTCCACACGTCCTGTTAGCTCCTCAGGATCTGCTGCAGGAGGAGCGCCGTGTCCACACGTCCTGTTAGCTCCTCCGGATCTGCTGCAGGAGGAGCACGGTTTCTGCACGTCCTGTTAGCTCCTCCGGATCTGCTGCAGGAGGAGCGCCGTGTCCACACGTCCTGTTAGCTCCTCCGGATCTGCTGCAGGAGGAGCGCGGTGTCCACACGTCCTGTTAGCTCCTCCGGATCTGCTGCAGGAGGAGCGCCGTGTCCACACGTCCTGTTAGCTCCTCCGGATCTGCTGCAGGAGGAGCGCCGTGTCCACACGTCCTGTTAGCTCCTCCGGATCTGCTGCAGGAGGAGCACGGTTTCTGCACGTCCTGTTAGCTCCTCCGGATCTGCTGCAGGAGGAGCGCCGTGTCCACACGTCCTGTTAGCTCCTCCGGATCTGCTGCAGGAGGAGCGCCGTGTCCACACGTCCTGTTAGCTCCTCCGGATCTGCTGCAGGAGGAGCGTGGTTTCTGCACGTCCATGTTGGAGATGGTGAGAAGTGGCAGTATAAAGGCAGCATTGTAGCAGTTTTGAAGCAGTGTTGAGGCAGTGTAAAGGCAGCTTTGAGGCAGTGTTGTGGCAGTTTTAAGGTAGCATTGAGGCAGCGTTGTGGCAGTATTAAGGCAGCATTGAGGCAGCGTTGTGGCAGTATTGAGGCATGGTTGTGGTAGTGTGGAGGCAGCGTTGTGCCAGCATTAAGGCGGCGTTGTGACAGTGTTGGGGCAGTGTTGAGGCAGTATTAAGGCAGCATTGTGGTAGCATTGTGGTAGCATTCAGGCACTGTTGTGGCAGTATTAAGGTAGTATTGAGGCAGCATTGCGGTTGCGCTGAGGCAGCGTTGTGGCAGTATCAAGGCAGCATTGAGGTAGCGTCGTGACGGTATTAGGGCAGTGTTGTGACAGCTTTGAGGCAGAGTTGTGGCAGTGTAAAGGCAGCATTGTGGCAGTTTTGAAGCAGTGTTGAGGCAGTATTAAGGCAGCATTGAGGTAGCGTCGTGACGGTATTAGGGCAGTGTTGTGACAGCTTTGAGGCAGAGTTGTGGCAGTGTAAAGGCAGCATTGTGGCAGTTTTGAAGCAGTGTTGAGGCAGTATTAAGGCAGCATTGAGGCAGCGTTGTGGCAGTATTAAGACAGCATTGAGGCAGCGTTGTGGCAGTATTGAGGCACGGTTGTGGTAGTGTGGAGGCAGCGTTGTGCCAGCATTAAGGCAGCATTGTGGTAGCATTGAGGCACTGTTGTGGCAGTATTAAGGTAGTATTGAGGCAGCGTTGCGGCAGCGTTGTGGCAGTATCAAGGCAGCATTGAGGTAGCGTCGTGGCGGTATTAGGGCAGTGTTGTGACAGCTTTGAGGCATCCTTGTAGCAGTGTTGCAGCAGAGTTGGGGCAGCGTTGAGGCAGCGTTGGGGTGGTGTTGTGGCTGTATTGAGGCAGCGTTGCAGCAGCATTGAGGCAGTGTTGCAGCAGCGTTGTGACAGCGTTGGGGTGGTGTTGTGGCTGTATTGAGGCAGTGTTGCAGCAGCATTGAGGCAGTGTTGCAGCAGCGTTGGGGCAGCGTTGTGACAGCGTTGGGGTGGTGTTGTGGCTGTATTGAGGCAGCGTTGGGGCAGTGTTGCAGCAGTGTTGCAGCAGCGTTGGGGCAGCGTTGAGGCAGTGTTGCAGCAGTGTTGCAGCAGCGTTGGGGCAGCATTGAGGCAGCGTTGGGGTGGTGTGGCTGTTTTGAGGCAGCGTTGAAGCATCACTGTGTCTTTCTGAAGGAAGCTCTGATGGAGGCACTCGGCTCAGTCCTCTTCATAAGTCTTTGTTTGAGGAGGAATGCTGTTGCTGGGCAACTACAGACCTAATGGACTGATGGCTGAGGGTGGCTGAGGGTGGCTGCGTGAGCGGTCCGCGGGCTCCGGGCGAGCACGCCGTGGTTTGCGTCTTTGTGTCTGTTTACATGTTTATCCAGACGTTCTGATTGGACTGCCGGCGTGCGGTCGATGGTTCTCCCAGTCCAGCTGGGTCAAAAGCCTGATGTACATAGTTTACTCTCCTCCTCTCCCAAACGGGTCGGGTCGGCATGTCGGTTGAGTTTTTGAGTTTGATGACCACGCTAGTTAACTAGCATGACCACACCAGTCTACCAGCACAGGACGGATAACCTACCAGTCTGACCAGTACAGGGTATTTTAACTGGGATGGTTTATCTCTTTCACTGGAAAGTCAAAGAGCAAGACTAAGATGGTCAACCAGAGTGACCAGGCTGACCAGTATGGGGTCTGTTTACGTTGGACCAGTATGGGGTCTGTTTACATTGGACCAGTATGGGGTCTGTTTACATTGGACCAGTATGGGGTCTGTTTACGTTGGACCAGTATGGGGTCTGTTTACATTGGACCAGTATGGGGTCTGTTTACATTGGACCAGTATGGGGTCTGTTTACATTGGACCAGTATGGGGTCTGTTTACGTTGGACCAGTATGGGGTCTGTTTACATTGGACCAGTATGGGGTCTGTTTACATTGGACCAGTATGAGGCCTGTTTACATTGGACCAGTATGGGGTCTGTTTACATTGGACCAGTATGGGGTCTGTTTACATTGGACCAGTATGGGGTCTGTTTACGATGGACCAGTATGAGGCCTGTTTACATTGGACCAGTATGGGGTCTGTTTATGTTGGACCAGTATGGGGTCTGTTTACATTGGACCAGTATGGGGTCTGTTTACATTGGACCAGTATGAGGCCTGTTTACATTGGACCAGTATGGGGTCTGTTTACATAGGACCAGTATGGGGTCTGTTTACATTGGACCAGTATGGGGTCTGTTTACGATGGACCAGTATGGGGTCTGTTTACATTGGACCAGTATGAGGCCTGTTTACATTGGACCAGTATGGGGTCTGTTTACATTGGACCAGTATGAGGCCTGTTTACGTTGGACCAGTATGGGGTCTGTTTACATTGGACCAGTATGGGGTCTGTTTACATTGGACCAGTATGAGGTCTGTTTACGTTGGACCAGTATGGGGTCTGTTTACGGTGGACCAGTATGGGATCTGTTTACATTAGACCAGTATGGTGTCTGTTTACGTTGGACCAGTATGGGGTCTGTTTACATTGGACCAGTATGGGGTCTGTTTACATTGGATCAGTATGGGGTCTGTTTACGTTGGACCAGTGTGGGGTCTGTTTACGTTGGACCAGTATGGGGTCTGTTTACATTGGACCAGTATGGGGTCTGTTTACGTTGGACCAGTGTGGGGTCTGTTTACATTGGACCAGTGTGGGGTCTGTTTACATTGGACCAGTATGAGGTCTGTTTACGTTGGACCAGTATGGGGTCTGTTTACATTGGACCAGTGTGGGGTCTGTTTACATTGGACCAGTATGGGGTCTGTTTACGTTGGACCAGTATGGGGTCTGTTTACATTGGACCAGTATGAGGTCTGTTTACGTTGGACCAGTATGGGGTCTGTTTACATTGGACCAGTATGGGGTCTGTTTACGGTGGACCAGTATGGGGTCTGTTTACATTGGACCAGTATGAGGCCTGTTTACATTGGACCAGTATGGGGTCTGTTTACATTGGACCAGTATGAGGCCTGTTTACATTGGACCAGTATGGGGTCTGTTTACATTGGACCAGTATGGGGTCTGTTTACATTGGACCAGTATGGGGTCTGTTTACATTGGACCAGTATGGGGTCTGTTTACATTGGACCAGTATGGGGTCTGTTTATGTTGGACCAGTATGGGGTCTGTTTACGGTGGACCAGTATGGGGTCTGTTTACATTGGACCAGTATGGGGTCTGTTTACATTGGACCAGTATGGGGTCTGTTTACATTGGACCAGTATGGGGTCTGTTTACGTTGGACCAGTATGGGGTCTGTTTACATTGGACCAGTATGAGGCCTGTTTACATTGGACCAGTATGGGGTCTGTTTATGTTGGACCAGTATGGGGTCTGTTTACATTGGACCAGTATGGGGTCTGTTTACATTGGACCAGTATGGGGTCTGTTTACATTGGACCAGTATGAGGTCTGTTTACGTTGGACCAGTATGGGGTCTGTTTACGGTGGACCAGTATGGAGTCTGTTTACATTGGACCAGTATGAGGCCTGTTTACATTGGACCAGTATGGGGTCTGTTTATGTTGGACCAGTATGGGGTCTGTTTACATTGGACCAGTATGGGGTCTGTTTACATTGGACCAGTATGGGGTCTGTTTACGTTGGACCAGTGTGGGGTCTGATTACGTTGGACCAGTATGGGATCTGTTTACATTAGACCAGTATGGTGTCTGTTTACGTTGGACCAGTATGGGGTCTGTTTACATTGGACCAGTATGGGGTCTGTTTACATTGGATCAGTATGGTGTCTGTTTACGTTGGATCAGTATGGGGTCTGTTTACGTTGGACCAGTATGGGGTCTGTTTACGTTGGACCAGTGTGGGGTCTGTTTACATTGGACCAGTGTGGGGTCTGTTTACATTGGACCAGTATGAGGTCTGTTTACGTTGGACCAGTATGGGGTCTGTTTACGTTGGACCAGTATGGGGTCTGTTTACGTTGGACCAGTATGAGGTCTGTTTACGCTGGACCAGTATGGGGTCTGTTTACGGTGGACCAGTATGGAGTCTGTTTACATTGGACCAGTATGAGGCCTGTTTACATTGGACCAGTATGGGGTCTGTTTATGTTGGACCAGTATGGGGTCTGTTTACATTGGACCAGTATGGGGTCTGTTTACATTGGACCAGTATGGGGTCTGTTTTCGTTGGACCAGTGTGGGGTCTGATTACGTTGGACCAGTATGGGATCTGTTTACATTAGACCAGTATGGGGTCTGTTTACATTGGACCAGTATGGGGTCTGTTTACATTGGATCAGTATGGTGTCTGTTTACGTTGGATCAGTATGGGGTCTGTTTACGTTGGACCAGTATGGGGTCTGTTTACGGTGGACCAGTGTGGGGTCTGTTTACATTGGACCAGTGTGGGGTCTGTTTACATTGGACCAGTATGAGGTCTGTTTACGTTGGACCAGTATGGGGTCTGTTTACATTGGACCAGTATGGGGTCTGTTTACGTTGGACCAGTATGGGGTCTGTTTACGTTGGACCAATATGGGGTCTGTTTACATTGGACCAGTGTGGGGTCTGGTTTACATTGGACAAGTATGGGGTCTGTTACGTTGGACCAGTATGGGGTCTGTTTTACGTTTGGACCAATATGGGTCTGTTACCATTGGACCAGTGTG